>CM064558.1:12221221-12417934 GCA_032716605.1 Paralithodes platypus
CGACAAGTAGCTCGGACGCGTAGTAAGAAAGTGTGTAATATGCCAGAGACTAAAGGGTAAACCATATGCAAACTGGACCAGCTCCACCTCTACCTGAATGCCGTGTAAAGCACGTAGAAAACCTTTCCAAGCGGTAGGATTAGATCTTACCCAGGGGGCATTGAAGACGAGGGGGGGGGAGCCGTGAGAAGGTTTATATATTATTGTTTACCTGTCCGCCGTCTCGAGCGGTACACCTAGAACTATGTGATAATATGTCTAGCCGAAAGATGTATGCTGGCGTTCAGACGGTTTGGTGCACGCCGTCGTTCATTCCCTCAACATCATTCTTAGCGACAATGCTCCCACTTATGTCCAAGCATCAAAATATCTAAAGGATTATGAGTAGTGATCCTTATATCATCACTTTTTTGGGAGAGAAGAAGAGGCGAATGGAGGTTCATTCCAGTTCGGCACATTGGTTTGGTGGAATGTGGGAACCGGCTGTGTTGGCATAGTTAAAGTCAGGACTCAGCGCGGTTGTGGCACGTGCTCTTAATTCAAGAAGAGGGATGTTGACGACAGTCCTCACAAGAGGATAGAGGCAGTCGTGAATGATCGCACGCTTACATATGTGTACACCGACCTGCAAGAACCACTACCATTAACGCCAGCGACTTGCTATCTGGGAAACCATTGACTGCGTTGCCATCTTGATTTCCAATCCATAGTAGAGTTAGGAGGATCCCTCATGGTAACTCTGAGGTAGCGGTCTGTGTCTAAGAGATACACCAGTAGATATCCAGGATAATAGAGGAGTTTAGGCAACGGGGGATTAGTGAATATCTGCTAGCATTGAGGGAAAGGAGTGTTACTCCCTCTGGTCGCCCAACGGCACCTAAAGTTGGTGAAGTTGTTTTAATTAAAGAAGCTAGTCCTCGTTGATAATGGAAACTTGAGGCCGCGTATTGGAGGTATACAAGGGGGAAGACTCTGTAGAGAGGGTGGCGCTATTGAAGACAGCCACTGGAACTACTGTTCGTCCTATAGCACGTTGGCCGCGTGGGCGCTCTATTCCGCATTGCCAATCTGATGCTCCACCTGTTATTGCTGGGTCCGAGGATTCTCAAAGGAAGGACTCACCTCTTTACTGCTGGTGATCATTCTCGGACCGGGACGCGTCCCAGATGCGCTGCTGCTGTGCGCCGTCGACTTGTGAGCCAGGTCAGAAGATAGCCTCTGGGCCCCAACTTATAGCCCGTTTAAGATGGGGTTTCAGCGTTCTTTTGTGTGTGGGTGGGAGTACTGGTATCGTATAAAAGATGATAGAATATGAACGTCTTTTGACTGGTTTCGCATGTATGTCTCTGTGGACGTCCCACGATCGCCTCCTACAGCGTAATGAAGTTGTAGGCACTGCGTATGATCGTATATTATAAGATTGTAAATAAGTTAAGTTATAAAAGGCCTAATATGTTATTAAGCAATATTGCCATGGTCTTATGTAGTATATATGAATTTATCGTATATATTAATATAATTTATCGTATAGAGCAACCTAGATGCGGTACGATAATTTGGGCTCCTGGCGGTTTGCCAAGGCAGCAAGGTGTGCTTTTGACGAACACCAACCAGTTAACATCTAAATTTCCGCCCTCAGTTGATCGTGCTTTTGTGCCTCTAATCACAATACACATACAGCAATACACTCAGCTACACCATCACGACGCTTTCATCGACACCATGACTGACTGATAGATAAGCATAATAATCATGTCCATTCCCATGTAATCATTTATTCTTTCTTTAACTTGACTCGAGTCTCTGGACCGAAGTCTCGTTCCCCATTGTCCACCGCCATATTGGGTAAAACGTTCTCCCTTGCCTCATTGCCACGTGGAACTATTGGTGAGTTAATTCCTGGCTAATATTAACCCTTATAACCTTACCCTATATATACATTTATTATGTGAGACCTTTGGATATAAATTAGCTTGTTTCAGATTGAATTCAATTTAGATATAGAGTAGTTTTCATTTAGATTGATTTTATTTGATTCATTATAGCTTAGTAATATGTAACTTCCATTATTAGTTTACCACATAAACTATATCATATGACTTGTCGTTATCTACCGCTTCATAAACCTCGGAGAAAAAACTGAGTAAATTTGTTAGGCAGGATCGTCCTGGAGTGAAACCATGTTGAGAGGGTTTTATTAACTTGAACATTTCTAAGTAATTTCTAATTTTCCTGGCAATAATTGATTCTAGCAATTTCCCTATAATTGATGTGAGACTAATAGGACGTATCACCTTTTTTAAATATCGGAATTATATATATAGTTCAGCTGAAACGCTACAAAATATATGTAATAAATAATATGTTGTTCTCTAATATGTGTTTTATTGCTTATATATACAGTATATACTGTATAAATATATATATATGCAAATGGGAGTTGTTGTTGTTGTTGTTCCCTAAGCTGCCTGGCCGAACAGCCCCGAGTCCTTAAGGAAGGCCATGGCCACGGTCGGGCTCTCCCACAGAGTTCTCAAAAATTGTAAATTGTGTTGTTGGCGTAAGTGGTTGTGTGAAATGCAGTCTTCTATGATGTGTTTTATGGTATGGGGTGCTGTGTTACAACCCGGGCAGGTGTCGCGACGGAGTCATTCAGTCTTCTGATAGCTCAGAAGAGCTGGATGGTGTCCGCATCTCAGCTGGCCAGGTGGACTCTGTCCTCGCGAGGAAGGGATTCAGAAGGATGGATTTCGGGAGGTCGTGCTTGCAGCTGCGTGTTGTCTATGAGTGAGTGAATGGAACGGCGAGTGATATGAGTATGGATGTGCTTCCGGAAGTTGGTTTGGGGCAGGCGGGAGAGAAGACAGTATTTGTGTGTGATAGCGTGTGCTGGGTGTTGTTTTGATATTTCTTGGTGTCTGTGGGTGTGTTTGCCATGTAGTTAGTGGGTGGTGTGATTTGTGGAGGCTGCTGCCAGGAATTGAGTGCCTCTCATGTCTAGATGATCTTTGACTTTTAGGACTTTGGTTCTTGATGTAGGTGATTGTGGGTGTAGTAGCTGTGCATCCTGTGATGATTTTAAGGGCTTATTTTGAATAGTCTGTAAGGTCTTATGACGTGTTCAGCTAGGTTAGAACCAGGCCGGGCTTGCGTATTCCATAACTGATCTTATGTATTGTTGTAGACTGGTGGTGGTTTCTTTGTTGTGTCCAAATTAGTGTGGGCAAGTGATCTGAGGGCGTTAAGTCTGGGTCAGTTTGCAATGGAGTTGCAGGGTCTGGTAAATGAGTTGGCACAGTGTGCGAAAAACGGAATTTGAAGGTAAATGCGGGGAAGAGCAAGGTTATGGTCTTCGAAAGGGGTGAAGTCACAGAGTGTGAGGTGAAGCTGAACGGTCAGGCTATGGAGATCGTCACTTTTAAGTATTGGGCAGTGTGTTGAGTAAAGAGGGACTACGGGCCTTGTAATTGGGGTTGGGTGTGACATCTGCCTTGTAGGGCCGATCGGCTTTTTGCAGACTCCCATTTTCTTATGTTCTTATGTCTTAAGAAGTACGGGAGGGTACAACAGGGAAGGGGTTGTAGGAACGCTAAAAGCAGTAACAAGAAATAGGGTGGTCAGTATGGAAGTGAAGAAGTCCTTGCATGACAGTGTGGTAATCCCGACACTGACTTACGGAAGCGAAGCATGGACTTTGGTTGAGAGACTCAGACCAAGAGTGAGAGCAGTGGAAATGAATTACTTAAGGAGTGCGTGCGGAGTTACATGGAGGGATAGACAGACTATGAGGAGTAAGAAGGAGGGTGGGTGGAGGTAGATGTGCTGGAAAGTGTGAAAAGGAACAACTTGAGATGGTTCGGCCATATGGAACGTATGGAAAGCGAGAGAATGACTAAGAGGGTGTACGATAGCGAGGTGGAGGGACAGAGAGGGAGAGGTAGACCGAATGAGAGGTGGAAGGATGGAGTGAGGAAGTACATGAACGAAGGCGGTGCTGGTTGGGGAGAGGGGCGTCGACGACTGCGGACAGAGGTGCATGGGGCGGTTCGTTCGTGGCCACCCCTTCGGGGGATGACGGCGTCAGGCAATAGATATAATATATAGATATATATTATATATATATATATATACAGTATTTATATAAGAACATAAGAACATAAGAAAATGGGAGTCTGCAAAAAGCGGAATCGGCCCATACAAGGCAGATTTCTGTCACACCCAACCCCAATTACAAGGCCCAATTATAGGCCAACTCACTAATACCTTGAGTACTGACCCCACCAAAACGGTCAGAGATTAACACAAGATAACGGAGTCTGCTGAGCGCCGATTGGCCCACACCTGGTAGATCCCCCTCACACCCAACCCATCTCGTCCATATGCCTATCTAATTTTATCTTAAAGCTCCCTATCGTTCTTGATCCCACTATATCACTTGGTAGCCTATTCCACCCATCTACCACTCTGTTACCAAACCAATATTTGCCTATATCTTTTCTGAAACGAAATTTATCTAATTTATAACCATTTGTTCGAGTTCTTTCGCTATCACTGAGCTTCAGTACATTTTTCATGTCTCCTTTATTTACCCCACTGAAACCACTTGAACACTTCTATGTATCCCTCTAACTCTGCGTCTTTCTAACGAATGTAAGCCTAATTTGTTCAACTTCTTCATATGGTAGATTTCTAATTATGAATCATTTTTGTCATTCTTCGCTGTACTCTCCCAATGAATCTATGTCCATTCTGTAATGAGGACACCAAAATTGGACAGCATAATCCATATGAGGTCTTACTAATGACAAGTAAGTTTCAAGATAACATCGGCAGTTCGGTTACTCACTCCTTGAAATTAACCCCAGAATCCTGTTTGCCTTGTTACGTACGCTTTAACTGTTTTCTAGGTTTCAAATCGTTGCTAACAACACAACCCAAATCTTTCTCGCAGTCGGAGTTTTCTAATTCAGCATTAGCTAGTTTATATTTTGCATGTATTTCAGTGGCGGATCGCTCAGGCTAATGGGGGGGGGGGGGCCTGGATGATATACATGGGGTTGCCATAATTCACACAATATTCTTTATATGATTGTATTTCAGATAAAATGCAGTATATATATATATGCAGTATGGAGAGGTGTGGTGGAGTCTTACACTGACTGGCTGGTAATCCAAAGGTCCCGGTTCAAATGATGTATCAATGGGAAGATATTATTGATGTGGAATTTGTGTTGTACCTAGAATCAGTGCATTACCACAAGCCCACCGAAACGTCAATAAAATACCCTCATTGTTCCCTGATTAAATAGCACTGTATGAATTTCCCATATTCAAAAATGCTATAGGGTTGCAATAGGAGTGATCGGCTCAACAGGTGGCGTTGTGTGTGTGAAGTGTGAGAGTCCGAGTGTAGGGGGGTGAGGACAGTGAAACCGGGAACGGGTGGGGCTTTAGAGATGGGGTCGTTTCGGGCCATGAGTGAGCACCGAGGTAATGTGAAGGCAAGATGGCAGGTGCTCGTTGTACACTACGGCTTCACATGTCTCACTCCCTAGACTGGAACAAGACCTCACGGGCTTCACTGTTCATTGTAAAGCGGTGAATGTTAAGGGTCTCAGCCTATGCCCGAGAGGAAGTATTCGTCTTCCCTATCTTTAATACCTTGCATTTGTCAATGTTAAAATTAATCTGCGAGTTTACTGACCATTCGTGTAAGGTATCTAGATCCCTTTGGAGGCACTCTATATCGCTATCTGAATCTATTGGTCTCCCTATTTTGGTATCGTCTGCGAATTTACTTATCCTACTAGTTATACCTAAATCAAGGTCATTTATGTATATGATATATAACAGAGGACCCAATACAGATCCCTGGGGGACACCACTCTTGACTGATCCCCACTCTGACTTAGTACCATTTATGCTGACTCTCTGCTTCCTACCAATTAGCCATGACCTAATCCATCCTAACAACGCCCCACCTATTCCATGCGCCTCAACCTTTCTCATCAATCTCTCATGAGGGACTCTGCCGAAAGCTTTACTGAAATCTAAATATATAATATCATATGATTTGTCATTATCTACTGCTTCATATACCTCTGAGAAAAAGCTAAGCAAATTAGTAAGGCAAGAACGTCCCTGAGTGAATCTATGCTGAGAAGAATTGATTAAGTTCAATGTTTCTAAGTGGTTTCTCATTTTCCTAGCAATAATTGACTCTAGTAGCTTTCCTATGATTGAAGTGAGACTAATATATATATATATATTGTTACGTATCTTGATCCTCAAGTGGTTAACTTGATGAATCTAGATATCACAGAGATATATATTAAGGTATCAGTCAGCTGAAGCAAAACAAAAGTAAAATCTAATAAAATTATTGCCTGTTGTTGTTTCCTTTCCTTTTGGGTCTTAGGACTTTGGTATCCTTTATTGACTGATACTCTTTAATTATGGAAAAATACTGAAACTAATTAAGTCATGTAGTGTTATAAAGAATTTTATTTAACAAAGCTTAGTAGGCTATGGTTATGAACCGAATAAGTTATATATATCTAAAGAAGGACTATTAATTATATATTAAGTCTTGAAAGATAAATATTAAGGTAAGAATATTTCTGTCTCTTACCCTTTTTTAAATTAATAGCTAGTTTCTTATATGTCCTTTTATTATATTTAATGTAGTTATTATTCTGGTTCTTGTCTTACGTTAATATAATTATTATTACAGGATTAATATCAAAGTCACATAAAAGTAGATATATTTAATAATTAGATAAATGTATTTCTTAACCACGTAACATTGAGGTTTGATTATGAGTAAATTAAGTTACAGGATCGCTTCATAGATTCGATTCAGGTCTCACTCAAATAATATGAAAAGCAAAAATAATATTTTGAAACTAAAAGAATTTTCTTCAGCTTAGGAAATCACTAGAAGTAACATTAAAACAGCCATTTTAGTCTAAGGCGATATTACTAATATGAGACAATAGCATCACCGTACTAAGCACCGTTAAGCAATGTAAGCTTAATTAAAAGAAAATGAAAGAACTCGTAAGTCTTAATATAAAACAATAGTATTATTTTTATCATAACCCAATTACTTGAAGAGTTGCTTTAGTCCACAAGTCAGTCAACTAAAATAGTTAAGTACATAATAGTAGCGTTAACGTTAATTCTTCCCAATCACATATCTCACTAACCATACTAAGTGTTTACACCGAAACACTTAACACACTTATATAATCTGACAGTCACAATCCATTAATACTTCACCCCGTCTTCCTCCAGCTGCAAGTCACCTTCCCAACTCCAAATGAGACTGATTTGAATTCCCACTACTCGGGTCTTATATACTATGCAATGATGGTGTAGTAGAATCACGGAGGGGGGGGAGGGGGGGGGGGGGGGCGGCACCAATCACAGCTCCTCTAGTTGCGTAGCAGGTGCGTGGTCCAATGCAGTCTCCTGGCGTCGGTCATCGTCATAGCGTCGGGGCCTCCAGGTAGGTTGCAGGGTCCCCTATGACGCACGCAGGTGTGAAGGCTTGTTTGCTGGTATGAGGACGAGCTGGTTTCCCACTCGCTGGTTCGCTCGCTGGTCTGCTTCGCCGCCTGGGTAATTTGGCACTTTCAACTCTTCATTCTAACTCTAAAAAATACAGGGCTCCGTATGTCAGAATATATACCGGTATATATATATATATATATATATATAATTATACAGTATATATATACAATACAGTAGGCTCACTATCTCTCACCAGGATGATATATATAAACATAAATCTTCTTCATCAATCTTCTCAATCTTCTCATCAATCTTCATCAATCTTCTCATGAGTCCCTCATGAGAGATTGATGAGAAAGGTTGAGGCGCATGGAATAGGTGGGGCGTTGTTGGGATGGATTAGGTCATGGCTAATTGGTAGGAAGCAGAGAGTCAGCATAAATGGTACTAAGTCAGAATGGGGATCAGTCAAGAGTGGTGTCCCCCAGGGATCTCTATTAGGTCCTCTGTTGTTTATTATATACATAAATGACCTTGATTTAGGTATAACTAGTAGGATAAGTAAATTTCCAGACGATACCAAAATGGGGAGAAAAATTGATTCAGTTAGAGATATAGAGTGCCTGCAAAGGGATCTAGATACCTTAAATGGTCAGTAAAAGGGCAGATGAAGTTTAACATTGACAAATGCAAGGTATTAAAGATAGGGAAGATGCATACAAATGTTAAATATAAACTAGCTATCAAGGAATTAGAAAACTCAGACTGTGAGAAAGATCTAGGTGTTTTTGTTAGCAATGATTTGAAGCTAGAAAACAATGTATAAGCGTTCGTAACAAGGCAAACAGGATTCTCGGGTTCATATCTAGGAGTGTGTAACAGAACTGCTGATGTTATCTTAAAACTTTACTTGTCATTAGTGAGACCCCATATGGATTATGCTGTTCAATTTTGGTGTCCTTATTACAGAATGGACATAGATTCATTGGAGAGAGTACAACGTAGAATGACAAAAATGATCCATAATATTAGAAATCTTCCGTATGAAGAAAGGTTGAAGAAATTAGGCTTACATTCGTTAGAGAGACGCAGAGTTAGAGGTGACATGATAGAGGTATTCAAGTGGGTTAGTGGAATTAATAAAGGAGACATGAAAAATGTACTAAAGCTCAGTGATAGCGAAATAACTCGTACAAATTGTTTCAAATTATATAAATTTCGTTTCAGAAAAGATATAGGCAAATATTGGTTTGGTAACAGAGTTGTAGATGGGTGGAATAGGCTACCAAGTGATATAGTGGGATCAAGAACGATAGGGAGCTTTAAGATAAAATTAGATAGGCATATGGACGAGATGGGTTGGGTGTGAGGGGGATCTACCAGGTATGGGCCAATCGGCGCTCAGCAGACCCCCGTTATCTTGTGTTAATCTCTGACCGTTTTGGTGGGGTCAGTACTCAAGGTATTAGTGAGATGGGTCTATAATTGGGCCTTGTAATTGGGTTGTTTGTGACAGGGATCTGCCTTGTATGGGCCGATCGGCTTTTTGCAGACTCCCATTTTCTTATGTTCTTATGTTCTTATGAATATTATGAGTCGGTCACAGATCCCAACACAAGAATATCTGTATGATAAGTGTAATATTGCCATTATAACATAACATAGCTTAACATAACAGTTCAGTGACAGTCAGTGACAGAGAAGGTTGTGTTAATTTGAGCTCCTGCCCGGACCACTTACCAGTGACCTTTAGTGACCATTACACCTACCTGTGTTTGGGGGCAGTGCACTCGTGTTATATAAAAGTGTTATAGCTCAGTTTTTAGCTGTTAGTTTACTTGTTTTTGTTTTTCTGTACTTAGTTTCTTGTTCCTCGCTAAGCTTATTGGGATCATGGCAGGTATGGAGTGCGAGTCTCTAACTGATCTGCATCATCTTATTCTCCAGGTAAGAGAGGAGATGGTTGTGGTGAAGGAAGAGGTCTTGGCTCTAAGGGAGGTTAATGTTAAACTTCAGAGGGAAGTGGATTGATTAAAGACGAAAATCTAGCTTTCAAGCTTAGCCAAGAGGAAATAAAGTCAAGTAAGGGGAAAAGGGAGGAAGTTGATGAAAAATTGTATTCATGGCAGGTTGTTAAAAATACGGGTGGGAAAGTCACACTCAAGAAGCAGGATAGTAGAATAGGTATGAGTGTGACAAATACATTCTCTCCTTTGCGAGACGAATGTGAGGGAAAAGATAGTCAGGATAGGGAGGGATAACCGTGCCTGCCGCCGACTCAGCTCCAACCTCTGACGCTGTGCTACCTACCACCACCACTACCCCCACCACCACCACCAAGGGACCTTCTGCCACCACCGGGGGTTCTCCAACTGCAGCTGCTGGATCCTCCCGAGGGAAAGGTAAGTCTGTGTCCCGAGAAGGTAAGTCTGTGTCGATTGTGGGCGACTCCATGGTAAGACATTTAGTTAGGGCTACCCGCACTAAACTTAGGAAGGTTGTGTGTCTGCCTGGCCATGGAGTTGGGAGGGTTTTAGAGAAGATGGACCACATCTTGGAAGATAGTGGAGATAACCCCATTATCTGTCTCAGTGCCGGGAGTAACGATGTTGGTAAGGGTAGAAGTGAGGAACTGCTGCAGCAGTATCGGGATGTGTTAGATAAAGTTAGGATGAAGGGAGGGATCCCTGTAGTACATTGTATCCTACCCAGAAGAGGAGTTCCCAAGGAATGGACATCCAGGGCGATTGGTGTCAATTGCCGTTTGGAGAAATATTGCAAAGAAAAAGCAATACCATTCATTGATAACTGGGATAGTTTCTATGGGAGAGATGGGATGTACGCAAGGGATGGGGTTCATCTTTCACGGTTAGGGGTTTCTACATTAGCTAGTTCTTTAGATAGGGTGGTTGTGGGGTTTTGAACAGAAATATTGAGAGTGTAAATGAGAGGTTAATTGGAACAATTTTAGCGTCAGGCGAAAGCGATAAGGATATTCAGTCTCATGCTAAAAATGATGACTATAATGCAAATAATAGTAGTGATGGTGCAAAAGAAGATGGAAATGTCGCTAAAAACAAAGGTAAATTAGGTATAAAGAAAAGAAGTAAATTGAGAGTATATTACACAAACTGTAGGAGTCTATGTAACAAAATGAACGAACTTAGAGCCCTTGTTAGCAAAGAAAATATAGACATAATAGCGCTAACTGAAACGTGGATTAATACAGAAACCAGGCATTTTTTAGCAGAATTTGATATACCAGGATATAGTTTGTTTAAATATGACCGAACAAGTAAGAGGGGTGGCGGTATAGCAGTGTTTGTCAGGAGTACATTAAAAAGCTGTATTAAATCAGGTATTAGACTAAATAACGATAATGAAAGTGTTGGGTAGAGGTTAACGAAGGTAGTGAGACCATAGTTATTGGAGTTATGTATAGACCGCCAAATATGAGTAGAAATGACGGAACGTCATTATGGGAGGAAATTAAAATGGCATCAAGGTTTAGCAATGTGTGCATTATGGGGGATTTTAATTTTCCGAATATAGATTGGCAGCATCAAATAGGAGACTCTGATTCTGAGGAGTTTATAGAGGTAGTACAAGATAGTTTTTATTTCAATTCATAGATACGCCGACTAGAGGTAATAATATTCTCGATTTAGTTTTCAGTAACAATGAACATATGGTAAATAATGTAGAGATAGGGGACCACCTAGGAAATAGTGACCACAATTCTGTGTATTTTAATATACAATGGAAAGGTTATACCAGAGAGAATACAACATTAATACCTGACTTTAGAAAAGCCAATTATGGTGGGTTAAGAAGAGCCCTATTAGCGGACCCTATGGTCAAAAAATTAAGTCGATCCAGGTGTCCAAATGAGTGTACCCCTTCTCAGGCACCTGTCATCTTAAGTCAGGAAGAGACGTCAACCTTGGTAGATACATACGATAATTTTATCAAGTCAGTATTCAATGCACAAAATAAATACATCCCCAAAAGAAAATTTAGATCAACACAGAACCAACCCAAATGGATGAATAATAGACTATTAGATCTTCTAGGACAAAAGAGAGGAATATATAGAAAAATTAGAAAAGGCGAAATTCACCTACTTGCTTACTATCAGAATCATCACAGGTAAAAAAGGATATTAGGAAAGAAAAAAGAAATTATGAAATTAAGGTTGCCAATGACTCAAAAAATAATCCTAAAGCTTTTTACCAACTATATAAATCCAAGGTTAGAGATGTAATTGGTCCCCTTAAAACTTCGATAGGAGAAATGACAGAAAATGATTTAGAAATGTGCAGTACATTAAATGGTCAATTTCTTTCCGTTTTCACTAATGAAAATTTGGCACAGTTTCCAGAAGTCCGTAAGGTATATAGCGATAGTATAGAAAATAGGTTAAGTACGGTTACTATAAGTAGAAATGATGTGCTTAAGGAAATTGACAGACTGAAACCTCATAAATCGCCTGGTCCTGATGAGGTATATGCTAGAGTATTAAAAGAATGTAGGGATGAGTTAAGTTACCCATTAACATTTTATTTAACAAGTCATTGGAGACAGGTATAGTTCCAGAAGCTTGGAAGCTTGCAAACGTAGTTCCGATCTTCAAAAAAGGTGACAAATCAATAGCATCCAATTACCGTCCCATTAGTCTTACATCAATCATAGGAAAGCTACTAGAGTCAATTATTGCTAGTAAAATTAGAAACCACTTAGATACATTTAATTTAATAAATTCTTCTCAGCATGGATTCACTCAGGGACGTTCTTGCCTTACTAATTTGCTTAGTTTTTTCTCAGAGGTATATGAAAGCAGTAGATAATGACAAGTCATATGATATAATATATTTAGATTTCAGTAAAGCTTTCGACAGAGTCCCCCACGAGATTGATGAGAAAGGTTGAGGCGCATGGAATAGGTGGGGCGTTGTTGGGATGGATTAGGTCATGGCTAATTGGTAGGAAGCAGAGAGTCAGCATAAATGGTACGAAGTCAGAATGGGGAGCAGTCAAAAGTGGTGTCCCCCAGGGATCTGTATTAGGTCCTCTGTTGTTTGTTATATACATAAATGACCTTGATTTAGGTATAACTAGTAGGATAAGTAAATTTGCAGACGATACCAAGATGGGGAGAACAATTGATTCAGATAGAGATATAGAGTGCCTCCAAAGGGATCTAGATACCTTACACGAATGGTCAGTAAATTGGCAGATGAAGTTTAACATTGACAAATGCAAGGTATTAAAGATAGGGAAGATGCATACAAATGTTAAATATAAACTAGCTAATGTGGAATTAGAAAACTCGAATTGTGAGAAAGATCTAGGTGTTTGTTAGCAATGATTTGAAGCCTAGACAACAGTGTATAAGCGTTCGAAACAAGGCAAACAGGATTCTCGGGTTCATCTCAAGGAGTGTGAGTAACAGAACTGCTGATGTTATCTTAAAACTTTACTTGTCATTAGTGAGACCCCATATGGATTATGCTGTTCAATTTTGGTGTCCTTATTACAGAATGGACATAGATTCATTGGAGAGAGTACAAACGTAGAATGACAAAAATGATCCATAATATTAGAAATCTTCCGTATAAAGAAAGGTTGAAGAAATTAGGCTTACATTCGTTAGAGAGACGCAGAGTTAGAGGGGATATGATAGAGGTGTTCAAGTGGGTTAGTGGGATTAACAAAGGGGACATGACAAATGTACTAAAGCTCAGTGATAGCGAAAGAACTCGTACAATGGTTTCAAATTAGATAAATTTCGTTTCAGAAAAGATATAGGCAAATATTGGTTTGGTAACAGAGTTGTAGATGGGTGGAATGGACTACCAAGTGCTATAGTGGGATTAAAAACGATAGGGAGCTTTAAGATAAAATTGGATAAGCATATGGACGAGAAGGGTTGGGTGTGAAGGGGGATCAGCAGGGTTGGGCCAATCAGCGCTCTGCAGACCCCCGTAATCCTGCGTTAATCTCTAACCGTTTTGGTAAGATGATCCTCAGGGTATTAGAGTGTTGAGCCTATAATTGGGCTTTGTAATTGGGGTTGTGTGGGACAGGGATCTGCCTTGCTTAGGCCAATCGGCTTTCTGCAGACTCCCATTTTCTTATGTTCTTATGTTCTTATAACTTAAGCTATAGTAGCTTAACCTAAAATAATTTAAGTTAAGGGACCTTAACTTAAGTTGCCTCGAGTTAAGGCATCTTAAGTTAAGGTACCATAACTTAAGGCACCATAACTTAAGGTACCATAACTTAAGGCACCATAACTTAAGGTACCATAACTTAAGGCACCATAACTTAAGGTACCATAACTTAAGGCACGTTAACTTAAGGTAGCTTAGTTTTGTGGTATGGATGGCCAGTTTGGAATCAACCCTCAACAAGTATATATCAGGTAAAACACTGTACCAGTTATAAGAAAGGAGTACCCTTGGTCTTGGACCCATCTGTATCCAGCATGATGAAGTACAAGATATATTACTGTACTATAGTCGGTTTATTTCCAGCTGAGGGTAAATTGATTACTTTAGCAACTGATTTATAATGTATGTGAAATACAGGAGAAACAGACAGACGCCGGGAACACCCACAAACCAACAAGACAGAAGCACAGAGAAACAGAGTCGGAAGAGACAGACAGACACTCACCCAAGACGGGAAAAGAGCGAACGGCCCCGCCCCTCCGCAATAATCCCCAAACCAAGGCCACAGCCTCCAGCCCAAGAAGATTACCACCTCATCAACCTGCAGAGACAACCCACCCCAAAATGGCCGACCACAGACGTCAACCTCCAACCCCCCCAAGAATTGTATATGCCCAACCTTTCTAATACTAACCCCTTAATATTAGCCTACCAAATCCCGAGGAGTAAATCCGATATCTAATTCTGCAATTACCCTAGGCGACTCCATAACTCACTGGGGCCCAGATTATTTTTTGTTTTGTTAATGTACTAACTCCCTAATGCTGTAATAACTCACTAACACTAACCTAAGTAAGAGAGAACTGGAGAAGGAAAGAGACCTAGTTCTTCGTTTCCCGATGTTAACGCGAGTATATCCATAACCTCACGATATTTTCTGCTGACCATTGACTATGCATTACAGCCCCAGATTCCCACAGAACCTTCCTTTGTGTATCACTCTAAGTGCTGTATAGAATTATGTAAACCCATTGTGCCTTTGTTTCTTTTCCATTTCTTCACCCCCCTACTACACATCTTGTCAAACACCGCCTTCTAGTACACAATACACATTGCTCTATGTTTTTTCCCTTCTAGTAACTAAGCGATGTATAAGTTACGCCAAAGTTGAGTAATGACCATCTTCACACGACAAAGCGGTAATCCCTTGTGTTGTGTTTTGTTTCAGGGACGTGACCACCAGATTCCCTCAACGTGACGTAACAATAGCTACACTACCGCCCTGATTACGCATGTCTTCCGCTTCTCTTGGATCACTATCTCTATCTACGCATCTCTCTCTCTCTCTCCCTTCCAATATATTTCTTTCTATTATTTTTCGGCCTGAACCAGATGCGACTGACCACAACAAACCAATTAACTTGAAGGCCAGGCCGCCGGGCCACGTCAGGTCACGGAGGGACTTCCACTTATTCAACCCCCCCCCCCCCGGCCGACCAAAGGCAGCGACGTGCTCCGCCGCCCCCCCCCCCCCCCCCCCCCTTGGCCCCAACGTAGAGGACCACCAGGGGAACACTGCCTGGCAACTACTTATATCCGCATACGGATAATTATGTCTGAGTGCATTTCTTCTTTGTTATTTTTCATTTTTTTCCAAAGAGAACAGATAAAGAGAGAGCTGTCCAAAGACCCCCTTATCCCCCCTACCTTAAAAAGTAACGTACTTATAAAAGTCGGGCACTTAGCCAGCTGGCCTTCTTGGGCGAGGCGCTCCGCCCCCCTCCTCCACGAAAACAACCAACAAAGGACCTCTTGCCAGCACCCCTTCCCTCACTTATTATTTTATGTCCGATGTACATGCTAACTCTGTTATCTAACCCAGGACACCGGAAAGGAGGAGCGAATTACCCAGGCAACGAATCCACAACAACCCCCATGCACAGCTACCCCAAAGGTTAAGGGGACCACCCCCAGCTAAGGCAACACCCCGACTCCAACGTCTTTCCCACCTCCACCATCTTGCCAACTTGAAGAACCTGTTAGCTCCAGCCCTAAAAATTGTTGCACCCACTTCCTCTTTACTTCCTGAAGCAAAAACTCTCCTTCCACTTGACGGGACAGCCCAGATAACAACAAATCCATCAACCACCAGCCCAGGAAACACCGGGCAGTCCTGCTATATAAACCCTGAGAGGGAGGATCAGTAAGTGCAAATATCGCTTCTGATGAACGGCAACCCGCTCTCTGACTGAAGACTATTTAACTCACCACTCAATATTACCTATAGACGAGCGGCAACCCGGAGTCTGTGATAAAATCAGTGACAGTGATATATATATATATATTTTTTTGTTATCTTTATTAATCGTGGCCACCCATCGGTTAATATAGAGACCTTTTACTAATACATATATCTACCCCAAATAAGTGATTAAAAACTCATTGCTGGTATCACCTCTTCCACTTGAGTTTTATAACCATTTGTATATAGTGCAACCAGAACTACATATACATAACTGATTATTTCTGGACACCCAAAATTTAATATAGTTATTGATAATAGTGTCTTATCTAACCTAATATAAATATTGAAAGACGAAGGACTCCCTACCTTTCAATATTTTATTATTTTAGACACCTGACTTGTACTTAACTCACAGAGATCTAGGACAGAAAGATCTTTTGTGTTAGAAGGGTCTATGCGAGTTACTCTTAGGAGCGCTTAGCAGGAATAGATCCTTGGCACATTTTGTCTGTGGCAACCCACCAGAATTTGTGACTAAAAGGGTAAAACCGCCTGAGTTCTTTGAACCTCTCATAAAGATTAGAGACAGTCAAGAAGAGCCCTTGAGTAGACTCCTCTTGCGTTGGTCCGATGGGGTGCTAATCCGGCCTCAGCCTGAAGCATAACATTAAAAATCCTAGCCCCGAGAGTACCTTAACGGAACTTCATCAATACAACGGTTGATGGCCCATCTGTAACTTCTTCACACAACTGGACACCCTGGACAAGCCCTCAACGACACCAGATCGAGAATCTAAGAAGATAACCCAACAGTGCACTATTGACTATCATTGTATCAGTGCGGAGATACTGTACCACCAGATCGTTGTATTTGCCTATGCTCACTTTAAAGTTATTTGCTAACTATGACGAGTGTTTCAAGTTCGATTCCTAGAGTTCCCTGTTCATTGCCCGAGAATTCGCACCAGTAAAAGTTATTACGAGATAATTACCGCGACAATATTTACCCTCAGCCACTTAACGAGTTCTTCCTAATTGGGAGATTATGGTATAGATATTCTGAGATCCCAAAAGCTTGTGGGATAGGTCGTAAAGTAAATTAATCTCAGTGACGAATTCCAATACGTGCATTAACAGTCAAAAAGTATACAATCCTACCTGTCTATTTACTCTACCAGATCTTGTAAAGTTGAAACCTGACGTTAGATCAACATCTAAATAAAATAACTAGGCCTTAGGCATAATCAATGAACCTTATTAGATACTTATGAGAACTTAACCAGTGTCTTTCGAGTGACTTTCTTCTCATCTTGTATCTTGTCCTTATCTCAGAAGAATAATACCCGAGTGTTGAAAGTGGCAGTGCACGCTCCATCCAGATCCACGATTGTGCTAGGAGAAATGAAAGACCAAGCTTGATACTGAATCTGTTGCTCCTATCTATGTTCTTTTCCAAAGTGAATTGATTCTTTTCTATACCAGTGAGTGTGTTAATTCAATAAAGCTGTATTACAAACCACATTCCAAAATTATATCTATGTGTTCTGTTGATTCCTTATATGCATGTGCATGAAACCTGATATTCCAGTCTTGCAGAACTCACCCAATAAATCGTTAATCCTGTATAAAATCAGGGCATAACAGTATAATATATATATATATACTGTCTCTGCATCATCTTATAGCCACGTTTTCATAATCAGTAACATATTTCGCTACAAAATCTTCGTAATAGCTAAGTATCTATCTATCTATTTATTTACTCAGGCCCATTCCCCATTTTTTTTTCTGTTTTTTTTTCTTTTTTACTGGGGGTGCCCGACTTGAGACAGAGCCCGAATTGGGACAACACAACACACAACAAAAAACAAACAATGAACACACAAAAC
Source organism: Paralithodes platypus (assembly GCA_032716605.1). NCBI lineage: Eukaryota > Metazoa > Arthropoda > Malacostraca > Decapoda > Lithodidae > Paralithodes > Paralithodes platypus. Next base: position 12,239,044 of record CM064558.1, read on the forward strand.
AAAAACACAAATTCACACATATCTACTGTAGGTCACCTAAGTAACTGAGATGAAGATATGGCAATTTACCATCAACTTTAAAACAAAACAACTATAATATTGGATAAGGTTTAAGCCAGTATCACACGGGAGCTTTTTCGCTCAACATGTATCCTCAGCACTGGTCTGGCAGTTTTCGCTCAACATGTATCCTCAGCACTGGTCTGGCAGTTGTTGTGGTTAACATTTAATATATTTCGGTCACCTAAAGTCATCTACCATCAGTCTAGTGTCTGATACCAGTAACAAATATTCCAGAAATGTTGCCAGACAAATGTTTGACAATCGAATGTTGGCAATAAAAGCTCTCGTGTGATACCGGCTTTACCATCATGTCAAAACCGAACCTAACCTTCAACCATCGCCTCGACACCGTGCGGTTCACAACAACAAAAGACGCTCGAGGTTTTTGGACGAGGGGACAGCATATTATTAAGGGGAGATGGACTATTTATTTGCTAATTATTTATCTTTTAATTATGTGTTAGTGTTCTCCCCAGACACGCTAGAAAAAGCTAAAAAAAAAAAAAAAAAATCCCCAATACCCCCTTTCGAGATAAATTTGTACATTTTCGGTAGAAAAATGTCCCTCCTACAATTACAGGCTCGCTATCGCTCGCCAGGAATAAAATAACACCTAAATGGCACGAAAGGCGAAAAACAAGGGGCAAGAGTCTACTATTGGTGGAGGGGTATTCAGGGAAAGAGAAAAGGGGGAACCGCTTCACGCATGCGCACTGGATGCGGGATGGTGGTCGGTTGGTGGGGTCGAAGCTGATTGGCTGCGTGTCGAGGGGCGTGGCCTAAGTTCTGTAGTACGTGTGGCGCCTGCGGAAGACGAAGCTGAAGGAGGTAGCGCGGGGGGCTGCGTCAAGGGCACCGGGGGGCGAGGTGGGGTGTTAGGTCCTGTAGGAAAGTGCCTTTTGGCAGAAGGAAGGATCTGAAGGTCCAGAGTTTGGTTGTTGATGTTGGGATGTAAGGCTTGGATATATAAAGCTTCGAGTATAGGTAATCTCCTTGGGTCACTTTCTTTATCGAGTATGGTGGTGTGTTTCTCTAACTCGAGTTAGAGAGTTAGAGAAACACACCACCATACTCGATAAAGAAAGTGACCCAAGGAGATTACCTATACTCGAAGCTTTATATATCCAAGCCTTACATCCCAACATCAACAACCAAACTCTGGACCTTCAGATCCTTCCTTCTGCCAAAGGGCACTTTCCTACAGGACCTAACACCCCACCTCGCCCCCCGGTGCCCTTGACGCAGCCCCCCGCGCTACCTCCTTCAGCTTCGTCTTCCGCAGGCGCCACACGTACTACAGAACTTAGGCCACGCCCCTCGACACGCAGCCAATCAGCTTCGACCCCACCAACCGACCACCATCCCGCATCCAGTGCGCATGCGTGAAACGGTTCCCCCCTTTCTCTTTCCCAGAATACCCCTCCACCAATAGCAGACTTTTGCCCCCTGATTTTCGCCTCCTCTGATCCTCCACCCTCTATATATACCCTTCCTGTTTACCTTTTATATCATTCCATCCTTACTTGATAATGCTGGTTGTCCAGTGAAACGCGTCGTATATCCTGTATCATCATGTACATTTATGTAACCCTGTACCACCATGAATTTTGCTCATCTCCTTCATCTACTTCCTGCCACCCAGCGAAAACTCATCAGAGACCTGGAAACTTTGAATAATAAAATTTCCAACGCAGAAATTGCCATTTCTTTCAACCTCGTATGTATTAAAGAAAAAAAAAAAAAAAAAAAAAAAAAAAAATATATATATATATATATATATATATATATATATATATATATATATACAGGTATATATACATATATACATACATATATATATATATATATATATATATATATATATATATATATACAGGTATATATATATATCCCGGCCTTCGGCCGGGATATTTTTCTATCGAAAAATGTAAAAATTTATCTTGAAGGGGGGTCTGGGGGGTGTTTTATTAAGCTTGATGGAGGTCTAGGGAGGAAACTAACTTATAAATATAAAGTTACAAAAATAAGCAAATAAATACTCCTAGAACTACAATCTCGCTATCGCTCGCCAGAAAAGAAAATACTCCTAGAACTACACGCTCGCTATCGCTCGCCAGAAAAAAAATCGGCACCTAAATGGCACGAAAGGCCCTAATATTTCCCCCCCCCCCCCCCCCTTAAGAGTGGTGGAGTTAGAACAGACCACCCACGGATTAGATAGGGTTACAATAGTATTACGCCCTTAACCCCTTCTGTACCGGCGACGTCTTTTGTATGTTATTCTGGCTATGTATATTGAGACGATGTTGTGCAGCTTAACCCTCTCCGACATATGACGCGATTTTGAGCCTATTGGGGATACTTTAAAGCCTTTGTTACCATCAGGGGTATTTAGAAACCTTTAGTTTAGTTACTTCAACCTCTGCAGTTGTCTTTGAGTTAGCTGTGTTGAGCCTATTGGGGATACTTTAAAGCCTTTGTTACCATCAGGGGTATTTAGAAACCTTTAGTTTAGTTACTTCAACCTCTGCAGTTGTCTTTGAGTTAGCTGTGTTGAGCCTATTGGGGATACTTTAAAGCCTTTGTTACCATCAGGGGTATTTAGAAACCTTTAGTTTAGTTACTTCAACCTCTGCAGTTGTCTTTGAGTTAGCTGTGTTGAGCCTATTAGGGATACTTTAAAGCCTTTGTTACCATCAGGGGTATTTAGAAACCTTTAGTTTAGTTACTTCAACCTCTGCAGTTGTCTTTGAGTTAGCTGTGTTGAGCCTATTGGGGATACTTTAAAGCCTTTGTTACCATCAGGGGTATTTATAAACCTTTAGTTTAGTTACTTCAACCTCTGCAGTTGTCTTTGAGTTAGCTGTGTTGAGCCTATTGGGGATACTTTAAAGCCTTTGTTACCATCAGGGGTATTTAGAAACCTTTAGTTTAGTTACTTCAACCTCTGCAGTTGTCTTTGAGTTAGCTGTGTTGAGCCTATTGGGGATACTTTAAAGCCTTTGTTACCATCAGGGGTATTTAGAAACCTTTAGTTTAGTTACTTCAACCTCTGCAGTTGTCTTTGAGTTAGCTGTGTTGAGCCTATTGGGGATACTTTAAAGCCTTTGTTACCATCAGGGGTATTTAGAAACCTTTAGTTTAGTTACTTCAACCTCTGCAGTTGTCTTTGAGTTAGCTGTGTTGAGCCTATTGGGGATACTTTAAAGCCTTTGTTACCATCAGGGGTATTTAGAAACCTTTAGTTTAGTTACTTCAACCTCTGCAGTTGTCTTTGAGTTAGCTGTGTTGAGCCTATTGGGGATACTTTAAAGCCTTTGTTACCATCAGGGGTATTTAGAAACCTTTAGTTTAGTTACTTCAACCTCTGCAGTTGTCTTTGAGTTAGCTGTGTTGAGCCTATTGGGGATACTTTAAAGCCTTTGTTACCATCAGGGGTATTTAGAAACCTTTAGTTTAGTTACTTCAACCTCTGCAGTTGTCTTTGAGTTAGCTGTGTTGAGCCTATTGGGGATACTTTAAAGCCATTGTTACCATCAGGGGTATTTAGAAACCTTTAGTTTAGTTACTTCAACCTCTACAGTTGTCTTTGAGTTAGCTGTGTTGAGCCTATTGGGGATACTTTAAAGCCTTTGTTACCATCAGGGGTATTTATAAACCTTTAGTTTAGTTACTTCAACCTCTGCAGTTGTCTTTGAGTTAGCTGTGGGCAGAAAACTAATTTTGGAGAGGTAATTATAAGAGTGAGAGAACTCTATTTATTATTGCTAATCTGGCAACCACTGCGTCATAAATGCGCGAAAGGGTTAAGAAGGATCTGTGGTAGTAAAAAGGGTTAAGGGGAGATGGGTGGTTTTTCTGGTCCCCCTTCTTCCTCATGTTTAGCCCCATTAATCTTCAGATTAAATGACGTTCGTCCCATTAGTTTGGCGATTTTAAGACCTTTCACCCAATTTATTTTTCAATTTTTAGTTTTCGTGTCATTTAGGTGTTGATTTTTTCCTGGCGAGCGAAAGCGAGCCTGTAATTCAAAAGAAACCCGCCTTTTTCATTTTTTTTCTAATATACTGTATATTGATGGTGGTCTAGGGGGTGTTTTCTTATATACTGTATATTGATGGGGGTCTAGGGGGTGTTTTTCTAAGTTTGATGGAGGTCTAGGGGTGTTTTTCTAAGTTTGATGGAGGTCTAGGGGTGTTTTTCTAAGTTTGATGGAGGTCTAGGGGTGTTTTTCTAAGTTTGATGGAGGTCTAGGGGTGTTTTTCTAAGTTTGATGGAGGTCTAGGGGTGTTTTTCTAAGTTTGATGGAGGTCTAGGGGTGTTTTTCTAAGTTTGATGGAGGTCTAGGGGTGTTTTTCTAAGTTTGATGGAGGTCTAGGGGGTGTTTTTCTAAGTTTGATGGAGGTCTAGGGGTGTTTTTCTAAGTTTGATGGAGGTCTAGGGGTGTTTTTCTAAGTTTGATGGAGGTCTAGGGAGTGTTTTTCTAAGTTTGATGGAGGTCTAGGGTTTTTTTTTCTAAGTTTGATGGAGGTCTAGGGGGTGTTTTTCTAAGTTTGATGGAGGTCTAGGGGTGTTTTTCTAAGTTTGATGGAGGTCTAGGGGTGTTTTTCTAAGTTTGATGGAGGTCTAGGGGTGTTTTTCTAAGTTTGATGGAGGTCTAGGGGGTGTTTTTCTAAGTTTGATGGAGGTCTAGGGTTTTTTTTTCTAAGTTTGATGGAGGTCTAGGGGTGTTTTTCAAGTTTGATGGAGGTCTAGGGGTGTTTTTCAAGTTTGATGGAGGTCTAGGGGTGTTTTTCTAAGTTTGATGGAGGTCTAGGGAGGAAACTAAAACACATCGTAATAAACTAATTAATAGACCAAACAAACGGCCCATCTCCCCTTAAGAAGGATCTGTGGTAGTGAAAAGGGTTAAGTGAGATAGTTGGAAGCCTGTTAATTGCTGGAGGCCCTTTTTAAACTGAAAACAATTCTAATAGTAGCCAGAATAAATGTAAAAGACGGCACCGGTACTGAAAGGGTTATAACCCGTTTAAGGCAGTGTCACACGAGCGATTATGCCGTCAATTCTTACGAGCAATTGACCACTTGCGAGTTTCGTTCTATAAGGAAGGTGGAGCTGTAGACATCAATAAGGATCAACAGAATTATCACCTAAATTGCGGTCGTAGTGCTTCTATAAATACATAACAACTCAATTCAACTTACATACTTCTTATCCATTAGAAACCTATGCGTTATTACTGTATTTCTGTTTAAGGGGGGTCACCTGTTTTTGTTCTGTCCTTTTCTATCTTTCTCTGGCTTGTATCCATTTGGTCCCATTCAGCCTACTGTTTTAAGACGTTTATCCCCACGGTATAGTAACATAGCGAGCCAGCATATTTTTTATTTGTGTTTGACAGCAGGCTAAATATGTACATTTTTTCGATAGAAAAATGTCTCCGGCGAAGCCGGATTTCTTCATATAATGCTGGCTCGCTATCGCTCGCCAGGAAGAAATCGACACCTAGATGGGGATAAACGTCTTAAAATAGTTGGCTGAATGGGGCCAAATGGATACAAGCCAGAGAAAGAGAGAAAAGGACAGAAATAACAAAAAGCAGGTCACCCCCTTAAAAATTTAAGGGGACAGTGGTTATTTTTGGGGTCCATATATTTATATTTTAATTTATTTTCTAGTTTCCTCCCTAGACCTCCATCAAACTTGAAAAAACATCCATTAGATCCCCCTTCAAGATTAATTTGTACATTTTTCGGTAGAAAAATGTCACGGCCGAAGGCTGATTCCTCCACAATTACAGGCTCGCTATCACTCGCCAGTAAAAAAATAAACCCCCAAAGGGCACGAAAGGTCTTAATATTGACAAAGAAATGGGGCGAAAGGTCTTAAAATCGATAAACTAATGGGATAACCGTCTTAAAATCTCAAAAACTAATGAGGAAGAAAGGGGACCATAAAAACGGCCCATCTCCTCTTAACCAGCTAACATCATCTACCTACGATCTAGTTTCCGATTCCTTTGCGAAAGAACCTCAAAATAGTACAAGAAAACCTCAAAATAGTACAAGAAAACCTCAAAATACTACAAGAAAACCTCAAAATATTACAAGAAAACCTCAAAATATTACAAGAAAACCTCAAAATAGTACAAGAAAACCTCAAAATAGTACAAGAAAACCTCAAAATATTACAAGAAAACCTCAAAATAGTACAAGAAAACCTCAAAATAGTACAAGAAAACCTCAAAATAGTACAAGAAAACCTCAAAATAGTACAAGAAAACCTCAAAATAGTACAAGAAAACCTCAAAATATACAAGAAAACCTCAAAATATACAAGAAAACCTCAAAATAGTACAAGAAAAAACATTGCTCATCGAAAATTGCCGGAAAAACCCGCTCGTGTGACACTATAGGTAGCGCCAACTAACTTGATAATAATCTTGATCCCTGACCTCTTCGTAACTCAAAAAGGCCTGGAGCAAACTGGCTATAAATGTTCACACCTATTTCCTGGTGGATTCTTCCCAAATGATAGTAACATCAGCCTGTTTGCTATCATTCGTGTTGAGTTATAAGAAGTTAATGGGTCATGATTATTTTCAAGTTTGCTGGCGCTACCTATAGCTTAATGGACTTGGGGGTTGCCGTTTAGCATTCAGAAATAAAATTATCTTAATCTTACAATTACCTCTCCAAAATTAGTTATCAGCCCACAGCTCACTCCAAGACAACTGCAGAAGTTGAAGTAACTAAACTAAAGGTTTATAAACACCCCTGATGGTCACAAAGGCTTTAAAGTATCCCAGAAAGGGCGTACATTGCGTCCTGGTACTGAAAGGGTTAAGTTCCGAGCAACGGAAGCCAACATATTTGTTCTACTAACAGATAATGAATGATAATAACTTAATGACCTTAATTACAGAACAGAACACCACTTTAATAATTAATGTAATTATTATGTCCTTGTCCCACTTTCCCCTTCTCTCTCATCCTCGTAACAAGACCTTGAAATACAAAGGAAAACAAACAACAACAGATTGTTTGATACTTACGAGGCTGTTTGTATCTAACATCTATCTATCTATTGCCTGACGCCGTGATCCCCGAAGGGGTGGCCACGAACGAAACGCCCCCCTGCACCTCTGTCCCCAGTCAGTCGACACCCCTCCTCCCAACCAGCACCACCTTCATCCATATGCTTCACTCCATCCTTCCACCTCTCTTTCGGTTTACATCTCCCTCTCTGTCCCTCCACCTCGCTCTCGTACACTTTCTTAGTCATTCTCTCGCTTCCCACACATTCCATATGGCCGAACCATCTCAAGGTGTTCCTTTTCACACTTACCAGCACATCTACCTCCACACCACACCTTCTTACTTCCTCATTCGTCTGTCTATCCCTCCATGTAACTCCGCACCCACTTCTCAAGTAATTCATTTCCACCCCTCTCACTCTTGGTCCGAGTCTCTCCACCAACGTCCATGTTTCGCTTCCGTAAGTCAGTGTCGGGATTACCACACTGTCATGCAAGGACTTCTTTACTTCCATACTGACCACCCTATTTCTTGTTACTGCTTTCAGCGTTCCTACAACCCTCTTCCCTTGTTGCACCCTCTCCTGCATGTCTTCATCCATACTCCCATCAACACACTGCCCAGATACTTAAATGAACTGACAATCTCCATAGCCTGACCGTTCAACTTCACCTCACACTCTGTGGCTTCACCCCTTTCGAAGACCATAACTTTGCTCTTCCCTGCATTTACCTTAAGATTCCGTTTTTCACACACTGTTCCAAACATATTTACCAGAACCTGCAACTCCCATTCATTATCCCTCATCAGAACTGCATCATCAGCAAACAGCAGTACAGGTAGCTTCCACTCGTTTCCCTCCCTTATCAGCGATACACCAACATCCACTGCTCTTCCTTGTATTTCTTTCATGATTCCATCCATATATACAGTAAACAACCACGAGGACATCACACACCCCTGTTTCAACACAACATTCAGATCAAAGAACTCGCTCTGTTCACTCTCAACACGTACTGGCGCCTTTGCACCCTCATACATGCTCTTCACTGTTTTCAGCAACTTGCTATCTACTCCGTACTATATTCTAAGTACTTTCCACATACCTTCTCTATCCACTCTGTCATAGGCCTTCTCCAAGTCCATAAAGGCAACATATACAGATTTTGTTGCTTCTCCAAATATTTCTCCACAACACATTTCAGGGTAAAAATCTGCTCAACACATCTTCTTCCCTTCCTAAACCCGCCCTGCTCGTCACCTATCCATTTCTCCATTCTCGCTCTCTCTCTCTCAATCACTACCCTACTGTACGCCTTCCCTAATACGCTTAGAAGACATATTCCTCGGTGGTTACCACACACTCCTCTTTCCCCTATTATACCTATGCCCTATGCCTGTCTTCCGTACCTAGTCAATAATCTGATATATTAATTTCACTCACAACACCAAACACCCCCAATGAAATTAATGAAAGCATGTGATCCACCCGGGATTCGAACCTGGGTTACCACATACAGATCTTAAACAGTAACCATTACACCATCAAGACAGCTAAAGGTTAAGTACATGACTACGATTTTATATCCATTTATCTGAATAGCCTAATGTTTTAAGTGAAAGGAAAGCACATTTTATGAGCCACAGATCTCTAAGGACCGACCTAGCTATCAAATGTACCTGAACCTTTAGGAATAATCTAATTTATTAATTTCACACCCAACACCAAACACCTTCCAATGAAATTAATGAAAGCATTCCAGTTGATTGAGGAGAGTAGGACAAGGGGGCATGGTAAAAGGATTAAAAAAAAGGAGGCCAAGGCAAAACATAAGGATTCTCTGGCCACACTTCCACAGAACAAAGAACATGCACTTCATTCACAGTTCCAGTCAGTATTTACACAAGAACAAGCAAACTTGCCGGAACTGTCACCATCACCACACCCGACTATACCTCCACTGACTATACACACCCGTGGAATCGAGAAACTTTTATCTGAGGTAGACATTAACAAAGCGACTGGACCAGACAATATACCCTGCAGGATACTTAAGGTGAATGCTGCCATTCCTGCCCCTATCCTGCAGGTTATATTCTCACAGACCATTAACACCAGAGAACTTTCCCATGACTCGCTATTGGCAAATGTGACCCCCATTTTCAAATCCGGAGACAGAACCCTCCCTGTTAACTATAGACCTGTTTCGATTACCTCAGTTCCTTGCAAAATTATAGAACATATCATCTACCGACATTTAATGGACCATCTAGATAGGCAAAATATACTGACTGACGCTCAGCACAGCTTCCGGCCCAAACGATCGTACGAGACACAACTACTTGTGACCACACATGACATTTCCCAAACCCTTAATGACCCAAAAATTTGACAAGTAGACGCCACAGTACTAGACTTTGCCAAAGCCATTCGACAAAGTCCCTCACCAAAGACTGTTAGCCAAGCTAGATTATTATGGCATACGAGGACCACTTTTTCACTTGATTAAGACTTTCTTGACCAATCGGGATCAACGCGCTGTTCTCAAGGGTTCTCATTCTTCTACTGTGTCTGTAACTTCTGGGGTCCCACAAGGCACTGTCCTGGGTCCCCTACTTTTCCTTTCATACATAAATGACCTCCCACTATCGCTTACTTCTACTACTAGACTTTTCGCAGATGATAGCTTAGTTTATAGACCAATTACTAATAGGGACGATTGCCTTCGACTACTAGACGACTTAACTGCACTTGAAGAGTGGGAAGGCAGATGACATTTAGACCGGACAAATGTCACCATATCCGTTTCACCCATTCAAACAAAACCATCCCATTCTCCTACAGACTCCATAGCACTTTTTTAGATACTGTTCCCTCCCACAAATACTTGGGGGTCCACATCTCAGCAGACATGAGGTGGACCACTCACGTTAGCAGCATCAGAGCAAAGGCTAATAAGGCCCTGGACTTCCTCTGCAGGAATCTCACTAAATGTAACGCAAACATCAAAATTCTAGCATTTAAAACACTTGTTCGGCCACACTTAGAATAATGCGACACCGTCTGGGATCCACACACTCACAACAATATAAATAAACTAGAGGCCATACAAAACAAAGCTGCAAGATGGATCAGACGTAATTACAGACACACTACATCCGTCACTTTGCTCAACCAAGACATTAGACTAGACCCACTTGCAACAAGAAGACAAATGCACAGACAACAGAAGTTATATAAAATCACTAAGAACTTGGTAGACATAGACAAAGATATATATTTACACCCTACAAGTATACAATTTACGAGAAGCAGCCACAACCTAAAATACCACACGTATCAGGCAAGCACGGACATAATTATAATTATAGACAATCATTTTTTCCCCCGCAGCATCCAAGAGTGGAACCACCTCCCATTTCATGTAGTTAATAGCCCCACCCTTAATTCATTTAGAACTAGGATCACCAATCATTACATCCCTAATCCTGATCCTATCCCCAACCACTAGTCCTAATGCATAACCCCCGCATATCATGCCGTCCGAGAGCGGCCCTCTGCGGGTCCCTCAACGTAAACGTAAACGTAAACGTAAACGTAAACTCACACGTACACCTCCGCCTACTGGGAGTATGCACTCTCTGAGTGCCCTTTCTTCTAGTTATATAATTATTAAAAACGAAGTACTTGCCTGGCATTCTATGTTGGGTCATTCTTCATAGCATCTTTCATAGTGGATTTTAGCTCCAACTACTGCATGTAACTCGCCTGGGGGCCATGGTTGTGGTCTTTGGTCAACATCACAGTGCAGCTGTTCTCCAAGTAGATGTGGGCACGTCCAAGGCATCCACTCTTCAACAAGTGGCAGTGAACGTGGAGCTTGTCATTGTACCGGCGATCCTTGATAATTATAAGCTTGGTCATCAGTAACATACACCACTGAACCACGCCTCTGTCTTGACTCGTCTTGACTACCTTCACTCATTGTCACAGTAATTTAGTTAGTTAAAATAGGACTTCAGAGGCTATCAACCCTATTGGATTATTAAGCCAGCAAGCTGTAAGTCAAGAATCGCGTCAGGACTGGAGCTTCTCCGCGAGAATTCCAGTCACTTTTGTCACAGTAGTGCAAAGCATGATGTTATCACCGCTTAACCCGGGAGCTGCGGGGAGACTCTTAAGAGTTCCCCCGGCGCACTGCGGGAAGACTCTTAAGAGTCAGAGAAAATAAAAATCAACTTTTGACATCGAAAAAAAAAAAAATTATATTTTTTTTTTTTTATTTTATTTTTTTTTTTGGCCCCTGGGCCATGCAAAATCTCAGTCCTCTACCTCCCCTCCTTCCCCACTTTCCTCCTCTCCTTCAGTTATCACCTATTTTCCCTGTTATTCCCTTATTCTGAGGTATATTTTCGTGCTAACATTAGAAATCCGATTGGAGGGTGTGGTCATCACTGATAGCAAGCGAGTGCAAGAGAGAGAGAGAGAGTATCGATCGACTGTGTCTCAGTGGCCTTGGGGGAAATTGGCGGGAAAGCAGATTGCCTCACCCATACATTATACAACTCGCGGGCTATATCTCCGATTTTGACCATCCAAACGCTGTTTTCACTCGTTTTATTGTTGTTTCAGGTTAATACCTTTATAATCAACCCATAATAGGCGCATATGGATAAATATTAATGCTATTAATGGCACAATGAATATTTTAGTGACGGAAACACCTCAAATACGTCAGCACAGGGGGACGTTTCCAATTACCCCCATGCGCACTTCAGAGGTTAAGGGGGGTCACCTGCTTTTTTTTATCTTTCTCTCCTTTTCTCTCTTTTTCTGACTTGTATCCATTTGGCCCCATTCAGCCAACTGTTTGAAGAAGTTTATCCCCATCCAGGTGTCGAATTTTTTCCTGGCGAGCGATAGCGAGCCAGCATTGTATGGAGAAATCCGGCTTCGCCGGAGACATTTTTCTATCGAAAAATGTACAAATTTAGCTTGCTGTAAAACAAAATTATATATATGCTGGCTCGCTACCGCTTGCCATGAAAATATTGACACCTGGATGGGGGTAAACGTCTTAATGCAGTAGTCTGAATGGGGCCGAATGGATACAAGCCAAAGAGAGAGGGAGAGAAAGAGAAAACAAGCGAGGTGGGCTTCCTTAACTCCAAGGTACAGTACGTACAGCACAATGTGGGGAGGGTGAATTACGTACTGTACGAGCTAAATATATTGGTTCATGGGTAGCAAGTTCCAAGGATTTTCGAACATATTTCCGAACCTCGACTTTAATACCGAGTGGATATTTTCGCACACAATTCCAGTTAGCACTTTTCGCACACAATTCCAGTTAGCACTTTTCGCACATAATTCCAGTTAGCACTTTTCGCACATAATTCCAGTTAGCACTTTTCGCACATAATTCCAGTTAGCACTTTTCGCACATAATTCCAGTTAGCACTTTTCGCACATAATTCCAGTTAGCACTTTTCGCACATAATTCCAGTTAGCACTTTTCGCACACAATTCCAGTTAGCACTTTTCGCACATCATTCCAGTTAGCACTTTTCGCACACAATTCCAGTTAGCACTTTTCGCACATCATTCCAGTTAGCACTTTTCGCACATAATTCCAATTAGCACTTTTCGCACATAATTCCAGTTAGCACTTTTCGCACATCATTCCAGTTAGCACTTTTTGCACATAATTCCAGTTAGCACTTTTCGCACACAATTCCAGTTAGCACTTTTCGCACATCATTCCAGTTAGCACTTTTCGCACATAATTCCAACAACCTAGTTTTAGGCCTTTTCAAACTTACTGACGTTTACTTGGAAAGAAATTCGAACACGTACGGTCGCGCTATTAAGTCATGTCCCAGCTGTCATTACGTTTGGCTTGCTCTGTGCTGTATTAATGTCTGTCAGATGTTGAATAGGGAGGGTAGGTGTAGGAACATGTTTGTATATTTCACTTGATATGAATAAATGAAGCTTAGATATTGCTGATACCAATTATTGATCAAAACATACTTGGTGCCGAGACATCACTTATTAGCGCGACTGTACACTCACTCATAAAAGAAAGGTACCCCCCTGAGCGAGAGATCTACGGCCTCACGCTATTTACTTGTGGTAACACTGGCCCTGAACTATCGACGTCACGAAAAAGGAGAGAATTTGCAAAACAACTCTCAAAATGAAGTGAAGTATTGCTTCGTTCACATCAGCTCCCTCCTCTCTCGCACAATTCACAGTCGCCACTGCTTTTCGTGACGTCGATTATTCAGGGCCAGTGTTACTACAACTAAATAGCATTAGATCTCTAGCTCAGGGGGGTACATTTATTTTATGAATGGGTGTACGGTCGAGGTTAATAAGTGTTGTCAGATATTTCACAAAGTTTCGGACACTGACTAATACTCTGAGGGATAAGCACTTTTCCCAGTAACTATAACAATACCAATAATACTACTTGAGCGAAAACCACTGGAATCTATGACAACACTTAATACCCCCGATTGTACCTGTTTCATACCCTGCACTATCTTATTGTACAGTCACTTATAACAATTTGTGAACCCCTTATCTTTCCTTGTATGCTATTATAACTACAGCATCTGGATTGATTTTTGGATGGAACTTGCTTGTCAATTATTGGTATTTATAGTTTTGTAATTGATGTATTGAAAATTATACTCGTAAATTCGTTTCCACAGATATCCTTCCACAATTAGAAATAAGGGAGGTCACCGAATTGTTTTGAGTGACTGTACGTGTAGGCCTACCTAATTCACCCTCTCGTCTACGGAGCAAACTAAAAAAAAAAAAAAAAAAAATTTAGGCTATATATATATATATATATATATATATATATATATATATATATATATATATATATAATCTAATTAATTAATTTCACTCCCAACACCAAACACCTCCCAATGGTATTAATGAAAGAATGTGATCCTCCCGGGATTTGAACCTGGGTTACCACATACAGATCTTAAACACTGTAACCATTACACCATCAAAGCAGTTATTCATAAAAGATAAAAGATGAATTAATATAGCCCACCCTTAATTAATATAGCCCCCCCTTAATTAATATAGCCCACCCTTAATTAATATAGCCCACCCTTAATTAATATAGCCCACCCTTAATTAATATAGCCCACCCTTAATTAATATAGCCCCCCTTAATTAATATAGCCCCCCCTTAATTAATATAGCCCACCCTTAATTAATATAGCCCACCCTTAATTAATATAGCCCACCCTTAATTAATATAGCCCACCCTTAATTAATATAGCCCACCCTTAATTAATATAGCCCACCCTTAATTAATATAGCCCACCCTTAATTAATATAGCCCACCCTTAATTAATATAGCCCACCCTTAATTAATATAGCCCACCCTTAATTAATATAGCCCACCCTTAATTAATATAGCCCACCCTTAATTAATATAGCCCCCCTTAATTAATATAGCCCCCTTAATTAATATAACCCACCCTTAATAAATATAGCCCACCCTTAATTAATATAGCCCACCCTTAATTAATATAACCCACCCTTAATTAATATAGCCCCCCTTAATTAATATAACCCACCCTTAATTAATATAGCCCACCCTTAATTAATATAGCCCACCCTTAATTAATATAGCCCACCCTTAATTAATATAGCCCACCCTTAATTAATATAACCCACCCTTAATTAATATAGCCCACCCTTAATTAATACAGCCCCCTTAATATGACCCATCCTTAATTAATATAGCCCACCCTTAATTAATATAGCCCACCCTTAATTAATATAACCCACCCTTAATTAATATAGCCCACCCTTAATTAATATAACCCCCTTAATTAATATAACCCACCTTTAATTAATATAGCCCACCCTTAATTAATATAGCCCACCCTTAATTAATATAACCCACCCTTAATTAATATAGCCCACCCATAATTAATATAGCCCACCCTTAATTAATATAACCCACCCTTAATTAATATAACCCACCCTTAATTAATATAGCCCACCCTTAATTAATATAGCCCATCCTTAATTAATATAGCCCACCCTTAATTAATATAGCCCCCTAAATTAATATAACCCACCCTTAATTAATAATGCCCACCCTTAATTAATATAACCCACCCTTAATTAATACAGCCCCCCTTAATTAATATAACCCACCCTTAATTAATATAGCCCACCCTTAATTAATATAGCCCACCCTTAATTAATATAGCCCACCCTTAATTAATATAGCCCACCCTTAATTAATATAGCCCACCCTTAATTAATATAGCCCATCCTTAATTAATATAGCCCACCCTTAATTAATATAGCCCCCTTAATTAATATAACCAACCCTTAATTAATAATGCCCACCCTTAATTAATATAGCCCACCCTTAATTAATATAACCCACCCTTAATTAATATAGCCCACCCTTAATTAATACAGCCCCCTTAATATGACCCATCCTTAATTAATATAGCCCACCCTTAATTAATATAGCCCACCCTTAATTAATATAACCCACCCTTAATTAATGTAGCCCACCCTTAATTAATATAACCCCCTTAATTAATATAACCCACCTTTAATTAATATAGCCCACCCTTAATTAATATAGCCCACCCTTAATTAATATAACCCACCCTTAATTAATATAGCCCACCCATAATTAATATAGCCCACCCTTAATTAATATAACCCACCCTTAATTAATATAACCCACCCTTAATTAATATTGCCCACCCTTAATTAATATAGCCCACCCTTAATTAATATTGCCCACCCTTATAATATATAAATTAATATAACCCACCCCTAATTAATAATGCCCACCCTTAATTAATATAACCCACCCTTAATTAATACAGCCCCATTAACCCACCCTTAATTAATATAGCCCACCCTTTAATATAGCCCACCATTAATATAGCCCACCCTTAATTAATATAGCCCACCCTTAATTAATATAACCCACCCTTAATTAATATAGCCCACCCTTAATTAATATAGCCCCCTTAATTAATATAACCAACCCTTAATTAATAATGCCCACCCTTAATTAATATAACCTACCCTTAATTAATACAGCCCCCCTTAATTAATATAGCCCACCCTTAATTAATATAGCCCACCCTTAATTAATATAGCCCACCCTTAATTAATATAGCCCACCCTTAATTAATATAGCCCACCCTTAATTGAATCCAGTAAATCCACATAACGGCCAACGGTCGATTCACCCAGGAAAAACATCGACATCTAAATGGCACGAAAAGACATATAGGCTAATCGCCAAACTAATGGGGTGAATGTCTTCAAATCTCACCACCAATGGGGCTAAACATGAGGCAGAAGGGGGTACAGAAACATCCCCCCCCCCTTAAACTCACGTGATGAGGCCATAGTACGCCTATCCTCTGATCTGTTAACTATTTCCGATTGGGGCAGAGAGATTTTTTTTTTTTTTTTTTTCTATGTGAGTGAGGGAGACAAAAGGCAGAACTGCCTGTAGCGAGTGCCTCCCCCATAGTTGAAAGAGTGACAGGGCCAAAATCAAGGGACGTTCGAGCCAAAATGTTACTTTCAATACTTTCAATGCTTCCAAAACGCAATTTCTCCATCTATCTACCCATCACAATCTTCAACGCGACTGTCACTGACTCTTCAACAACACACACATCAACCCTTCATCTTCTTTCAATATTCTTGGTGTCTCTTTTTCTCCTGAACTCTCTTGGAAAAATCATATTTCCACTCTTGCAAAACAGCTTCCAAGAGTTTAGATGTGCTTAACCGCCTCCGACGGTTCTTCACCCCCGCACAGATTCTTGCACTGTATAGGGACACAGTACACCCATGTATCGAGTATTGTTCCCACTTCTTTGAACAGTACAGTAAAAAACATTTTGTCTCATCAACTCACTTTCTCTTACTAGTTCCCTACAATCTCTCTCTACACATTGCAATGTTGTATCTCTCTCACTCTTCTACTGCTAATGCAACAATCAGTACGGTTCTTCAGAGCTCTCTCAGTGTATACCTCCTCCCTTATGGTGAGTAGGGGCACCCACCTTTCAACACACTCCCACCCCAATTGTGTCCAACTCTCTAACTTAAGAGTGAACCGATTTTCCCTGTCTTTTTTGTTTTCTATGTGTAGGAAGGAGACAAAAGGCAGGTTGCCTGTACGAGTATCTCCCCCAAAAACCAACAGAGTGACAGAGCCAAATTTAAGAAACATTGGGATCAAAATGCCTGGACACTCAAAGTTTAAAGCAACTTAAGTCATAGGATGAAGGAAAGATTGATTGAGGGAAAGAGTTCCAGAGTTCACTTGTTGAGTAGAAGAAAGAAATTTGTTAATTCATAGGTTGAAGAGCTGGACAGAATAGGAGTGGGACTGTGTTGAAAGACGGGTGCCTCGCACTCGCCACAAGGAATTAGGGGGTATGCACTGAGAGTAAGATTTAGAACTCTCTAATTTTTTCTTTCCCTCACCCTATGATTTAAGCTGTACCTAGACATTTTGATTAACGTCCCTTGAATCTGGCTCAATTTTTTTTTTTTTTTTTTGGGGGGGGACACTTGTTACAGGCAGCTTTGCCCTTTGTCTCCTTCATACACATAATATAGAACAACAATACCAACTAAGATAGTTTTAGCCCCACTCTGTCTGTCAGAGTGTGTTACCAGGATGCGGGACAGGAACCCAACTCGCTAGGCATCCCAAATATACGATAATAAGGCTATGATAAAGGTATATAAGATCATTGTGTTACCAGGATGCGGGACAGGGACCCAACTCGCTAGGCATCCCAAATATACGATAATAAGGCTATGATAAAGGTATATAAGATCATTGTGTTACCAGGATGCGGGACAGGAACCCAACTCGCTAGGCATCCCAAATATACGATAATAAGGCTATGATAAAGGTATATAAGATCATTGTGTTACCAGGATGCGGGACAGGGACCCAACTCGCTAGGCATCCCAAATATACGATAATAAGGCTATGATAAAGGTATATAAGATCATTGTGTTACCAGGATGCCGGACAGGGACCCAACTCGCTAGGCATCCCAAATATACTATAATAAGGCTATGATAAAGGTATATAAGATCATTGTGTTACCAGGATGCGGGACAGGGACCCAACTCGCTAGGCATCCCAAATATACTATAATAAGGCTATGATAAAGGTATATAAGATCATTGTGTAGGGGGAGGGGATCATCAGCCCGGAGGCTTACACCCCCGGGCCAATGCCCCCACCGTCCACAGCTCCCCTTGCAGTGCCACCAATCAGGCGATCTCGCCAGCACCTACAAGAAAAAGTAGTACAGTAAAAGAGACAGACAGAAACAGCTAAGGTTGGGTAGAGCGTGCCAAACCTGAGTCTGGATAGGACCAGCCCTAGTAGTTACGAGGTAACGTTGTAAAGTCTTATCCCTCTATACCTTCACCTAATATCAGAGTGTAAATTATATAAACAACCAAACATTTAGGTTGGTTATAAGAGACCATAACAGAAAGCTTGGCAACCATTGTATTAAGCAGCAATATAAACACCTCACAACATTGGTATGATAATTATAACTTTGTATAATGAGTGAGGAAAAGCCATGTTGTATTGTGTTACCAGATAATTAGTACCAGTAGCCGTGGAAGTGATATATTTGGCCTTACTATTGTGTTGGTGGTACAGTCGAGCTAATAAGTCATGGCCCAGCTGTCATTACGTTTGGCTCGCTCTGTGCTGTATTAATGTCTGTCAGATGTTGATTAGGGTGGGTAAGTGTAGGGATATGGTTGTATATTTCATTCGATATGAAGAAATGAAGCTTAGATATTGCTGATACCAATTATTGATCAAAACATACTTGGTGCTGGGACATGACTTATTAGGCCGACTGTACAAGGGTGTCGAACCGGGGAATTATGTATTAAATCTTGAATGAATATGAGAAGGAATGCAGGAAAATCAGCATCATCATTTGTTTATGCCAATGTATCACTTCCAAAGACACGTTAACAACTATAAACCCAATTTACCACTTCCAAAGACACGTTAACAACTATAAACCCAATTTATCACTTCCAAAGACACGTTAACAACTATAAACCCAATTTACCACTTCCAAAGACACGTTAACAACTATAAACCCAATTTATCACTTCCAAAGACACGTTAACAACTATAAACCCAATTTATCACTTCCAAAGACACGTTAACAACTATAAACCCAATTTATCACTTCCAAAGACACGTTAACAACTATAAACCCAATTTATCACTTCCAAAGACACGTTAACAACTATAAACCCAATTTATCACTTCCAAAGACACGTTAACAACTATAAACCCAATTTATCACTTCCAAAGACACGTTAACAACTATAAACCCTATTTATCACTTCCAAAGACACGTTAACAACTATAAACCCTATTTATCACTTCCAAAGACACGTTAACAACTATAAACCCTATTTATCACTTCCAAAGACACGTTAACAACTATAAACCCTATTTTAAACTTTGGATGTACACTATTAAAGGTTAAGGGAGCTCATCTCTCTTGTTTGCTCTTTCTCTCCCTCTCTCTTTGCCTTGTATCCATTCGGCCCCATTCAGCCTACTGTTTTAAGACGTTTACCCCCATCCAGGTGTCAATATTATCCTGGCGAGCGGTAGTTAGCCAGCATATACATATATTTTTGTTTACAGCACGCTAGATTTTTAGATTTTTCCACAGAAAAATTTCTCCGGCGAAGCCGGATTTCTCCATACAATGCTGGCTCGCTTTTGCTCGCCAGGAAGAAATCGACACCTGAATGGGGATAAACGTCTTAAAACAGTTGGCTGAATGGGTCTGAATGGATACAAGCCAGGGAAAGAAAGAAAAGGAGAGAAAGATAAACAAAACAAATCGGTGACTCCCCTTAAAAGGAAAGCATTAGGTGTTCGCTTAACACTCTGTACTTAAGCCGGTATCACACGAGAGTTTTATAGTCAACATTCGATCATCAACATTGTTCTGGCAACATTTCTGGAATATTTTGTCCTGGCATCGGAAACTAGACTGTTGCTAGATGAATTTAGGTCATCGAAATATTTAAAATGTTGACCTCATAAGCTGCCAGACCAGTGTTGAGGATAAATGTTAAGTGAAAAAGCGTTCGTGTGATACCGACTTAAGGGAGCTCAGAGGGTATTGTGCAGCATAATTTACTGGTTCGGCTCAATGGTTTAAGGAAGGGGTTTAGTTTGCTCTCTAAACCTCTATCAAACTTTTAAAAAACACCCACAAGACCCCCCTTCGATATAAATTTATACATTTTTCGGTAGAAAAATGTCTCGGCCGATTCCTCTTCAAATACAGGCTCGCTATCGCTCGCCAGGAAACAAATCGACACCTAAATGTCACGAAAGGTCTTAATATTGGCAAAGAAATGGGGCAAAAGGTCTGAAAACGCCAAACTAATGGAGCGAATGTCTTGAAATTAGTAGGGCTAAACATGAGGGAGGAGGAGGACTTGAACAACCAACTGCCTCCCCTTAAGTATGTGACCTTCCTATATCCTGTTCTCCTAATGATTCCTGGGGTATATATATGAGAGGGAGGTGTTTGTAGGAGACATTATATTCGGCCTCTTGGTGTGGAGCATACTTCTTTTCTTGGTTCCTACATCGACGTGTACTATCATCATGAAACTGGTGAGAATAGTAGTTGTTGTAGTAGTAGTAGTAGTAGTAGTAGTAGTAGTAGTAGTAGTAGTATTGTGTTGTGGAAAAGTTGGTGGAGACAGACTCGTATCTCTTGGTTCATATTCAGGGTGTCTCAAAATAGGTGTGCCAAACTTCTGGATATATATACATACATACATATAAGTTTAAAGTCTGTTTGTCCACAGAGACTGTGGTTACAGTCTCACATCCTAAATGGCAGCTTTCCAGGCGGCTCTGTCAAGGGCAGCCTCTGTTGTCAAGTTCTTTATTTTGAGATCGAACCGGAGTACCCGAGCCCACGTCATTCTAGGTCCACCCCTACGCGCAGCTCCCCCCAAGTTCACAGTCCGGCATTTCTTCACCCAGCTCTGATCATCCATTCTCTCCACATGTCCAAACCAACCAAGTCGGCTCGTGCGCTGATACTCCTTCCTGCGCTTCACTGATACTCCTAATGCCCAGACGCCTTCTCAATTCCTCGCTCGATACCCTGTCCCTAAGATTAACCCCACACATCCATCTCACCATTCTCTTCTCATTCCGTTCCATTCTATTGACATCCTCCGCTTTAACCGGCCACGTCTCCAAAGCATAAGTCATCGCGCTCTTAACACACGAGGTATACACCTTCCCTTTAGGTGGGGTGGGAGCCCTCTCATGGTCAGGAGTGGCAACAGCTCTCTAAACTTTCCCCAGCCACTCCTGACTCTAGCAATGGAGCTAGCTTCAGCGCCACCTCTGGCGGAAACCGTATCGCCCAGGTAGCAGAACTTATTCCCACACTCCAGCGTTACACTGTCGAAATCAACACTGACAGGCGGGTCATTTAATACAAGATCTCCCTTGCACACTGCTCATTCAAAGTCTATGATTCTTATCAAAGGTCCTCTAGCTCCACTACATCTCTTGTGTACCCAATCATTACAGACGCAACATTGAATTGAAATACTTCCCACCCCCTTCCCACATACTGCGCATGGATAGTCGCCGCTTCTTTCCATAGTTCCACGCCCTACTCCACTAATCATGACCTTGGTGTTATCTATGTTAACTCTTATACCCTTATTTGCCATACCTTCCCTCCATCTTTTGAACTTTGCCTCTGCTTCCTGTGCACTATCTGCGATAAGAACTAGATCATCTGCATATAACATCTCCCATGAGAGTCCTGTCCTAAATTCCCTTGACAGAGCCTCCAAAACTAAAACAAACAGCAATGAGCTCAGAACTGAACCTTGGTGAACTCCAACTTTCACTGGGAACTCTTCGCTCAGGCCCCCATTTACTCTAATTGCTGCCTGTGACCCCTCATACATTCTCATTATCACACGCACCAGCCACTCTTCTACTCCGAGTCTTCTCATAGCCCACTGCACTACCTCCCTGGGCACCCGGTCAAAGGCCTTCTCCAGATCTACAAAAAAGCGAGGTCGGTCTATATGATCTGTGCCCCATGAATATGCTATCCTCTCACTTAACCTTTAGGCTACCATAGCACAGTTGGGAATATTGGGTTTTTTTTTTCTCCCTAGACCTCCATCAAGCTGTAAAAATCACCCCCTGGACCCCCCCCCCCCCCTTTCAAGATTTATTTGTACATATTTTTTTTTTGTAGAACAATTATTAGATCAAAATCCAGTATTCGAGAATGGATAATAAGTCATAGGCGTGTGCAAAAAATGGTTAGTGAGCATAAACCTTTAGCTGTATTGATGGTGTAATGGTTAGTGAGCATAAACCTATAGCTGTATTGATGGTGTAATGGTTAGTGAGCATAAACCTTTAGCTGTATTGATGGTGTAATGGTTAGTGTGCATAAACCTATAGCTGTATTGATGGTGTAATGGTTAGTGAGCATAAACCTATAGCTGTATTGATGGTGTAATGGTTAGTGAGCATAAACCTATAGCTGTATTGATGGTGTAATGGTTAGTGAGCATAAACCTATAGCTGTATTGATGGTGTAATGGTTAGTGAGCATAAACCTATAGCTGTATTGATGGTGTAATGGTTAGTGAGCATAAACCTATAGCTGTATTGATGGTGTAATGGTTAGTGAGCATAAACCTATAGCTGTATTGATGGTGTAATGGTTAGTGAGCATAAACCTATAGCTGTATTGATGGTGTAATGGTTAGTGTGCATAAACCTATAGCTGTATTGATGGTGTAATGGTTAGTGAGCATAAACCTATAGCTGTATTGATGGTGTAATGGTTAGTGTGCATAAACCTATAGCTGTATTGATGGTGTAATGGTTAGTGAGCATAAACCTATAGCTGTATTGATGGTGTAATGGTTAGTGAGCATAAACCTATAGCTGTATTGATGGTGTAATGGTTAGTGTGCATAAACCTATAGCTGTATTGATGGTGTAATGGTTAGTGAGCATAAACCTATAGCTGTATTGATGGTGTAATGGTTAGTGAGCATAAACCTATAGCTGTATTGATGGTGTAATGGTTAGTGAGCATAAACCTATAGCTGTATTGATGGTGTAATGGTTAGTGAGCATAAACCTATAGCTGTATTGATGGTGTAATAGTTAGTGAGCATAAACCTATAGCTGTATTGATGGTGTAATGGTTAGTGAGCTTAAACCTTTAGCTGTATTGATGGTGTAATGGTTAGTGAGCTTAAA
The DNA here is from genome assembly GCA_032716605.1 of Paralithodes platypus. Classification (NCBI taxonomy): domain Eukaryota; kingdom Metazoa; phylum Arthropoda; class Malacostraca; order Decapoda; family Lithodidae; genus Paralithodes; species Paralithodes platypus. The sequence continues at coordinate 12,262,545 of CM064558.1, forward strand.
AATCTATATGTGATAACCCAGGTTCGAATCCCGGTGGATCACATGGTTTCATTAATTTCATTGGAGGTGTTTGGTGTTCGAGTGATATTAACCCTTACAATGTCGGTGATGTCCTATTTACTGTATTCTGGCTCCTACTACTCGATTTCATTCAGTTTAGGAAGGATCTCAAGCAATTATAAGGCTTCGAACTATCTCAATCAACCCTTTTAGCTACCACAGATCCTTCCTAAGTTGCATAAAATCGTCTAGATATATCTATAATATAATATAACAGACGTCACTGGTACAGGAAGGGTTAATAATATAGATTAGGAAGGATCTGCGTTAGTTTCGGTTTGTGATTTTGTTATTTTACCAGACTTCTGGTGAGTCATTGATGGACCTGTCATTATCGGTAATGATGGGTGACCGGACAACTCAACCAGTACACCATTTCAACCAGTAGCTCTCAACCAGTACCAAATCAACCAATACGGTTAGGTTAGGATAGGTTAGTTCTATATTTTGGCACTGGTTTGGTTGGTCTTGGTTGATTTGGCACTGGTTGAGAGTTACTAGTTGAGATGTCCGGGAACCGTAATAATACTGCCGGGGAGGGAGGGCACCATCCCCCCATCAAGGGGTTAAGGGGGCAGGGTCGTATTTATTTGATCATTGTTTGATCTTTTTAACCCTTTGAGTACTACTACCGACGTGTGTTATCTTTTATTCGACCTATATTTAGACGATAGTAAGCAGCTTAGGAAGGATCTGCGGCAGTTAAAAGGGTTGATTGAGAGTGTTTGAAGCCTTATTATTGTAAGAGGTCCTTCCTAATCTGAATAAAATCGTTTAATAGTTGCCACAATATAATGAAAAGGACATCACCGTACTGTACGGGTTAATATTTTCTAGTTTCCTCCCTAGACCTCTATCAAGCTTTACAAAAAATCACCCCCTAGACCCCCCCTTCAAGATAAATGTGTAAATTTTTCGGGAGGCTGTTACCTAAACGCCATCCCAGGGTAAAATTTAGAGTGGGGTCGAGGTATTCTAATTTATTAATTTCACTCCCAACACAAACACCTCCCAATGATATTAATGAAAGCATGTGATCCTACCGGGATTCGAACCTGGGTTACCACATACAAATCTTAAACACTGTATCCATTACACCATCAAGACAGTTAAAGGTTAAGTACATGACTACGATTTTATATCCATTTATCGAATACTGGATATCAATCTAATCATGTACTCAAATCCAACTGCACACTGAATAGCCTTATGTATAACCCTTTCTGTACCAGCGACGTATTTCTATTTTATTTCAGCTACATTTAGACGATATTATGAAGTTTGGGAAGGATATATGGTTGCTAAAAGGATAAATTGAGATAGTCTGTAGCCTTTTAATGGGTAGACGTCCTTCTTAAGCTGAATATAAACGCCTAATAATTGTCAGAACATAATGAAAAGGACGCCACCGGTACTGAATGTTTTAAGTAAAAGGAAAGAAAACCAAATCCCGCCATATGTGTAACGTGATGCTGATTGGCTGACTGTGTGTGATGACAGAGTTAAGTGATGCTGATTGGCTGACTGTGTGTGATGACAGAGTTACATGATGCTGATTGGTTGACTGTGTGTGACGTCAGAATGACACAAAACATAATTGGCCCAGAGAAGTTGCACGTAGGTATGGCGGGAATGGTCTTCCACACCAAGGGGACCTCGGGGCACCCCACCAGAGCCAGCCACAGAGACGCAACCTATACGATTACACGGCACTACGACTGGCCTCATTTTATGTACCTACTGATAAGGCAGCCTTCTGGTACACTGCCACCAGGTCCGGGCCCCTGTACTAGTAGGCTGAGTGTCACTGGAATATCCTGTACCCGCAAAAATCACGCAACCACAAAATAACCCAAGTTGACGTCTGGGATAGCGTAAAATAGTCGTTGGTGGAAAAGTCTAATAAACCTACCACGTGAATCAGCTACCACGAGACTATCACCTGGTACTTTCAAGGAGAACTAAAGTTGCTATCCTATTGTACGTCCGAGGTAGTACAGTGGTTAGCGCATGACTTTTGTAAGTCTACTGACCAGGGTTCGAAACTGCGCGAGCCCAGGGATTTTTGGGAGGGTTAAATTCCCTGTATTAACTCGGATGTACAATAGGATAGCAACCTTTGTTCTCCTTAAAAAGAACCAGGTGATAGTCTCGTGGTAGCTGATTCACACGGTGGGTTTATTAGACTTCTCCACCAACGACTATTTTATGCTATCCCAGGCGTCAACTCGGGTAGTTTTGGGGTTGCAGGATTTTTGCGGGTACAGAGTATTACAGTGACTAAATAAAAAACATATTGATCTACTTTCAGCTGTGGGCCTTGCTGTTGTTGGTGGTGGTGATGGGTGTAACTCTTCCCTCTACAACCACCGCCCTCCCTAATCCACGCCCATTCTGGTTCTCCAAGGGCGGCCACAGCCAACACGGACGCCCATCCTACTACTACACCTACTCTAGACCAACCAGCTATTACCCTAACTCTGGTGACTGTAATTGGGTTTATAACCAAGGTTGTAATGAAGGCTGTCCAACTAATAACTGTGATAATACATATTGGTGATAACGGTTAAAGGGTATGAAAAGGCTATTTAACTCTTTCGCTATCTGTAGATCTGTAGACTCGGGGGTTGCCATTTAGCAATCAGAGTTCTCTCCATCTCATAATTACCTCTCCAAAATTAGTTTTCTGGCCACAGCTAACTCCAAGACAACTGCAGAGGTTGAAGTCTTACTTACTTGTCTTACTTGTCGTAGTTCCGGTGGTGTCGCGTGATAATTTGCCAGCGTTCCCTTTGCGCCACGGTCAGAACATCATTACGGAGATAATTCAGCCTATTCAGATAACTTAACCACCTTAACCCAGGAAAGACGCCAAGACTCTTAAGAGGTTTTGCTGGACAAAGGACTCCTAAGAATTTAGGCATAAAAAAAAAATCTTTCAAAAAACCCCACTAGCACTCAAAACAAAGCAATATGTGATTAAGTGAGATGATTCCCTTCCATACCTCCTATCACTCCTCCACATGTGTCCCCATCCCCTCTTTTCCCCCTCCTCAATTATCCGGTATTTTCCCTACTATTCCCAATATTTATCAAGTATTTTCGTGCGAGGGCGGCTGGGAGGGAGGGGGGAGGATTGGGGAGTGTATCTACGACCCTCTAAGCCAGTCTGAGACCACCCCTTGTCTTTCAGTACCATGCAAGACATGAAAGAGGGAGGGTGTGTCTCTCTCGCCGGTCTGGGTCAGATTACGACCGTGGGGCTAAAATATACGATTTTCACCAACCAATTGCTGTTACCACTTGTTTTATTGCTTTTCAATGTTCATATGTTCATATTAACCCGGGAACTGCGGGGAGACTCTTAAGAGTTCCCCCGGCGGACTGCGGGGAGACTCTTAAGAGTCAGAGAAAAAAAAAATCAACTTTTGACATCGAAAAAAACAAAAAAATATTATTTTTATTTTTATTTTTTTTTATTTTTTTTTGGCCCCTGGGCCATGCAAAATCTCAGTCCTCTACCTCCCCTCCTTCCCCACTTTCCTCCTCTCCTTCAGTTATCACCTATTTTCCCTGTTATTCCCTTATTCTGAGGTATATTTTCGTGCTAACATTAGAAATCCGGTTGCAGGGTGTAGTCATCACTGATAGCAAGCGAATGCAAGAGAGAGAGAGAGAGTATCGATCGACTGTGTCTCAGTGGCCTTGGGGGAAATTGGCGGGAAAGCAGCTTGCCTCACCCCTACATTATACAACTCGCGGGCTATACCTCCGATTTTGACCATCCAAACGCTGTTTTCACTCGTTTTATTGTTGTTTCAGGTTAATACCTTTATAATCAACCCATAATAGGCGCATATGGATAAGTATTAATGCTATTAATGGTACAATGAATATTTTAGTGACGGAAACACCTCAAATACATGCGCACAGGGAGAGGTGTCTAATTACCCCCATGCGCACTTCATATTTATGATATATATGGATATATGACGATTTTCGTCAGGAATGAACCAAAATACCGCCGCCTGGCGGGACATTTAAATACCATAGCTACGCGCTTTAAAGGTTAACCCAACTTTCCCTAACCGATCGTTAGCGAGCCTAACCTACCACTACTTGTAATAAGACTAATGCAGAAAATAACTATAAATAACAATAATTTGATGGGATAAAAATAGAATCTACTTATAGAAGTCAATGGCTCCCGGGGTGCCATAGCCGCAGCCGCTATAACTTGACATTACCTCTAATCGCGATTCTATTTCGATGGGTTTTGACTTAATGTTATTGTATTTACTAACTTAACCCAATCAACCTAACCTAATGCAATAACATTAAGTACAAATATACCGAAATACAGTCGTGATTTAACTGATTTTGGTTCAATTGATAGGCATATGGGCTGCTTTAACCTGTCACAATATCACAGGGAAGTTATCACACTACACCGGTATCTTCACCTCAGTCAACTTGGAAGTCCACCGCAACTAAACTAAAGGTTTATAAACACTTCTGATGGTCACAAAGGCTTTCAAGTATCCCAGAAAGAGCACAAATCACTTCCTGTGGGTGAAAGTGTTAAGATCATTGGGTATATTGAGTGTGATTTGCCTTTCTCTCTTAACATTTTATAAGTCAAGAATATATAAAGGTATATAAGATCATTGGGTATATTGATGGGGATTTACCTTTCTATCCTTGTATTAGATGAGTTTATTACCACCAATATACCTTTATATGGCTAGATTATTATGGACACTCTAATTTCCTCTTCATACCTATTATAAACCCATATATTATTTGCTCTTCATACCTATTATAAACCCATATATAATTTCCTCTTCATACCTATTATAAACCCATATATAATTTCCTCTTCATACCTATTATAAACCCATATATAGTTTCCTCTTCATACCTATTATAAACCCATATATAATTTCCTCTTCATACCTATTATAAACCCATATATAATTTCCTCTTCATACCTATTATAAACCCATATATAATTTCCTCTTCATACCTATTATAAACCCATATATAATTTCCTCTTCATACCTATTATAAACCCATATATAATTTCCTCTTCATACCTATTATAAACCCATATATAATTTCCTCTTCATACCTATTATAAACCCATATATAATTTCCTCTTCATACCTATTATAAACCCATATATAATTAGATAGTACAGTGTAGTTCCATATGCTTCTTTAGTTAGAGTTATATCATTATATTATATACAGTTAATAAAAACATATATATTAATAAAGTATAACATAATCTCTATGGCGTTATTTGACAACCTTTCATGACGGGGGGGGGGGGGATTATCTTTCTTTTCTTTTTTCATTTGTTGTTCCCCAGGCTTTCTGGCCGAACAGCCCGAAGGCAAGGCCAAGGCCATAACCGAGCGCCTCCACAGAACCCTCCCTGGCTACCACAAAAAAGCCTGGGTGACAAGCTGCTCCAAGGCAAGGAGCTGAGGAGGGTGCAGAAACGCCCGGGATACCGAAGCCCCACCCAAGGCCCTGTTCCCCTCAGCAATTATGAAGGGAAAGCTGAGGGGCAAAGGAAAAATGTGACGCTTTGGCTCCCAGTCTGCCAAACTCGAGGTTGGCAGTAGGGAGGTCAATCCACGGAAGAGACGCCGCCACTTGAGATCTAGAAAATATAGAAGTAAAAGGAACAGTCAGAGTAAGCTATAGGTATGGCAACTCTCACTCTGATAGACCAACCCATCACCCTTTTTTTCATTTGTTGTTATTATTATATATATAGCTTTAGTTTGCTCCCCAATTTTTTATCAAGCTTAGAAAATACCCCCAAGATCCTCCTTCGAGATATTTTTGTGTATTTTTCGGTAGAAAAATGCCGTCACCGTCACCCCTGTGTCTCCTCGCTATAGCTTGTCAGGAAAAAATATACACCTAAATGGCACAAAAGGTCTTAAAATCGTCAGATTTATCACTGGTAGCTCTGGTGCACAAGTAGTAGTTCACAGACTAGATTAGACACGCGTATTTTAGAGCACGGGAATTCTAGTAACCTCAGGGGGGTACTGATCTAAGTTTTATATTCTTGTATCAGAAACACATAGAATGCAAATCAGTGGGCGAACATCAGATATCACTAGGGTTTCACTTCTATGTAATAATATCTGGATATATGGGTAATTACGAGAGTTAATATCGCCTGTTAATTAATAAACACTGATACGCTTAGCACTTCCTAATTGAATGGTTATATATGAATTATACTGGGGCAAAGATATAGCCACTTCATAGAAATATTAATAAGTGAGTCTCTAAATAGCACTGTAACACTGTAGCACTGATAGAGTGAATCTTGGGTAGTATTTGATTGGTCTGGTCCTGGTTATCTTGCGTCCGTGATGTTGGGGGCTAACGACTGGTTCCGCGGCCGTCCAGATGGTCCATATGTAGAAAGTTCTCAAGACGGATCTCTTAGCGATCGTTGCTGGTTACACTCTTATATACCCTCTGGTTTCTAGACCTGAATCACAGATATTAGGATCTTCCTGTCAATCTGGATCGGAATTAACGCCAAGCGCATCTCACGTCGATCGCTCAGCTTCCCGGTCTGTATGAAGGTTATAAGGTGTACGTAGATTTCTTCTACGTGGACAGATCCTTCTATCTAAATCTGCCACGGAGTCTGCAGGCTCTGGAACTCAATTCTCAGGAACAAACAATGATAGAGCTAGAGATCAACACGAGGGACCAGCCACTGTTTGGTGTCTATCTTTCAACTGATTTTACTGGGGGCTGGAGCTCGGTTTATAGGTTCGGTTTTGGACCCTGTAGGCAATAGGGATCTCGAGTTTTGATGGACTTATTTGAGCTCTCAATTGATACGGGAACTAGGTAAGGTGGTGATTACTGTTGTGGCACATGGCTGTATGGAGCCTTCATAATGTGATATAACTGAGCCTTAGTAAGAGGTACTATTTTGGCTATACTGGAAGTATTTAGGGGAGAGAGACTGGATCTACTTTGCGAGGAGGTTTGGGACATCTTTGATAGGAGCGTCTCTCTTTGATTGCTCAGTCTTCATTCTATGGTATAGCTGAGGTGCTAATTTGGTTATCGGAGTATGCAAGAAAGGTTAATGGGTTATTGTGGGTTAATAGAGGTTAGTAAGGGTGTTAGTCATACATGGTTAGTTCATTGATAGGAAGAATTCCTGTGCTACCTAGCAATGACCCGGAAGTCAAAACAGGGGTCAGGTGTACCTCCGCAGGGATAGGGGTCTCCCTCCTCAGGTGGGTGAAAGGGGTAGGCGTGCGTCCTCTCTCTGTGATGGTCGTCTGGGCGGCTGTGGCTGGGGGCTTGCCATATTACAAGTGTTTGTAATAACCCTCTGTTTATGAGACAGATGTGGGTGTTCGTAATACCAAAACCGAAGGTGCCTTGATCAGCTGGTTTAATTGGTTGGGTTGTTAATTGCATGGTTTGTTGGATGTGGTGGAGACTGGGTTGCTAACTCTGCCACATTTATCTGGAAGTATGGCAATAGAGGTTAGTCACTGGCGAGGCGGCTAGCCTCGCACTGACGATCATTTGGTACAGGGTTGTTAGGGAATAGATGGCATGCAAAGGGTTAGTAAAGTTCTAATGGTGTTCCTTCCTACTGGGGGAAGGTAGGCTGGATAGGAGTATATATACAAAAGGTTTGAGAATGTTAGTAACGGAAAAGTTAAGGATATTCAGGGGGTATGGTGGAGAGCCTAGGTCAGGAGGGAGTCGAGGAGCGTGGGGATTAACGAGAGGGAGAGGGTTAAGGGGGGCTGCGTGGAAGTTTGACCCTAAGGTCTCTGGGCGTAGGGGTGGCATTAGGCTACAGGTGGTATCTTAGACTGGGGGGTTAACGACAGGGAAGGTAGGTTAATCAAACGCTACCGGGGGATGAGCAATCGGTGGTGGTATATGAGTCTGGAAATTATAGAATCATGTGGACTGTGGGGAAGATGAGGTTAGCTGTAGGTGTGTGCTTGACTGTGGATAAAAGTAGAGAAAAACATAGTGTATTATTACTCGTCAATACGATGGGTTATGGACACTATTAGTTGACACGATTTCTTTCTGATCTAGTGGTCCCTGGGAACTGCGTTTTCTATGAATTATATACCAAAGAAAGCAGCAGTTCGTAGGGGTAGCTTCGTTATTGTTTCGTGGTAGATATGCGTCGAGACAATGGTAAAAGAGGGTTATCTATACAATCTCTGGTTGGGGTAAGAATTAGAGTTACTGCATGGTTGCTAACATCTTCAGTCATTATCTCTGTCTAGGTCTTACAGGAATAATGGTTATATATACAATGGTGTACCCGTGGGTATCATCGTGTCTTATCAATTATGACATGGGGGTTAACATAATTTATTACTTCTCGGATGGAAGAACATACATAGATTTATGGGGGCGGTTTGTCTTCAGAAACTTAGTCTGGCAAGACAAGGTATTTGAGGGTATGTTGATATTGATATCTTAACTTAGGGACAGGGCATGGGTGTATTAAATTAAGGTGTATTCATGTTCATCATCATGTAGGTAGAGCCTGGCGGGTAAGAGGTGTACTACACGGACACGAGGGGTAGTGGATACGCGAGGTGGGGGAAGGGTCAGTGGTTAGAAGCGATAGGCAGGTGTGGTTTGGAGCTGCTTAGCCCTGCGGGCTTCGGCCTGTCTGAACTGGTTGGCTTGGTGCCTTCTCTCCTTCTTTCTTCTCTCACACTGATCTATGGGGCGTCTGCTCTCACCTGGTCCTTTCGTTCTGTGGGCCTTTCCTTCGGGTGTTTCTGTTCCCGTTTCTTTGTTGTTCTCGCTCGTGGCTTCCGTGGTGGGCTTCTCGTTCTGGGGCATTTTACTTCCCTCTCCTTCGTTGTAGGCTCGTCCTCGAGCCTCAAGGGTGAAGTAAAGAGAAGTATAGTCATGGTGGGTCATTTGGAGGGTGTGTAGAAGGTCCCACCAGGCAAGAGAGCGAGGGTCAGGTTTCTTGTGCAGGTCTATGTAGACCTGTAGGAATGTGTCTTCGGTGTTGTGGAGGGCGGCTGCCCGGGCTTGATGTGGCCATTGTAGACGGGCTAAGCGTCCTGTGGACGTTTTTAATTTAATACGTCTTATGAACGGTGTGCATTCGTCCTCAGTGGGGGTAGGGACGGGAGTGACGAATGGTGTGAATGTGTTCATGGTGGAGGTCAGGTATTGAGTGAGGTGTGTGGGACTGACAGGAGGCCTCTTCAGTGTGGTGAAGGGATTAACAACTGAAGGGGAGGGACTAACGCGTGAAGGCGGAGCTGGGGGTGAAGGGGGATATGAGTCTGGGGTTTTTGGGGTTGTCTTGGGTGGTGTTGCAGGCTGGGAAAATATATGGAGGCAATGTGCAATATTGGTTTAGGTAAGGTGCGTGATGGAGGTGTGTGAGAAAGAGGGGGTGTGTGTGTTGTGTGGCTTGGGATTTTAGTGGAAGAAAGGGGTTTTGTTTTTACATAACTGTCTTCAAATCTGATGGGTCTGTTGATGATTCTACCTTTGGAGGTTCTGGTGGGAAGGTAGATTTTTGTAGTAGGACTTGAGTCGCTCGACGATGTTTTATATTGAGGGGAAGAACGCTTTACAGGTGAAGGACATTTAGTGGGGGTGATCTAGGGGGTTATTTGAGAGGTAGATGCATGTGGAGGTTTTTGTCGAGTGAGGGTGGTAGGGGGAATGGGAGAGGATTGGGTGGGGCTATTGATGGGGGTTCTCGGAGGGGCGACTTTGTGGGGGAATTTAAGTGGGGTTGTGGAGGTCGGGTACGTCATTTTGGAGGGGCTTTGGTTGGGAGTTACTTGTGTGGTAGACGTGGTGGGTGAGGAGGGGTTGGTCGTTGGCATAGGGTAGTCTTTAGGGGGAGGTTGGTTGGGGGTTTTATGAGATGATGAGGTTGGTTGATGCGTGGGTGGGGTCGCAGGGATAGTAGAGGGGAAAGGGGTGGATGCGGGGGGGGGGGGGGCTAGAGAGGGGTAGTAAGTGGAGGTTTAATTGGGAGGGTTGGGGGTAGGAAAGTGTGTTGGGTGTGTTCTTTGGTGGGGTTGGTGATTTGATGGTGGTGGAAATAGGTGGTTTTGTGGGAGTTTGGTGGGGGGGCAGATCTAGAAGGTCATTCGGGGTGATGAGGTGGGGTTTGAGAGGGGATGAGGTTGAAGGGTAAGGTATTTGCTTTCGTAGGAGGGTGGGGGTGGTTATTTTTGGAATATAGTTAGAGGGGTGATGGTGTTTGCTTGTGATTATTCGTCTTCTTTCCCTTTGTGGAGGAGAATTCGACGAAGAAGAAGAGGAGGAGGAGGATAGTGGTCTGGCAGCTCTACGGAACTTTGTTATCAGGGTGTGTTTTCTGGAGGGTTTAAAGGATTTCAGTCGTGGGCGTAAGTTGTAGCGAGAGGTGACTGGGGTAGATTGTGTGGTGCGGTTGGGTGTGTACTTGGTTTTCGGGGGGGGGGTTTTCTTACTGTGGTGCCTGGTGGAGGTACTTCAGGGCTAGACGGAAGGGTTTCTGTTGTGGTCGGGGTTGTGGGTGGAGGTTTTCGTACTTTGATATTTTGGGGAGGTACTTGACTATCAGAAGTGAAGGAATTGGTCATGGTGGAGGAAGGTGTGATAGTGGGGGCTTGGGGTTTGTGGAGGTTAGTTTGTGGGGTATGTTGAGGAATGATCGGCAGGTTCTGTGCTGGAGGGTTTAGGCCTTTAGGGGTTTGTAGGGGAACATTTATAGCCTGAGTGGGAGGGGTAGTAGGGGTGTTCAATTCAGGGTCGGACGTGTGGGGTGGGGTAATGTCTTGTGGTTTTAGAGGTTTAAATGCTCGGACGAATCTATTTCTGAACGTGCGAGTCACGCCGTGATAATCAATGATGACTTGATAGGCATTTGGGACTTTGATGATGGTATAGGGTCCGACATAGCGAGGGCCTAATTTGTTGGTGACAGGAAGGTTGGCTACCATTACGGTGTCATGGATGGCGAAAGGGTTTTTATCATCAGGGTTATCTTTTTTGGTGTTTTGACAGGTTTGGGCGGTATGGAGGGTGTTTTGCAGATGTTGCAATGAGTCAATTGTGGAGGTGTTGGAGGGGAGGTGAGCGTGATGGTGGAATGGCAGTAACAGAGGGGGTACGCCGTAAACACGTTCATGAGGTGAAATACCGTCTTCTCGGGGACAGGTGTTCATGCCCCATTGTATAATTTTTATCTGTGATGGCCAGTCTGAGGTGTTAAGAGCAATCATTTTGGTACGTAACTGGTTGTCGATGGTGCGATGGCTGCGTTCGCATATAGCATTTCCTTGAGGCCAGTACGGGGATGAGTGTTTGATCTTAATACCGCATTGTTGGGTGAACTGGTGCCAAACGTGTCCACTAAATTCGGGGGCATTGTCGGATAGAAGAGCAAGGGGAAGGCCGAATATTGGGAACACTTCTGTGGCAAGCAGTGCGGCGACTGTGGTGGCTGTGTGGTCTTTAACTGGGCAGGCTATTAAAAATGTTGAATATACGTCAACAAATGTGACGATATAGCGGTTGCCAGCGTAAGAAGGAAACGGGCCCATGATGTCGAGGGATAGGACTTGGAACGGTTTGTTGGCAGAAATGGTACCAGCTGGGCCTGGGGTGCGTGATCTATCTTCCCCAATAAACAAGGTTTGCAGGATTCTGTCACGCGTTGTGCAATCTTGGAGGGGTTGGGGGTCCAGTACTGATCCGCGAAGATTTTTAACATTTTATTTTGTCCAAGGTGTATGCCGTTTCCCTCGTGGATGGCAATCATGTAGTCGTGGGCAATGGTGGGGTCTAGGACTATGTGACCGGAGTCTGTGGCAAGTTGATCTCCCCAGCGAGTCAGTTTCTTGAAGATATTTAACGGTATCCAGGGTGGTCTGATCCTTGTTTCCCAAGATTGAATTAGTGAGGGGGCTGGGGGGGAGTTATGTTGGTTGATGGGGGTATGTAAGAGCTCAGTGTTTCGTAAGGCGGCTAGGTTGGTGGGGGGGTCTTTCGGTACTGGCAAACGTGACAGGGCGTCTGCATTGGTGTGAAGTTTACCTGGACGATACTGTATTGTAAAATCGTAGTCCTCTAGTGTCTCTCTCCAGCATACCAAGATGGCTGAGTTGGTTTCGCACCTACGCAACCATTACGTAGGCTTGGTTGAGTGTGGAGCTGGCATACGCTATCACATGTTCCTCTCCGTCTCTTACTTGAGCTAAAACTGCACCAATGGCGTACAGAGATACGTCGGTATAAAGACGGAAAGGTTTATGGTAATCAGGGAAAGCGACAATAGGGGCTTGGATCAGCTTTTGTTTCAAAGTGTTAAAAGCGAGGTCTCTTTCAGGTGTCCAGGTGAATGTGGTGTCCTTGTGGGTGAGTTGGTGGAGGGGTCTGGCTATTGCGGCAAAGTGTGGGACGAAACGTCTGTAGTATGTGGCTAAACCTAGAAAAGAACGTACTCCTTTAACGGTGGTGGGTGGGGGTTGGTTTTGTATGGCTTGAAGTTTCTTGGGGTCTGGTGCAATGCCATGTTCAGATATTACGTGGCCGAGGAAATCTACCTTATTTCGTGCAATCTCGCATTTTGAGGGTTTCAATTTTAGCCCGGCGGCTCGGATTCTTTGAAGAACTTGTTTCAACCTGAGGAGGTGTTCTTCCCAGGTTTGTGAGTACACAATGATATCGTCTAGATACGCTAGGCAGGTTTCCCAGGTAAGGCCATGTAATACCGCTTCCATCAAACGGGAGAAAGTGGCGGGTCCGTTGCAGAGGCCAAAAGGTAGGACGTTAAATTCGTAGTGGTGGCCACCACTAGTGGAGAATGCTGTTTTTTCTTGGTCCTCTGCATTGATGGGCACTTGCCAATACCCTGCTTGCAAGTCGAGGGTAGTGAACCATCTGGATCCGTATAGGGAGTCAAGGGAATCGTCTATCCTGGGTAATGGCGTAGCGTCCTTAATAGTTACCAGGATGCGGGACAGGGACCCAACTCGCTAGGCATCCCAAATATACTATAATAAGGCTATGATAAGGTATATAAGATCATTGTGTAGGGGGAGAGGATCATCAACCCGGGGGCTTGCATCTCCGGGCCAATGTCCCCACCGTCCACAGGACAGCCCCCCTTGCAGTGCCACCCAATCGGGCGATCTCGCCAGCACCTAGAAGGAAAAGTAGTACAGTAAAAGAGACAGACAGAAACAGCTAAGGTTGGGTAGAGGGTGCCAAACCTGAGTCTGGATAGGACCAGCCCTAGTAGTTACGAGGTAACATTGTAAAGTCTTATCCCTCAATACCTTCACCTAATAATTTATAAGAGTGTAAATTATATAAACAACCCAACATTTAGGTAGGTTATATGAGACCATAACAGAAAGCTTGGCAACCATTGTATTAAGGGGGGAGAAGGGGTGTTAGAGAGAGAGAGAGGAAGCTGTTGGAGTAGCTTTGTTATGTGTGTTATTAGTCTGTATATGTCTAAGAGTGTAAATTATATAAACAACCCAACATTTAGGTAGGTTATAAGAGACCATAACAGAAAGCTTGGCAACCATTGTCCCTTTCAAGCTCCAATACGCATTTCTTGTCTGTTTTCTGGTAATTATTAGACGATTTTATTCAGATTAGGAAAGGTATATGGAAGTCAGAGGGTTGATTGAGATAGTCTTTACCGTTCTAATACCCACAGATCCTTCCTAAGCTGCATAAAATCGTCTAGTGATAGCCAAAATATACTGCTAAAACGAGTCAGAGCTTCAAGGGGTTAAGAGGGGAGAAGGGGTGTTAGAGAGAGAGGAAGCTGTTGGAGTAGCTTTGTTATGTGTGTTATTAGTCTGTATATGTCTCGGAGTGTAAATGAGACAAACAACCCAACATGTATGTAGGTTATAAGAGACCATAACAGAAAGCTTGGCAATCATTGTATTAAGGGGGTAGTACTCGCTATTTATGGATCCCATCTCCCTCATGTTTAGCATATTAATTCGTTCCATTAGTTTGGCGATTTTGAAACCTTTCGCCTTATTTTTATTTTTATATTTTTTTTTTTTTTTTTTTTTCAATATTAAGACCTTTCATGGCATTTAGGTGTCAATTATTTCCTGGCTAGCGAAAGCGAGCCTTTTAGAAGGAGTCGGCCTCCGGCCGGGAAATTTTTCTACCGAAAAATGTACACATTTATCTTGAAAGAGGGTCTAGGGGGGGTTTTTCTAACCTTAATGGAGGTTTTGCGAGGAAACTAAGAAAAACAAATACATAAATAAATAAATAAATAAATAAATAAACAAAATAATAACGTCTTAAAATCTGAATCTAATGGAACTAAGCCTGAGGTAGAAAGAGGGCCATAAAAACGAGCCGTCTCCCCTTATTTAAGCAGCAATATAAACACCTCACAACATTGGTATGATAATTATAACCTTGTATAATGAGTGAGGGGAGAGATTGTAGAGAGGGCATTGATGGATTATGTGCTGGTGACAAGGGAAAGATTGTGTAGACTGCTGGATGTGAATGTGATGAGAGGTGAGGCGGAGGGTATGTCAGATCATTACCTGGTGGAGGGAAAGCTAAGAGTTAAGAGTTACAGGAGAATAAGAGACAAGCGTGAAGTAAGAGAGGTAATAAAAGTTAGTGAGTTAGAGAAGAGTGAAAAAGAGAGGGAGTACAAGGAAAGACTAAATGAAAAGTGGATGGAAGTGAGAGAGATGGAAGAGAGAGAAGTAGAGGTTGAATGGCAACAGTTTAAGGAAGGAGTGAAAGCAAGTGCAGAGGTAGTATGCGGCAAAAGGAAAGTAGGAGGCAGAGGTATCAGGAAGGGAAGCGAGTGGTGGAATGATACGGTGAGAAAGGCAGTTGAGGAGAAGAGACAGTGTTTTGAGAGGGTTTTACAGGATGGTAGTGTTGAGGTATGGGAGAGAAGCAAGGAGAAAAGGAGAGAGGCAAAACGGAAAATTAGAGAAGCGAAAAAAGATGCAAACGAAAGGTGGGGCCAAAGGCTGAGTGAGAATTTTGAAGAACGAAAGAAGATGTTCTGGAAGGAGGTAAATAAAGTAAGGAAAGGAGGACAAAAGAGGGAAGAGTCAGTGAAAGATGAAAATGGAGAATTACTAGTGGAACCAGTTGAAGTGAGGAAAAGATATGCCGAGTATTTTGAATCTTTGTTAAATACAAGAGATGGAAGAGAAGCAGTGATTGAAGCAGAGGTGGATGGAGATAGGTTACCCAGGCCACCCAGGTGGCAGGGAATGAATGAAAGGATTGAGGAAAATGAGGTGAAAGAAGCAGTGAAACAAATGAGAGCGGGAAAAGCAGAAGGTTTGGATGGTATTGCTGTGGAGTGTATAAAGAAGTGTGGAGATGTGATAATAGATTGGTTGGTGAGACTTTTCAATGTGTGCTTTGCTGTGTCAATGGTACCAATAGACTGGAAGAGTGCATGTATTGTGCCGTTGTACAAGGGGAAGGGAGATCGGCAGGAGTGTTCAAGTTATAGAGGTATTAGTTTATTGTCAGTGGTTGGAAAGCTGTATGGCAGGGTGTTGATAGAGAGGATAATAAAGTGTACGGAAGTTGCAATAGGAGAAGAACAGTGCGGTTTTAGGAGGGGAAGAGGGTGCGTGGATCAGATGTTTGCAGTAAGACAGTTATGCGAGAAGTATTTAGAGAAGCATAAGGAGATATTTTGGGCTTTTATGGACTTGGAAAAAGCGTATGATCGTGTGGACCGTGAAGCAATGTGGAAGGTGTTAAGGATTTATGAAATAGGAGGAAATTTGTTAGAAGCAGTTAACAGTTTTTATGAAGGGAGCAGAGCATGTGTGAGAGTAGGAAATGGTGAGTTGAGTGAATGGTTTGAGGTAAAGGTAGGTTTGCGACAGGGTTGTGTAATGTCACCATGGCTGTTTAATATGTTTATGGATGGTGTGGTGAGGGAGGTGAAAAGGAGAACTATGGGAAGAGGATTGGGTTTAGTAGGAAAGAATGGTAGAGATTGGGAGTTGAATCAGTTGCTGTTCGCTAATAACACAGCATTGGTGGCGGATTCTGATGAGAAACTGCAGCGGGTAGTCAAAGAGTTTGGTGTGGTTTGTGGAAGGAGGAAACTGAAGGTGAACGTCAATAAAAGTAAAGTAATGGTGTGTAATAGGGGAGAGCATAGGGTGAATCTAGATGTGAGGCTGGATGGGGAAATATTGGAACAAGTAGAGTGTTTTAAATATCTAGGAGGAACGATAAGCAGGAGTGGAGGTATGGAAGTGGAGGTAAAACAGAGAGTGTGTGAAGGAAGGAAGGTTTTCGGAGCAATGGGAAGTATGTGGAAGACGAGAAATCTCGGAGTGAAAGTAAAAAGAGCACTCTATCAAGGAATTGTTGTGCCAACAGTGATGTATGGGGCTGAGACATGGGCTCTGAAGAAAAAGGAGAAAAGAGGGCTGGATGTGATGGAGATGAGCTGCTTGAGGAGTATGTGTGGAGTTACTCGTAGAGACAGATTGAGGAATGAAGAGATACGTAGGAGAGTGGGGCAGCAGGAACATTTGTCAGCCAGAGTGGACAGAAGGGTGCTGAGCTGGTATGGTCATGTTGAACGAATGGGAGATGAAAGGCTTACAAAGAGAATATGTGAGTCAGGTACAAGGGGAGATAGAAGGGCAGGAAGACCCCCATTGAGATGGAGAGACTGTGTAAGAAAGGCTTTGGATGATAGAGGAATGACTATAGATCAGGCAGGGGAAGTGGTGGTGGACAGGAGTGAATGGAGAATGCTTGTGAATAGTTGAGTGAACACGTGGTCATTTGGAGTAAGGGGTCGGGCGCAAGTTGGACTAGATAATAGTCCATCAGGCGCCTGGCCCGGGGAGACGATTAATATGAAGGGTGTGCCTGGAAGTGTGGTGGGAGGCCTTGTGGCTTTGGCTCCGCTGCATGTCTGCCTGCCGAGATCGGAACCTCTCCGGGTGGTCAGGGGCCGGGGGAGTGCTGGAGCGACCTTGGTAACCCTGGTCTCTGGGTCTTCTCCTGGGTGACCTGGATGTGTGTGAGTTTGTGTTTTTTATCTGTGTTTATTTTTTGTTTTATGTTGTTTTTGTGTTTTCCCTGTTCTTGCTCTGTCTTGAGTCGGCTACCCCCAAAATGGGGATTGGGCCTGAGCATATAGATAGATAGATAGATAGATAATGAGTGAGGAAAAGCCATGTTGTATTGTGTTACCAGATAATTAGTACCAGTAGCCGTGGAAGTGATATATTTGGCCTTACTATTGTGTTGGTGGTACAGTCGAGCTAATAAGTCATGTCCCACCTGTCATTACGTTTGGCTCGCTCTGTGCTGTATTAATGTCTGTCAGATGTTGATTAGGGTGGGTAAGTGTAGGGACATGGTTGTATATTTCACTCGATATGAAGAAATGAAGCTTAGATATTGCTGATACCAATTATTGATCAAAACATACTTGGTGCTGGGACATGACTTATTAGGCCGACTGTACAAGGGTGTCGAACCGGGGAATTATGTATTAAATCTTGAATGAATATGAGAAGGAATGCAGGAAAATCAGCATCATCATTTGTTTATGCCAATTTATCACTTCCAAAGACACGTTAACAACTATAAACCCAATTTACCACTTCCAAAGACATGTTAACAACTATAAACCCAATTTATCACTTCCAAAAACACGTTAACAACTATAAACCCAATTTATCACTTCCAAAGACACGTTAACAGCTATAAATCCTATTTACCACTTCCAAAGACACGTTAACAACTATAAACCCAATTTACCACTTCCAAAGACACATTAACAACTATAAACCCAATTTATCACTTCCAAAGACACGTTAACAACTATAAACCCAATTTACCACTTCCAAAGACACGTTAACAACTATAAACCCAATTTATCACTTCCAAAGACACGTTAACAACTATAAACCCTATTTATCACTTCCAAAGACACGTTAACAACTATAAACCCTATTTATCACTTCCAAAGACACGTTAACAACTATAAACCCAATTTATCACTTCCTAAGACACGTTAACAACTATAAACCCTATTTATCACTCCCAAAGACACGTTAACAACTATAAACCCATCCACTTCCAAAGACGTTAACAACATAACCTTATCACTTCCAAAGACACATTAACAACTATAAACCCTATTTATCACTTCCAAAGACACGTTAACAACTATAAACCCAATTTATCACTTCCAAAGACACATTAACAACTATAAACCCTATTTACCACTTCCAAAGACACGTTAACAACTATAAACCCTATTTATCACTTCCAAAGACACGTTAACAACTATAAACCCTATTTATCACTTCCAAAGACACGTTAACAACTATAAACCCAATTTATCACTTCCAAAGACACGTTAACAACTATAAACCCAATTTATCACTTCCAAAGACACGTTAACAACTATAAACCCTATTTACCACTTCCAAAGACACGTTAACAACTATAAACACTATTTTAAACTTTGGATGTACACTATTAAAGGTTAAGGGAGCTCATCTCTCTTGTTTGCTCTTTCTCCCTCTCTCATTGCCTTGTATCCATTCGGCCCCATTCAGCCTACTGTTTTAAGACGTTTACCCCCATCCAGGTGTCAATATTATCCTGGCGAGCGGTAGTTAGCCAGCATATACATATATTTTTGTTTACAGCACGCTAGATTTTTAGATTTTTCCACAGAAAAATATCTCCGGCGAAGCCGGATTTCTCCATGCAATGTTGGCTCGCTATTGCTCGCCAGGAAGAAATCGACACCTGAATGGGGATAAACGTCTTAAAACAGTTGGCTGAATGGGTCTGAATGGATACAAGCCAGGGAAAGAAAGAAAAGGAGAGAAAGATAAACAAAAAAATCGGTGACCCCCCTTAAAAGGAGAGCATTAGGTGTTCGCTTAACACTCTGTACTTAAGCCGGTATCACACGAGAGTTTTTATAGTCAACATTCGATCATCAACATTGTTCTGGCAACATTTCTGGAATATTTTGTCCTGGCATCGGAAACTAGACTGTTGCTAGATGAATTTAGGTCATCGAAATATTTAAAATGTTGACCTCATAAACTGCCAGACCAGTGTTGAGGATAAAAAGTTAAGTGAAAAAGCGCTCATGTGATAGCGCCTTAAGGGAGCCAAGAGGGTATTGTGCAGCATAATTTACTGGTTCGGCTCAATGGTTTAAGGAAGGGGTTTAGTTTGCTCTCTAAACCTCTATCAAACTTTTAAAAAACACCCACAAGACCCCCTTTCGATATAAATTTATACATTTTTCGGTAGAAAAATGTCTTGGCCGATTCCTCTTCAAATACAGGCTCGCTATCGCTCGCCAGGAAACAAATCAACACCTAAATGTCACGAAAGGTCTTAATATTGGCAAAAAAATGGGGCAAAAGGTCTGAAAACGCCAAACTAATGGAGCGAATGTCTTGAAATTAGTAGGGCTAAACATGAGGGAGGAGGAGGACTTGAACAACCAACTGCCTCCCCTTAAGTATGTGACCTTCCTATATCCTGTTATCCTAATGATTCCTGGGGTATATATATGAGAGGGAGGTGTTTGTAGGAGACATTATATTCGGCCTCTTGGTGTGGAGCATACTTCTTTTCTTGGTTCCTACATCGACGTGTACTATCATCATGAAACTGGTGAGAATAGTAGTTGTTGTAGTAGTAGTAGTAGTAGTAGTAGTATTGTGTTGTGGGAAAGTTAGTGGAGACAGACTCGTATCTCTTGGTTCATATTCAGGGTGTCTCAAAATAGGTGTGCCAAACTTCTGCATATACATACATACATACATATAAGTTTAAAGTCTGTTTGTCCACAGAGACTGTGGTTACAGTCTCACATCCTAAATGGCAGCTTTCCAGGCGGCTCTGTCAAGGGCAGCCTCTGTTGTCAAGTTCTTTATTTTGAGATCGAACCGGAGTACCCGAGCCCACGTCATTCTAGGTCCACCCCTACGCGCAGCTCCCCCCAAGTTCACAGTCCGGCATTTCTTCACCCAGCTCTGATCATCCATTCTCTCCACATGTCCAAACCAACCAAGTCGGCTTGTGCGCTGATACTCCTTCCTGCGCTTCACTGATACTCCTAATGCCCAGATGCCTTCTCAATTCCTCGCTCGATACCCTGTCCCTAAGATTAACCCCACACATCCATCTCACCATTCTCTTCTCATTCCGTTCCATTCTATTGACATCCTCCGCTTTAACCGGCCACGTCTCCAAAGCATAGGTCATCGCGCTCCTAACACACGAGGTATACACCTTCCCTTTAAGGTGGGGTGGGAGCCCTCTCATGGTCAGGGTCAACAGCTCTCTAAACTTTCCCCAGCCACTCCTGACTCTAGCAATGGAGCTAGCTTCAGCGCCACCTCTGGCGGAAACCGTATCGCCCAGGTAGCAGAACTTATTCCCACACTCCAGCGTTACACTGTCGAAATCAACACTGACAGGCAGGTCATTTAATACAAGATCTCCCTTGCACACTGCTCATTCAAAGTCTATGATTCTTGTCAAAGGTCCTCTAGCTCCACTACATCTCTTGTGCACCCAATCACTACAGACGCAACATTGAATTGAAATACTTCCCACCCCCTTCCCACATACTGCGCATGGATAGTCGCCGCTTCTTTCCATAGTTCCACGCCCTACTCCACTAATCATGACCTTGGTGTTATCTATGTTAACTCTTAGACCCTTATTTGCCATACCTTCCCTCCATCTTTTGAACTTTGCCTCTGCTTCCTGTGCACTATCTGCGATAAGAACTAGATCATCTGCATATAACATCTCCCATGGGAGTCCTGTCCTAAATTCCCTTGACAGAGCCTCCAAAATTAAAACAAACAGCAATGGGCTCAGAACTGAACCTTGGTGAACTCCAACCTTTACTGGGAACTCTTCGCTCAGGCCCCCATTTACTCTAACTGCTGCCTGTGACCCCTCATACATTCTCATTATCACACGCACCAGCCACTCTTCTACTCCGAGTCTTCTCATAGCCCACTGCACTACCTCCCTGGGCACCCGGTCAAAGGCCTTCTCCAGATCTACAAAAACTAGGTATAACTCCCTGTTTTTCCCTAAGTACCTTTCTTGCATTTGAAGATAGCATCAGCAGTGCCACGTCCCCCCGGCATAAATCCAAACTGCATGTTGCTGATAGCAACACTTTCCCTGATCATGCATTCAAAGACCCTTTCTAGGTGACCTAGATGTGTGTGAATTTGTGTTTTGTCTGTGTGTGTTCGTTGTGCTCTGTTGTGTTTTGTGTTTTTCCTGTTCTTGCTCTGTCTTGAGTCGGCCACCCCCCCAAAAAGGGGAAAAATAGGAAAAGAAGGAAAGATAAAATAAAAAAATATAGGAAAAGTGGGGATTGGACCTGAGTAAATATAATAGATAGAATAGAACTAATTTGGCGAACATCTTAAAATCTCAAAACAAATGGGGCTAATCATGAGGGAGAAGGGGGCCCAGAAAAAAAAAATTCTAGCGTGAAAATCTCCCTTAACATAATTCCGTTCTTCAGTGCATTGTTTAATATTGATACTCGGGTCGGTTTTTCTGGACCTCCTTCTCCCTCATGTTTAGCCCGATTTAGTTTTAAGATTTTAAGAGGTTCAGTCCATTAGTTTGGCGATTTTAATACCTTTCGCCCCTTTTCTTTATCAATATTAAGACCGTTCGTGCCATTTAGGTGTCAATTTTTCCTGGCAAGCGATAGCGAGCCTGTAATTTAGGACCCAGCCTTCGGCCGGGACATTATTTTACCGAAAAATGTGCAAATATATCTTGAAGGGGGATCCTGGGGTTGTGTTTTAAAGTTTGATGGAGGTCTAGGGAGAAAAATAGAAAAATAATACATAAAAAAAAAAATCGATCAAATAGTGAACCATCCCCCCTTAACCCCTTCGGTACCGCCTACGTCTTTTTAACTTTATTCTGGCTACTATTAGACGATTTCTGTTGTTTAAAAAAGGCCTCCAGCAATTTACAGGTTCGAAGTATCTCACTTAACTATATTTTACTAACACAGATCCTTCTTAACCCGTGGAGCCCCGGCTAGTTTTGTAATGTTTGTTCACCAAAACCCGGCCGGTTTTCAAAAAATGGTTTTATTCCAGAAACAATAGCGAATGGGTTAGGAATGAAGGAAAAACCACGAAAAACCGCTCAAAAAGCTTAAAAAATGTTCCTACAGAGCCCCCGAAAACGTATTTTATAAGAGTAAAAAATTGAAGGCAATTACCCAAAAAAAACAGGTTATTGCGCGCTCACGCGCACGCACGTGGACTTTGAGAGTTTTCAACCATCGGCACGGTTGCGTGGGATACGTAAACAGTTCCCATACAAATCTGAGCCCTCTTGAGTGGCTACACCTGAGGTTACGGTCAGCGCAATTAGGGTGACGCGTCAGGCGCATCTCTGGGGCTGTGCGTTACATACATCGCCGACGCGTCAGACGCGTCGCTGGGGCTGTACAGGTTAAACTGCACAAAATCGTCCACACATAGCTACAATAATATCGAAAAGACGTCACCGGTAAAGAAGGGGTTAAGGGAGCCCACCTCGCTTTTTTTCTCTTTCTCTCCCTCTCTCTTTGGCTTGTGTCCATTCGGCCCCATTCACCCTACTGTTTTAAGATGTTTACCCCCATCCAGGTGTCAATATTTTCCTGGCGAGCGGTAGCGAGCCAGCATATATAAATTTTTGTTTAGACAGCAAGCTAAATTTGTACATTTTTCGATAGAAAAATTTCTCCGGCGAAGCCGGATTTCTCCATACAATGCTGGCTCGCTATCGCTCACCAGGAAGAAATCGACACCTGGATGGGGATAAATGTCTTAAATCAGTTGGCTGAATGGGGCCGTAGGGATACAAACCAGGGAAAGATAGAACATGAGAGAAAGATAAAACAAGCCGGTGACCCCCCTTAGCAATCTCTCCAGTTCTTCCTCTCATCGTCTGAACTTGGGGGAATCTGGAGGTGTTTGTTGTTAGAGTGAAATTATTATAATATATTATCATTAGGTTCAGGGATATTTAGTAGCGAGGTCGGTCTATATGATCTGTGCCCCATGAATATGCTATCCTCTCACTTAACCTTTAGGCTACCAAAGCACAGTTGGGAATATTGGTTTTTTTTTTTTTTTTTTTTCTCCCTAGACCTCCATCAAGCTGTAAAAATCACCCCCTGGACACCCCCCCCCCCCCCCTTCAAGATTTATTGTACATTTCTTTTTTTTCTTTTTTTGTAGAACAATTATTAGATCAAAATCCAGTATTCGAGAATGGATAATAAGTCATAGGCGTGTGCATAAAATGGTTAGTGAGCATAAACCTTTAGCTGTATTGATGGTGTAATGGTTAGTGAGCATAAACCTATAGCTGTATTGATGGTGTAATGGTTAGTGAGCATAAACCTATAGCTGTATTGATGGTGTAATGGTTAGTGAGCATAAACCTATAGCTGTATTGATGGTGTAATCAGTAATGGTTAGTGTGCATAAACCTATAGCTGTATTGATGGTGTAATGGTTAGTGAGCATAAACCTATAGCTGTATTGATGGTGTAATGGTTAGTGAGCATAAACCTATAGCTGTATTGATGGTGTAATGGTTAGTGAGCTTAAACCTATAGCTGTATTGATGGTGTAATGGTTAGTGTGCATAAACCTATAGCTGTATTGATGGTTTAATGGTTAGTGAGCATAAACCTTTAGCTGTATTGATGGTGTAATGGTTAGTGAGCATAAACCTATAGTTGTATTGATGGTGTAATGGTTAGTGAGCTTAAACCTTTAGCTGTATTGATGGTGTAATGGTTAGTGAGCTTAAAAATCTATATGTGATAACCCAGGTTCGAATCCCGGTGGATCACATGGTTTCATTAATTTCATTGGAGGTGTTTGGTGTTCGAGTGATATTAACCCTTACAATGTCGGTGATGTCCTATTTACTTTATTCTGGCTCCTACTACTCGATTTCATTCAGTTTAGGAAGGATCTCAAGCAATTATAAGGCTTCGAACTATCTCAATCAACCCTTTTAGCTACCACAGATCCTTCCTAAGTTGCATAAAATCGTCTAGATATATCTATAATATAATATAACAGACGTCACTGGTACAGGAAGGGTTAATAATATAGATTAGGAAGGATCTGCGTTAGTTTCGGTTTGTGATTTTGTTATTTTACCAGACTTCTGGTGAGTCATTGATGGACCTGTCATTATCGGTAATGATGGGTGACCGGACAACTCAACCAGTACACCATTTCAACCAGTAGCTCTCAACCAGTACCAAATCAACCAATACGGTTAGGTTAGGATAGGTTAGTTCTATATTTTGGCACTGGTTTGGTTGGTCTTGGTTGATTTGGCACTGGTTGAGAGTTACTAGTTGAGATGTCCGGGAACCGTAATAATACTGCCGGGGAGGGAGGGCACCATCCCCCCATCAAGGGGTTAAGGGGGCAGGGTCGTATTTATTTGATCATTGTTTGATCTTTTTAACCCTTTGAGTACTACTACCGACGTGTGTTATCTTTTATTCGACCTATATTTAGACGATAGTAAGCAGCTTAGGAAGGATCTGCGGCAGTTAAAAGGGTTGATTGAGAGTGTTTGAAGCCTTATTATTGTAAGAGGTCCTTCCTAATCTGAATAAAATCGTTTAATAGTTGCCACAATATAATGAAAAAAACATCACCGTACTGTACGGGTTAATATTTTCTAGTTTCCTCCCTAGACCTCTATCAAGCTTTACAAAAAATCACCCCCTAGACCCCCCCTTCAAGATAAATGTGTAAATTTTTCGGGAGGCTGTCACCTAAACGCCATCCCAGGGTAAAATTTAGAGTGGGGTCGAGGTATTCTAATTTATTAATTTCACTCCCAACACAAACACCTCCCAATGATATTAATGAAAGCATGTGATCCTACCGGGATTCGAACCTGGGTTACCACATACAAATCTTAAACACTGTATCCATTACACCATCAAGACAGTTAAAGGTTAAGTACATGACTACGATTTTATATCCATTTATCGAATACTGGATATCAATCTGATCATGTACTCAAATCCAACTGCACACTGAATAGCCTTATGTATAACCCTTTCTGTACCAGCGACGTATTTCTATTTTATTTCAGCTACATTTAGACGATATTATGAAGTTTGGGAAGGATATATGGTTGCTAAAAGGATAAATTGAGATAGTCTGTAGCCTTTTAATGGGTAGACGTCCTTCTTAAGCTGAATATAAACGCCTAATAATTGTCAGAACATAATGAAAAGGACGCCACCGGTACTGAATGTTTTAAGTAAAAGGAAAGAAAACCAAATCCCGCCATATGTGTAACGTGATGCTGATTGGCTGACTGTGTGTGATGACAGAGTTATGTGATGCTGATTGGCTGACTGTGTGTGATGACAGAGTTACATGATGCTGATTGGTTGACTGTGTGTGACGTCAGAATGACACAAAACATAATTGGCCCAGAGAAGTTGCACGTAGGTATGGCGGGAATGGTCTTCTACACCAAGGGGACCTCGGGGCACCCCACCAGAGCCAGCCACAGAGACGCAACCCATACGATTACACGGCACTACGACTGGCCTCATTTTATGTACCTACTGATAAGGCAGCCTTCTGGTACACTGCCACCAGGTCTGGGCCCCTGTACTAGTAGGCTGAGGGTCACTGGAATATCCTGTACCCGCAAAAATCGCGCAACCACAAAATAACCCAAGTTGACGTCTGGGATAGCGTAAAATAGTCGTTGGTGGAAAAGTCTAATAAACCTACCACGTGAATCAGCTACCACGAGACTATCACCTGGTACTTTCAAGGAGAACTAAAGTTGCTATCCTATTGTACGTCCGAGGTAATACAGTGGTTAGCGCATGACTTTTGTAAGTCTACTGACCAGGGTTCGAAACTGCGCGAGCCCAGGGATTTTTGGGAGGGTTAAATTCCCTGTATTAACTCGGATGTACAATAGGATAGCAACCTTTGTTCTCCTTAAAAAGAACCAGGTGATAGTCTCGTGGTAGCTGATTCACGCGGTGGGTTTATTAGACTTCTCCACCAACGACTATTTTACGCTATCCCAGGCGTCAACTCGGGTAGTTTTGGGGTTGCAGGATTTTTGCGGGTACAGAGTATTACAGTGACTAAATAAAAAACATATTGATCTACTTTCAGCTGTGGGCCTTGCTGTTGTTGGTGGTGGTGATGGGTGTAACTCTTCCCTCTACAACCACCGCCCTCCCTAACCCACGCCCATTCTGGTTCTCCAAGGGCGGCCACAGCCAACACGGACGCCCATCCTACTACTACACATACGCTACACCAACCAGCTATTACCCTAACTCTGGTGACTGTAATTGGGTTTATAACCAAGGTTGTAATGAAGGCTGTCCAACTATAGCAACTAATAACTGTGATAATACATATTGGTGATAACGGTTAAAGGGTATGAAAAGGCTATTTAACTCTTTCGCTATCTGTAGACTCGGGGGTTGCCATTTAGCAATCAGAGTTCTCTCCATCTCATAATTACCTCTCCAAAATTAGTTTTCTGGCCACAGCTAACTCCAAGACAACTGCAGAGGTTGAAGTCTTACTTACTTGTCTTACTTGTCGTAGTTCCGGTGGTGTCGCGTGATAATTTGCCAGCGTTCCCTTTGTGCCACGGTCAGAACATCATTACGGAGATAATTCAGCCTATTCAGATAACTTAACCACCTTAACCCAGGAAAGACGCCAAGACTCTTAAGAGGTTTTACTGGACAAAGGCGCTGGGACTCCTAAGAATTTAGGCATAAAAAAAAATCTTTCAAAAAATCCCACTAGCACTCAAAACAAAGCAATATGTGATTAAGTGAGATGATTCCCTTCCATACCTTCTATCACTCCTCCACATGTGTCCCCACCCCCTCTTTTCCCCCTCCTCAATTATCCGGTATTTTCCCTACTATTCCCAATATTTATCAAGTATTTTCGTGCGAGGGCGGCTGGGAGGGAGGGGGGAGGATTGGGGAGTGTATCTACGACCCTCTAAGCCAGTCTGAGACCACCCCTTGTCTTTCAGTACCATGCAAGACATGAAAGAGGGAGGGTGTGTCTCTCTCGCCGGTCTGGGTCAGATTACGACCGTGGGGCTAAAATATACGATTTTCACCAACCAATTGCTGTTACCACTTGTTTTATTGCTTTTCAATGTTCATATGTTCATATTAACCCGGGAACTGCGGGGAGACTCTTAAGAGTTCCCCCGGCGGACTGCGGGGAGACTCTTAAGAGTCAGAGAAAAAAAAAATCAACTTTTGACATCGAAAAAAACAAAAAAACATTATTTTTATTTATATTATTTTTTTTTTTTTTTTGGCCCCCTGGGCCATGCAAAATCTCAGTCCTCTACCTCCCCTCCTTCCCCACTTTCCTCCTCTCCTTCAGTTATCACCTATTTTCCCTGTTATTCCCTTATTCTGAGGTATATTTTCGTGCTAACATTAGAAATCCAGTTGCAGGGTGTAGTCATCACTGATAGCAAGCGAATGCAAGAGAGAGAGAGAGAGTATCGATCGACTGTGTCTCAGTGGCCTTGGGGGAAATTGGCGGGAAAGCAGCTTGCCTCACCCATACATTATACAACTCGCGGGCTATATCTCCGATTTTGACCATCCAAACGCTGTTTTCACTCGTTTTATTGTTGTTTCAGGTTAATACCTTTATAATCAACCCATAATAGGCGCATATGGATAAGTATTAATGCTATTAATGGTACAATGAATATTTTAGTGACGGAAACACCTCAAATACATGCGCACAGGGAGAGGTGTCTAATTACCCCCATGCGCACTTCATATTTATGATATATATGGATATATGACGATTTTCGTCAGGAATGAACCAAAATACCGCCGCCTGGCGGGACATTTAAATACCATAGCTTCGCGCTTTAAAGGTTAACCCAACTTTCCCTAACCGATCGTTAGCGAGCCTAACCTACCACTACTTGTAATAAGACTAATGCAGAAAATAACTATAAATAACAATAATTTGATGGGATAAAAATAGAATCTACTTATAGAAGTCAATGGCTCCAGGGGTGCCATAGCCGCAGCCGCTATAACTTGACATTACCTCTGATCGCGATTCTATTTCGATGGGTTTTGACTTAATGTTATTGTATTTACTAACTTAACCCAATCAACCTAACCTAATGCAATAACATTAAGTACAAATATACCGAAATACAGTCGTGATTTAACTGATTTTGGTTCAATTGATAGGCATATGCGCTGCTTTAACCTGTCACAATATCACAGGGAAGAATATCACACTACACCGGTATCTTCACCTCAGTCAACTTGGAAGTCCACCGCAACTAAACTAAAGGTTTATAAACACTTCTGATGGTCACAAAGGCTTTCAAGTATCCCAGAAAGAGCGCAAATCACTTCCTGTGCGTGAAAGTGTTAAGATCATTGGGTATATTGAGTGTGATTTGCCTTTCTCTCTTAACATTTTATAAGTCAAGAATATATAAAGGTATATAAGATCACTGGGTATATTGATGGGGATTTACCTTTCTATCCTTGTATTAGATGAGTTTATTACCACCAATATACCTTTATATGGCTAGATTATTATGGACACTCTAATTTCCTCTTCATACCTATTATAAACCCATATATTATTTGCTCTTCATACCTATTATAAACCCATATATAATTTCCTCTTCATACCTATTATAAACCCATATATAATTTCCTCTTCATACCTATTATAAACCCATATATAATTTCCTCTTCATACCTATTATAAACCCATATATAATTTCCTCTTCATACCTATTATAAACCCATATATAATTAGATAGTACAGTGTAGTTCCATATGCTTCTTTAGTTAGAGTTATATCATTATATTATATACAGTTAATAAAAACATATATATTAATAAAGTATAACATAATCTCTATGGCGTTATTTGACAACCTTTCATGACGGGGGGGGGGGGGGGGGATTATCTTTCTTTTCTTTTTTCATTTGTTGTTCCCCAGGCTTTCTGGCCGAACAGCCCCAAGGCCCCGAGCAAGGCCAAGGCCATAACCGAGCGCCTCCACAGAACCCTCCCTGGCTACCACAAAAAAGCCTGGGTGACAAGCTGCTCCAAGGCAAGGAGCTGAGGAGGGTGCAGAAACGCCCGGGATACCGAAGCCCCACCCAAGGCCCTGTTCCCCTCAGCAATTATGAAGGGAAAGCTGAGGGGCAAAGGAAAAAATGTGACGCTTTGGCTCCCAGTCTGCCAAACTCGAGGTTGGCAGTAGGGAGGTCAATCCACGGAAGAGACGCCGCCACTTGAGATCTAGAAAATATAGAAGTAAAAGGAACAGTCAGAGTAAGCTATGGGTATGGCAACTCTCACTCTGATAGACCAACCCATCACCCTTTTTTTCATTTGTTGTTATTATTATATATATAGCTTTAGTTTGCTCCCCAATTTTTTATCAAGCTTAGAAAATACCCCCAAGATCCTCCTTCGAGATATTTTTGTGTAATTTTCGGTAGAAAAATGCCGTCACCGTCACCCCTGTGTCTCCTCGCTATAGCTTGTCAGGAAAAAATATACACCTAAATGACACAAAAGGTCTTAAAATCGTCAAACTAATGGAGCAAACGTTTGAAAATCTGAAAACTAATGGGGCTAAACATTAGGGAGAAGGGGACCAGAATAACCAAACCTCCCCTTAAATAATGCATTCCCTTCACAGCACCATTAATTGACCACTTGCGAGGTTTTGGTCTATAAGGAAGTTGGAGCCGTGGCCACCAATATTTAGCGCCCCCACAGAACCCTCCCAGCGTTACCACTAAGAAAGCCCAGGTGACCGAAGCCGCTCCCAGGCGAGGGGCTGAGGAGGGTGCGGAAACGCCCGGAATACCAAAGCCCCACCCAAGGCCCTGTTCCCCTTAACAATTATGAAGGGAAAGTTGTTGAGGGGCAAAAGAAAAATGTGAGGCTTTGGCTCCCAATCTGCCAACCACTAGGTTGGCAGTAGGGAGGTCAATCCACGGAAGAGATCTAGAAAATATATAATCTATATTTTTATTAATTACACCACAACACCAAACACCTCCAATGCAATTAATGAAATAATATGTAATAGAAACAGTCAGAGTAAGCTATGAGTATGGCAGAGAATGCTTAACTCTCACTCTGATACCCATCACCACTTTATTGGGTGTAAATGGCACTTATTCCAGATGCTTCGCTTGTCGACCCCCAGGTGTTTCGGATTCACTCAGTGGCTAGTTGGGGGAACAAACTTATATTGTCGAGAGTACAAATACGTTTTGGTAGTCCCGGCTGAGTTGGTTGCACGCTTGTTGCCAGATGCTTCCAGGAGGTTCTAAGCTAGTCCTTCATCCCATACTTATATCAGTGTGCTTAGTGCATTGGTGCAAGGGTGTGTGTACAATGAAGAGGTGTTTTAGAAGCTGAAAATCTACAACTACAGGGACATTTCTCCATATAATTGTGACAGCTATATACCAGGTACGAATATGAGGTTCATTTCACCTTCATTTCAACAACTCCTGTCTTCTAAACACAAAAGATGATAAAATAACAGTAAATATCTAGTTGACAGGAGTGGAAAGGAAGGAAAACATTTATATTCTCACTCACGAGTGTAATGTTGGGGGTCGGCTTTCAGCGACGAAACAAACAACGTATTGATTGATTTTCCTGGGTGGTGTGAGGAGGTATGGAGGGTATAGTGACTGTTACGAGGAGAGTTTGATCCAATCTCTTTGTTGGAGCTCTGTCTAATTCACTCAGGGCTACGAATATGGTGCTAGGGCGACGTATATTGAGCGGAATTAGCGAGAAAATAGCCGCTAGGGTGTATTCTTCCCTATTGAAGCTACCGCATGATAAGGGTCAATGGACGAAACACAAACATGGCAATACCCAGGAGAGACAATAGGCATGTGATAAGGAGTCGCTGGAACTCCTGTTTCACTTGCTTGGCCTCTCATTTAATTATTTTTTTATTTTATTTTATTTATTTATTTATTTATTTATTGTTTTGCTAGATGCCGTGATTCCCGAGAAGGGGTGGCCATATACATAAGGCATTTGTCAGCTTACCTAAGGGTAAAGCAGGTTAACCCGGGAACTGCAGGGAGACTCTTAAGAGTTCCCCCGGCGGACTGCGGGGAGACTCTTATGAGTGAGTGAGAAAAAAAAATCAACTTTTGACATCGAAAAAAAAAAAAAAATTGGCCCCTGGGCCATGCAAAATCTCAGTCCTCTACCTCCCCTCCTTCCCCACTTTCCTCCTCTCCTTCAGTTATCACCTATTTTCCCTGTTTTTCCCTTATTCTGAGGTATATTTTCGTGCTAACATTAGCGAGTTGCAAGCAGGGTGTTGTCATCACTGATGGCAAGCGAGTGCAAGAGAGAGAGAGAGAGTATCGATCGACTGTGTCTCAGTGGCCTTGGGGGAAAATTGGCGGGAAAGCAGCTTGCCTCACCCATACATTATACAACTCGCGGGCTATATCTCCGATTTTGACCATCCAAACGCTGTTTTCACTCGTTTTATTGTTGTTTCAGGTTAATACCTTTATAATCAACCCATAATAGGCGCATATGGATAAGTATTAATGCTATTAATGGCACAATGAATATTTTAGTGACGGAAACACCTCAAATACGTCAGCACAGGGGGACGTTTCCAATTACCCCCATGCGCACTTCAGAGGTTAATGGATGGACTAGCCGCACACTACTGTAGAAAAATAATGCTAAAAAGATACATAGAAGGCCTCGAAGTTAACGGACCCTAAATTGAGTGGTCAATCCTGTAAGTCCTTCAGTAAACTGGCACAGGTTGTCCTTTTCACAGGGGATAGTTCTGCTTGTGTATGGCCACCCTCATAAAGGGGAGTAAGGCGTCTGGCAATAGGTAGATAGACGAGTAACTTAGAGTGGAGAAAAATGTGGGAGTCATCGTCAGCAGTGATCTGAAACTAAGATTAAACAGACGCATTAGTGATCGAAATAAAGCAAATAGACTTCTTGGATTTATATCAGTAAGTGTGAGTAACAGAAGAGCAGATGTAATCTTGAAAATTTATCTAGCGTTAGTGAGGCCACTGAGGCCTGAACTCAGTTGTCTGGGACTACTAACAGCAAACCCTTCTCTGTATCCTCATACTATCTTTATCCTAGCTTCAAAGCCAAAGGCAGATTTTGTTACAAACTCACTTGCTCTAGTGTTCCCGACTTTGACTCCTATTAATTTCAACTTTATGGCTCAAACTATCCTGTCACTCTTAACCCAGGAACGGTGAAAAAACTCTTAAAAGGTTTTGGTGGGCAAAGGCGACAAACCTCTTAAGATCTAAAGCCTAAAACAAACCTTTTAAAAGGTCCCAGTAGCACTTAAAACAAGGGAATATGTGATTAAGTGAGATAATTCCCCTCCATACCCCTTATCACTCCTCCACATGTGTCAAAACCTCCTCCTTCCCCCCTTTCCCCCCCCCCTTCAATTATCACCTATTTTTTCTCTTATTCCCTTGTTTATCGGTGTATTTACCGCGCCAATATCTCAAAACCGGTTCCAAGGTGTGGTCCGGCGTGTGTCTAGTGCGTGGGGAAAGAGAGAGAGGGAGAGACAGGCTTCAGTCTCCCTCTAGGCATCAAGAGAGGAGGGTGTAGGGCTCGCTTGTCTCTCAACTCATGACTGAACAGTCGGCAATAATTCGCGATTTTCACCCCTCAAATACTATTCCCACTTGTTTTATTGCTGTTACATGTTAATATCTTCATATTAAACATAAAATAGGCGCATATTGTTTTGTTTTGTATATGAATAAGTAATAATGATATTTATCATAAAATGTCGATTTAGTCCTAATATAGTCGTCTGGCAGTAGGGTGTTCACTACATATGGCTCGCGCTTTAAAGGTTAATACTAAATATTTCTGTGCTGTCTATCTTTCCCTTAACTCTACCGACTTCCCCAAATTCTTTGACTATCTAAGCTCCAAAGTGGAACACATTCTATCCATCTCTCCTTTCTCAGAAATCTCCATGTTAGGGGATTTCAACGTTCACCACCGCCAAAGGCTCTCCTCTCATTCTACTGACCAACCTGGTAAACAAGCCTACATCTTTTCTTTCCTAAATGACCTAGAGCAGTTGGTTCAGCAACCCACCCGTATCCCAGATCGCTTCGGAGATCAGCCCAACATTCTTGACTTATTTCTAACCTCTAACTCTTCTGCTTATAGTGTAAATCTTTGCTCTCCTTTGGGCTCCTCCGACCATTAACTAATATCTGTCACCTATCCTATCTCTCCAGTACGGCCACCCAATCCTCCCAACCGGTGGCGCTTGTGGCTTGTCCCCTTAAGCTGGAGAAGGTCCAGCGACGAGCCACAAAGCTAGTCCTGGAGATCAGATAACTTTCCTATGAGGACCGGCTTACTACACTAACTCTTACAACACTTAAAGACAGGAGAACCAAAGGGGACATGATTGAAGTGTTCAAGATCCTAAGAGATTACGAAAACATATCAACCCAAACCAGTTCTTCCAACTCGCACCAAGGAGACACCTAATCGCCACCAGAGGACACGGTTTCAAGCTTCAGAAACCACGTCACAGGAAATCGAAAAGGAACAACTTCTTTGACGCCATAGTGGTAAACAAATGGAACAGACTCCCAGAAAATGTAGTAGCCAGTAGCCTACTAGTATTAATGCTTTCAAAAATAGTTACAATTACATAAAAGAATCCCTGAGAAGAGGCAACTCTGTGAGCACAGCTCCCTTGCCTCTTATCCATCAATAAAGGTAAGCAATCACTAATAAAGGTAAGCAATGTACATGATGGGCAGGGTGAGAAAATGACATAGTTAGTGTTCCAATATAAAGAGAAAAAGTACGAGTATATTAGAAAAAGGAGCCATTAGAACATTTACTAGGCTAACTAAAGTATATTTTTCTTCTCGCAGCATAAACAATATATTTTTTATTTCAACTCTCTCATTGTTCGAGGTCGCATTTCTTAAGTGTGGGTTATAGTAAACGATTTATTCAGCTTAAGAAGGTGCTTAGGGCGTTTGGAAGTTAAAGGGTAAATTGATAGATATGTGGCCTTCTCATTCCTAGATAATACTTCCTATTGTAGCCTAATATTTTACAATTGTCCCATGACTTTCAAGATGGCTACCATTTGGCCTTATCTTGCCTCCATTAACAACTGTTTTTGCTCATTGTCCCTCCATTCAAGGTCAGATTTGGATAGATTAGCTTACAATTGCATTAGGTTTGGTTAGTTAAAGTAATTGCTATGTAATAATCTAATTAATTAATTTCACTCACAACACCAAACACCACCCAATGAAATTAATGAAAGCATGTGCTCCACCCGGGATTCGAACCTGGGTTACCACATACAGATCTTAAACACTCAAACCATTACACCATCAAGACAGTATACCTGTAGTATATAATTACAGTAGGCCTAGTTGTTCATTATTGGTTTCTATTTATTAGTGGCCCCTCCATCATTGATGATATGCCTTATACAGTAATTGCACTCTTTGAACTCCCGAGTCAGCTGTTCAAAACACCCGCCCCG
Organism: Paralithodes platypus; assembly: GCA_032716605.1. Classification (NCBI taxonomy): domain Eukaryota; kingdom Metazoa; phylum Arthropoda; class Malacostraca; order Decapoda; family Lithodidae; genus Paralithodes; species Paralithodes platypus. The sequence continues at coordinate 12,297,364 of CM064558.1, forward strand.
GAGCGTAGAGGCCAATTCATCGTAAGCGCACACTCATAATTACTTACGGACTCGTCCTTATGATACGGATGCCACTACGAAAAAAATAATAAAAAAATAATAAAAAAAAAGATTAAAACTCTTATCTGTTTTACGCTTCCCATAGTTCAGATGTTTTTGCTAGCGTGGGTTTGCATCGAGACGCTACGCGTCATTTTCCTTCCACTCTGGGGGGTCGCGCCGAGCAGGCATGTGGTTCCCGACCTCTCTTCATTTGTCACTCTTCCATCCGGATTGTGAGTCTTTTGCTCATTTGTACTAATCTGAGATGTTCCAGAGTAGAGTTAGATTAGTTAGGTCGGGCATGCTGATTGGCGTGACCCCCAGGAGTTGTGTTTAGGGTGCTTTTTGTGGTGGCGTCCTATGGTCGTGATAAGGTGGGGACGCCATTTTTGTTTGTTTTATTTCCTCTCTAGTTTTAGCCTTAACTATGGTCTATCGGTGCTCTATAAATCCTCTTTCGGGTATGGTGTAAAAACCTATTCCTACAGGGTTTTTACGCCATACCCGAAAGAGGATTTATGGAGCTCCGATCTTACTCTCAACCATCTTAACAATTTTACCAACACACCTAAACTTCGTTAGATGCTGAAATAGCCTCACGAAAATATGCCAGGGCCTGGGATTGAACCCGGGACCCTTAGACTATGAGGTGAACACTCTACCAGTGACACCAAGAAATATATCTCACTTGACATGGTCGGCTCAAGTTATTTCTGCATCTGGGTCTGTTTAGGCTAACCTATTTTCACTGACTTTACAGGGGTACACTGGGGGGTTTGATGGTGTATTTGCATAGTCTCGTGGGAGTCCCTGGTTTCCACGTGTTGGTCTGGGCGGCTATCATAGCTTCCCCTTCGGACCGTGTTCTCTCCGTTTTCTCTTGTTGCTTCTTCTTCTTCTTTTGCTTCTTCTTCTTCTTCTTCTATTTATCTCCTCTGGTTGTGGTGTTGTTTCCTTCGTTTCCTCTGGGTATCATTACAGCTTGGTATATCTTTATCCCCCGGCATCTCAATATTTTGTTTTCATCAACCAACTTTACTTCTAAACTCAATTAAGGAAATCAACAAATACATGTGGCACTCCAAGGACTCAAACCTAGGATACTCACACCGAAATTCCGCACACTTATGTATTACGCTATCAAGACAGTTAAAGAAACATGCACAAACCTACGATTTATTATGCAGTTTCGAATCCTGCACATTAATCTGAGCATGTACATACATTCCAACTGTGCTATGGTAGCCGTATGGACGAATGGAAGGAGTAATTAATGGGGCACTTAACCCTCGGGAAGGCCTCGCTATAAATGGCTCTTGAACCAGAATTAATTCATATTATGTTTTCACCAATCAGCTTTACTTCTAAACTTAATTAATGAAATCAACAAATACATATAGGCTATACGTCATATACATATACGTTTGTGGTGCAATATTCAACATAAAATATTTTGATTCAGGGAAAATAACCGAGAAGCAGCAAGTGTGAACGAGCTAAACAGGTGCTGTATAGTAACACACCCAACAAAGCCACTCCAACAGCTTCCTCTCTCTCCAACACCCCTTCTCCCCTCTCTACACTCTTCATAAAATAGGAAAAGTAGAAAGTAGCTACAAGACTTACCCTCAATACCTTCACCATCACCATATACAGACTAATAACACACATAACAAAGCCACTCCAACAGCTTCCTCTCTCTCCAACACCCCTTCTCCCCACTTAAGGGGAGATCTCCACTTGAGGGATTTTTTTCTTGACCCCTTTCCCCTCATGTTTAGCCCCATTGCTTTTGATATTATAAAACGTTTGCCCCATTAGTTTAGCGATTTTAAGAACTTTCACCCCATATTAAGACCTTTCGTGCAATTCAGGTGTCGATTTTATCCTGGCGAGCGATAGCGAGCCTCTAATTTAAGAGGAACCGGCCTTTGGCCGGGAAATTTTTCTACCGAAAAATGTACAAATTTATCTTGAAAGAGACTCAAGGGGGTGTAATTTTAAGCTTGATGGAGGTCTAGGGAACAAACTAAACACCTCCCCTTAATACTCTTGGCAAAGTAGCTAGGTGCCGTTGTAAAGGTTTATCCCTCAATACCTTCACCTGACCTGACAATACCTTCACCTGACCTGACAATACCTTCACCTGACCTGACAATATATAGAGTACAATAGGGGAAGGAAACAGAGCATTATAGGCTACAATGTAGTAGTGGAAGTTGCGTCCAGTATCACACGATAGCTTTTATAATTGTCAACATTTTTCTGGCAACATTTCTGAAATATTTTGCACTGGTATCGGAAACTAGACTGGTGATAGATAAATTTAGGTAACCAATTTAATATTTCAAATGTTAACCTCATAAGCTGTCAGACCAGTGTTGAGGGAAATAGCGCTCGTGTGATACTGGTTAGAGGTTCCGTAAGGTAAGGTAAGGTGAAGGTATTGAGGGGTAAGCCTTTACAACGGTACCTTTTGTCAGATCAGATCAGATGAAGGTATTGAGGGATAAGCCTTTACAACGGCACCTCGTAGCTACTTTCTACTTTTTCTTGTAAGGTATGGTAATATCTCTTCTTCTTCTTCTTGATAAATGTACAGTTTACTTGGAGAGTTGACCATCCCACCATGATAGGTGAGTGGTTAGTAAGTGACTCATCCGCTGCGATGATAGAGTAGTAGTATTCCCGCCGTGCTGGGAACATTAAGAATAGTATAGGTGAGTCGTTCTGGCTGCGCCGAAACATCCTTTGAAAGCCTTCCTCTTCCGCCGGGAGTTCGTTCTAGTTCAAGACAACGAACTGGTTACTTGGATCCTGCGCAACACCAGAACGCCACTGGTGGGATGCCCGACGAGGAGGAAACGCATTCGCGAGACAATTCCCCGCCGGAAATATGATCCAAAACCCATTCTAGCTATCAAGTCTTCGACAAAGATAGAAGAACACTTAGCATAATAGAATAGTCAAAACAAACCAAACTCCCTCAAAAACTAGTACTATCTCATCGTCTAGTAGAAGAGGAACACATAGTTTATGGCATACATAAAATGTAACAATAAATCTTAAAATTACATGACCTAGCCATAAACAGACCCTACTGAGAGGCTGTCCACGAGGCCTAGGGTAAGTAGAAGAATGACGAATTCGACAAATTACTCTTACCTCCAGGAAGATCCAGCACCCTCCATCCATCTCAACAACAGGAACGTAGGGACGACAACGCAGAAAGCCAGAAGCAAACTCCTTAACTAAATAAAGCAGTTCTATACTAAAGGTTCTGCCGAAGAAGACTAAAAACGCTTAACCCACCAAAACGGTGGCCGAAAAGCGCTGCCCTTTAATATACTAATAGCCTCTAACCTAAACTATGGTCTGTTCATTCGAGAAATATCTGTAAGCCCCACCCACTTCCCCAACCGTTATCATACGGCTGGCACGCCTGTATCACGTAGCGGTGTCTTGCAGGGTTACCAAACCAAATAAAGCATACTGCTTAATCAGTTTACAAACATTGCTAGAAGGCTACAATATAGTTAATGGATGCCTAAAATTGCTAGAATAATACCACAATGTTGACCAGAAAAGGCTCAAAGATTCAGAATACTACGATAATTCTTATCAATAGGTATATACTTTATCGCTAGATCAAAGTCAATATTTTGTTATCATTAATATTTGTTAAGAAAGGCTTTCAATGCTATCAACCCTTCTAGATTATCAAGTCAGGAAGAAACTTCAAGACTGGAGCCTCTTTTTAATGCCTCCATTCCCTTGTTCAAGTAAATACTTCTAGATCTAGCGTGAAGGTAGCTACATTGACAATGCTGGTGTTTTCTCGCAGGGTGACACACGCCGTTCACTTCAGTCGCCACCTGTCTTCTGAAGGGGAAGGATGCGATCTCTCATCCATTCCCCTTGGCAGACCATAAATATATGTGGCAGACCTGCTGGTGTAGCCTACCCCAACTTTTCAGTCAAGCCAGGAATATTGTCGTCTACGTATTCAAATACTTTGACAACGAAAAAAGCCAGCCAATTACTGTAGATGTATTATCATTATTGACAGCTAAATGAATCACAAAATTATTGACTGTAGCAAGTTGACTGATATTAACATTGTATCCACTTTACATTAAGAGAGAGAGAGAGAGAGTGTGGGGGGGGGGGTTAAGAGGGAAGTAGGATCGAGATACAGACACAGGAGGTAGAGTACACCAAAATCAAGTCCATATACATAGCCGTAACATCAGGTTCTCTATTACAAAAGAGTTTTGTACACTGCACATATAAATAATCTTAAGATTATTGAGCATCAATTAATACTCTATTGCCAAAGTAAAGTGCTAAAAATAAATTTTCCTGACTAGGCTTACTTCAGTCTTAGGAATGGGTATATCACATGATCCTTATTCTCACAATAATGTTGTATCACATAGGAGGCAGATAGGAGATATTAGCTAGAACACTGCCCCCCCCCCCCCTCTTTTGAACAAAACAGCTTACAAACTAGACTTTCTACCTTAAAGCTACACATTGTCGAGAAGGTTTCATGAGATTCACGGACAGGTAACGAGTGATTAATGTATGATTTGAGGACCATAAGTTGGTCGCTTGCATGTCATCACGGGAGTAATTGTGTAAAAATCGGAGCGTAGCTGCCCATTTCCTGATATCGTGTGCCCGTGCAATAACACCCGGATTACTTTCCCTGATAACCTCGACTAATAAAGATGCTAACTGCCGCTTTTGGAGGCGCTTCCCTGTCCGTGAGGCCCAGAGGGACCCAGCCTGAGATGGTCGAGATTCCCGCATGAATAAAATAAGCGATTTCACCGGCTAAAGCAAGTGGTGTTTATCGCCTTGTTTAAGAGATGGGACTTCAAACTCTGAAAATACATGATTAGCATGCTCATTTTTTGCAATGAAATTGGGAGCAGTAGCAATATGTACACTCATATCACGCCGTGAGAACCTTAAGCAAGATGGCTCTGAACTCATCGCCGCCAACTCAGATACCCTATTAACCGTGGCCAGGGCCATAAGAATAATAGCCTTCTTTAGTTTCAACTCATAAGGAGGATTGTGACAATACCTGGGGGAGTGAAGCATATCAAGGGTTAAATTAAGAGACCAGGTGGGCATGAGTTGGCGTGGTGGAGGGCGAAGCCGGAAGCAAGACTGCATGAACCCCTTCTCCTCCACCTCCAGTATGGAAAGGCCAGTTAAAAAAAATAAAAAAAATCATTCTAATAGCCGTGAGGTGATTCCTTAATGTGACAACTGACAATTTACGTATTTCAAAAAGATAATTTAAATATTTAAATATCAAAGCCACTGAGGACTGCGTTTGGCCAGTTTCTACGATCCAAGTAGTGAAGGTCTTCCAATGTGATTGGTACTGTCTTTGGGTTGATACTGTATACTGATTAATCAACTTTTGAGTCACGCTTTCCCCAAACGGAGCTAGCCACTTGGCCTTCTGAATATCCACAAGGATAAAGTCAGCGAGGTCTTGAAATTTCCAATTGTGTCAAAGTGGAAGCACGAGATCGGGAGCGACATCGGGTTCTCGCACCAAGTCTTTAATTGATTGTACCACACTTGGGCTGGCCACATTGGCGCGATCATCGAGACCATGCCCCGATAACCCCGTAGTTTGTGAACTACTTTGCACATTAAGGATGCGTCTGGAGGTGGAAATAGATAAATGGAGGTCCATTTGTTCCAGTCTACCAGAAATGCGTCCAGTCCCCCCGCCGGAGTCTGACTCCGACGAGTTAGGAACTGAGGCAACTTGTGATTTGCCTCTGATGTGAACAAGTCCACTTGTGGATGGTATGGCTCTGCAATCATCTGTTGAAAGACGGTTTGCTTGAGAGTCCATTCTACTAGAGTGCTCTGTCGCCGGGACAGAGCGTCTGCCCAAACATTGGCCACGCCGGGCAGATATGTTGCATGAAGATAAATCTCTAGCCCTGCAGCTAGACGATAGATTGTTTCCGACAACCCTTGTAACACTCGAGACCTCAATGACCCTTGCTTCTGAATGCATGTGACTGCAGTCAGATTGTCCATCCTGAAGGCTAAGGACTTTCCCGCCAGGTTTACGCCGTGCTCCTTTTAGAAAAACAGGGGGACTAACAACTCTTTGGCATTGATATGAAGGTGATTGAACTTGGACAATAGACCCTGACCCTGATGGCCCAGATTCGACTGATACCCCCAACCCAGGGTACCTGACGAGTCTGTATCTATCCAGACCGTCAGAGGAGGAGCTGTCCATGTCAAAGAGGAGTGAATTACTTCTGGCTTCGCCCAAGCCGCCAGCAAGTTGTGGATTAATTTCGGGATTCGCCATAGTGTTTCTGCTGGCAACAGCGGAAGCACTTGTTTCCCTCCAAAATAATTCGATTGAACTTCAGACGACCTAACGGAACCGTCAACCTTATCCATTTGAGTGAACCCACCAGGAGACTCCCAGGAGACTCCCAGGAGAATCTGGGAGTCTCTCCCAGATTCTCCTTGTGGTGTTCAGAGCATGGAGAAATCGAAAGGGTTTCCTCCGAAATCTCTGACGATTGTCCTCGCTCTGACTCAGAGAGAGCAACTCGGTATCCCAGAGTAGGCCCACCCACTGGATGACCCTCGAGGGATTCAAGTTGGACTTTGCCAAATTCACCTTGAACCCCAGAGCTGCGACATGAGATAATACTTGATTTACATGTTGGAGGCAGATTATTTTGGACTGAGCTACAATTAACCAATCGTCGAGATACCATAGCACCATGATTTCCTGTTTGAGCAATGGTAGCAAAGCCTGTCGGACTAACTTGGTGAAAATACGGGGTGCTAAATTTAGACCAAAGAGCATTCTTTGAAAAACAAACGTCTGATTCCCTTGGCGCAAGGCTAGGTACTTTTGAAATCATTTGTTGATAGGGACGTGTCAGTAAGCATCTGTTAGATCTACGGAACACATCCAACCTTGCGGTGTCAGCCTGATCTGATTCATAGTCAGCATCCTGAATGACTGATTGTGAATATGTAGATTCAGATAAGACAAGTCGATGACCGGCCTCATCTGAATACTGTCCCTCTTTGGCACCAGGAATATCCGGGAAGTGAACACGGGCTGATTTGTTGGAATGGGGACAATGATCTGTTTGAGAACCATCTCTCTGTTGACGGATCCCACCTCTAATGAAACATGATTGAATTCTGTGGGGATACGTAAACGAGGTCGCCGGGACCATCTCCATGAGAGGCCTTTCCGGACCATTGTCCTTGTCCATGTGTCTTGGGGCCATGCCCGGTAACAATCCCGGAAGTTGCCAGTCACAAGACTAGCTGGTATTGTCCGGCAGAGCTACTCTCGGATCTGACTCACCTTGCCGCAGCACTGAGAGTGAGCGAGCTGCGTGGTGTCTCAATTTTTTTATTGGGAGGGTTGTGACTCTGACTTGGTGTTAGTGGGATGAGAGGCTTTGCTATCATTGCTGCTAGGTTTACCCCGCGACTGACCCCTGAACCACCTCCCTCTAACCCTGGACTGACCGCGACCCCTAGCTGTGCCACTGGTTCCAGGGTTTGTGTAAGTCTTTGATGACTTAGCGACCTCGCTGGTGTAGTGACTAGCGTCTCGGACTTCCACCCAGAAGGCCCGGGTTCGCGCCCACGCTCGGCGCATTAAAGATTTTTCACAAGCACTGAGTCGTTACCATCCCTCATGAGCAAGGGGATGGGGTAGTAGTACAGGACCCCAATGGAAATACGCCTAATCGGCCTTATTGAGCTATCCTTAGCTGGCTTAGCATGCGCTAGCTTTAAGAACTATTATTATTATTATTATTGACTGATGAGATTGAGACTGTCCACGAAAGGGACTCTTACTGAATTTCGGCTTAAATGCAGACTCACCCTTCGACTTGGAAGCAGTGGCATTGTGAGAGTGTAATAGGTAATTAACTGTGCGCCAGGCATCTGTGGAGGCAAGGGTTTTAGTGAACACATCAGATAAAATTAATCTTTTACCTATCTCAACTGGGAGCCGCTCAACCAGATAGATCCGCAGATCTTGACGCACTCGCACCGCCTGAAAGAGAACCGTGCCAATATCGCCAAGGGACTGAATGGAGTTCTGGAGCAAGAGACGCCTAGTAAGAGATAGCGCCTTATGGGTCCTAGTGTCCGTAACCGACTCAGTCGTCCTGGCTAAAGAAGCCGCAAGCTGGCGGAGGTTGGGACGCCAACCTCCAGGCTTTCTGCCGCATTTTGAAATCTTTATCTATTTGTAACTGAGTAGGAGAACAAAATTGCTCTACTAACTGACATAAAGATAATTTAGGGGCCCCCAAAAAGTCTAACATATTTTGCAGTATCCCTTCCGCCTTGCCAACGGGCATAGAAAACCAATGGTGGTCCTCCGGCGGGAGCTGGTGACTGCTCTTACTAGTAATGGTGCTGGCAAACAGCTGGGCTTCTTGTCCCCACGCAACCCACGGCTCTGACTCCCCACCCTCAATATGAACAACTGAGGTACCTGAATCATCTCGAAAAGGGACTGTTTTTAACTCTGGGGTCATACCTTGCAAGATTTTAACGTCATTTAACCCGTCAGACTTGTTCCAATCTGAAAATAATTTTCCAGTTGAAGCTGGGGGCAGAGCAGGGGATTGAGCATAGACAAAATATTCAGGAGTATAAATATTGGGGATGGCTTTGATAACAACGTTTAACACATCATCAGATTGATTCTTAGCCCGTAACTTCTTAGCTTCACTCATTTCAACAACCCAATGATCTGGTACCGGGCACTCACCTGCTACCGTGGGCTGTGCGACCTCTGGACGAGTGGGCGTAAGAACTGACCAGGACGTATCCGGACCATATAGGCCCCTTCTTAGATAGTATAGAACGATCAAGGGGAGGCGGAATAAGATCCGTGAACAATTTAATATTGGATGGCAAGATAGCTGCGGAACCCAAAGTGGGAGCCGCCGGAGTGACCATGATAGGAGGATTTAGAACATTAACCTGAGGTTGGATTTGAATTTGCCCTACAGGCCGCACCGCCGGGGCTACAGGTGCCGCCACCTTAACCTGTCGCTCGTCCTTCACTTGTTTCATAAACTGAAACAACTGAAATTGTTCGTTAGTCACAACTATATCGCCTTCCTGGTCAGATGAGGACGCAGGCTGAGATCCGTCTGAGGCCCTGAGCCCTGCATTCCTGAGAGTAGAGAAGACATCCGTTGCCCAGAAGGAATCTCCTCAGAGTCTGCGAATTGTTGTTGCAGTGTGACACCCGGTTGCTTGGTTTGGGGGGCTGGTAAAGCCTCCGACCGAATCTCGCCAGCCTGGACAGCAGGTCCACGTGTTCTTGTTTGTGAGACAGGAACGCCGGGCGGCTGAGCAAGGTCCTCAAAGCGGAGATCCGGGATATGGGACCTGTTTCCATTGGCTCAACCAGGGAATTTTCATAGTGCTCCAAGGAATACGTTGTATCTCCACGTCAGCTAGAATGTGTACTGCTGCCTCGATCCGACCCTAGTACCGGAAAAAGTGGGGGCTACTGCCGTACCCGGTGGGGAATCGTAAACCGAGTTGGTTGGCCTTCGACACTGGTGACAGAGTCTCTTTAAGAGTCATGCCGTGATGAAGATGGGGTGTGTTTCGGTTTAGGTGAAGGCAGCCGAGCTGACTTCTTTGTCGACGATAATTTGGAGTGCTTCTTCTTGTCCTTGGACCTATCGTCACCCTTGGCTAGAGCAGCGGCAAAATCTGGACAGTGTTTTTTCGACTCGTGTTGAATTAGAGGGGAGGATGACCTGGGGACATCAATTTGTGAACGGGACCTATCACGCCGAGAAGGTGGAGCAGACACCCCCGGCGAGGTCCCGTCAGAGGTCCTGGGTCGTTTGGGAGGGCGGGAGGGAGCTTCGCGAGCACTAGAGGTATCTGGCGTATTCGTAACGGTCTTTTTCACTTCACACTAGAACCACGGGCTACATAGGAAGAAGGCACTTTCCTCAATAAATCCGCTAATAAAGGATCATCCAACTGTAAAGATTTATGAGCTACAGTTTTGCAGTAAGTTACGAAAGTAGATTGGATGTGTAGCAAAATTGTCTTACATTGTGCATCCGAGTGAGTAAGGAAACCGTTTCTAATTATTGAACACTGTGGACACGATTTGGTTAGCCAACGACCACGAGATCTGTCTAAACAAGTCACGCACTTAACACATATAGTTTATGTCTAATCACAGCTAAATTCGCACAATTAGAGCCAGTGCAAAATTAATACCCACTCGAATCCACGGCTCCCTCCCGCCGGGAAGATGCTAATCCTCCTAGGCGTCCAGGGTGCAGACCTGAGGGAGAAAAATTTCAAGAATCAATGCTCATAGGGACATGCTAGGCTGGAAAAGCTAAAATAAATCTCCAACAATAAAGAGAAAAACAAAAGAGAGTTGAATAACACTATAAAATCTTGGTTCCCCTTACGTTAAGTATCATACCAAATGGTACTTTTGAGTATTGTGTAGCATACCAGATGTTACGTGAGTATTAACTTCTTACCTAAGTGACCAACACTGGCCTAATCCCATCTAGGAAAGAACCTGTTTCCGGCGACCAACACTAAATGAATCTATCGTCCTCTCAATCCCGGCGGACAGCGCCATGATATAAAGCTACACAGTTGTACCCAGTGTACTCCACCAGGTTAACGTTCTGACTAGTCCCAAGGTACGAACATATTCTGTTGGGCCTTGAGGCGGAAATGTCATGAGGGCGTCGGCCAAGCCGGGGGATCCTCAAGACATGCGAAGTAAAATTTCAGCCTCCCGAAAAATTACCACCGCCGGCAAAACTAAACAGAATTATTCCAACCTATCTTGTACCAAACAAAGATAACCTGAAATCAACAATACTCTAGGTGCTTCCGGTAATTTCCCGGCGGGGCAACCGTGTGAAGCGACTAGGGGCACGTTGTCACAAGTCTTACTTAACAAATCCCGCTAACTAGATATCACAACGTGCACATATTATGGCATAGTTATACATTAATTAAATAATCAATAAATAGCACATCTTAGCCATAACTAACAAATCTACAGGAGGCCAACTAGATGGGGGGAGGTGGCAGGAATCATTATATCAATATAACAAACCAGCAATCCAGCGAAGTCCTCCAAACCCAACACATTACAATCAGGAAGCGTAGGCTGACGAGCGTCATGACCCCGTGCTAGACCCCTCAGCTAAGTGAGACAATCTAAAACGCATGTGTCCTCGTGGTGTAGACAAAAAACCGCAGAACACCCTTAAACGGGCCGAAAAGCGGGCCCCGGTTCACTTAAAAGAAGCCTCATGACTAAAGAGAACTAAATAAGAATGAACTAGGACAATAAAAGACGCACGTGGGAGCCTTGATTTATCACAACAAGGACTCCTCATAAAACTAACCTCTGCCAAATACCCGGAAAACCGTCTCCAAAGGCAAGTGTAAGAGGTGTACACAGCCTAATTCTAGTCTATAAGCTACCCTGACCTCGGCATAAAGCATGTAGCCTACATATGAGAAAAGACTCACGAGTCACAAGGACAGGTGAAGAATGAAGAAGGGCTGGGTACACCCAGCGCACGTCCGACCTGGTCGGAGCCTAGGAGAATAAGGACGTATGACGCTTCGAGAGACCGAGGCGACGCGCACATTAGACAGAAGCCTGAGAAGCGCAATAAGCTGAATCATGTTTAACTTATTATTATTCATTTATTATTTACTAGTTTTTTCTAGTAATAGTACCCACATCATAAGGACGAGTCTGTGAGTGGTTTTGTTATATTTAAGAGCGTTTCGCTCACGATGTGTGGCAATCGTTTGGGGCAGGTCCAGTGCCCAACGCCAGCCCGACAGCAGTAAGTACCAGTACCAGTACCCTCAGCTCCCCCAATGGAAATAACTCAAGTACCAATGGCGGGAGTACATCAAATGGGAGTGAACCCCCAACAAGTAGGCTACTGTGGAACAATTAGACCCATTGTCCCAACCAGTACATGAGAAAGCCAACATATTAGAATGCTTCCTACTGTGCAATGTGCAGGGTCTCTACCCCATTTCGAACCAAACCAAGGTACCATATCTTGCAGAGTTTGCCAAAGAAAATTACTATATGTACATTGCACTAACTGAAACTCATCAGGGTAGGCTGAACCTCGGCTGAGCCCAGAAGTCAAAATTTCAATTTTTGTTGTTCTTATTCTAAAATGCTTCTTTCAACATAGTAGAATAGCATAGGAGGGAACAAAAAAACATTGCGTATCCATAACCCCCCGGGGCGGGGGTTCGCCCACGCCCCCAAAAAACTAAATGTTTTGCCTTCAGCCACCAAAATATTTGTTTTTGTGTCTTTTGTCTAAAGGGCTTCTGTAAGCAATAGAAATTATAATATGAGGGCATAAACACCCATATGACATCCCTAGGCCCCAGGGATATTGGGGGCCCCAATATCATGGATTTTGGTAAAACATAAAAAAAATTACTATTTACTCAAGTCTACTTACTCACAAACTTTTAATTTAGTTTGGCATAAAACTCCACCCTCTATGACCACGCTGTCATAGAAAACGCTTTCTAGGAGGCCAAACTAATTCATTCTCCCCCAAAATGGATTTCGGTGTGTGATAATCTAAGAATTTTGTCTGCCAGCGATCATATATTGGCACTTCCGAGTCTAACTAAAATTTGTTGTATTGCTCAAATTCATTCCCCTTCTAAACACTACAAATAGGGGTATATAGCAACGCCTGTACGTTCTAATAATGGCCGTTTTGCCGAATAGTTCGGTGATTTGACCTATTTCATGTCGAAATCAGCTGTACCCCAAAAATAATTATATATATATTTTTTTTTCAGCACCTTCTATTATTCAATATGGGCAAGCGATAACGCAACGTTGTAGGGGATGCTTGTAGGATACGCCATGCAAAAATTGCGGGCAATTTGAACAAATTTCAGTGACTAGATGATTTTACAAATAGTGCAATGAAATTCTGCGCTCGCGCACGCACGCACATAGAGAGCTGATTTTTGTCAGCGAGTCTTAGTATTTCCATTGGTAATAAGATGTTATAATGACAGAAACACAATCTCTTATACAGGCTGACTTGGGGGTCAAAGGTTCAGCCTTCCCTTAATGCAAACATAACAGATGCTGAAGTGAACATTGACAACTATGTTTTGTTCCGGACTGACAGAAAAGGCAGAAGCCATGGAGGGGTAGCATTGTATGTAAGAAAAGACTTTGCCTCAGCTGCGGAAGAGCTGCTTTCGTACTCTGGTGGCACAAATGAGGTTCTACTAATCAGTCTTAATTAAAACAATGCAAACTACTATTGCAGTAATATACCGCCCCCCAAATTCCAACTTAAAAGATTTGTCAAGGACATGCCAGAAGCTGAATAAGAAACATGAAGAATTGGAAAATTGCACCAGCCAAGACCTCATCATAATGGGAGACTTTAATTTCCCTTCAATTAAGTGGTACTCAGGAAAGCATACTGGAGAAGCGAGGGAGGAACAAAATCAAGCAAAGCATCTACTCAATATAACAGATAGCTATTTCATGGAACAAGTCGTGAAAGAACAAACTAGATCTGACAATATTCTGGATCTGATTTTTGTTAACAATCACACACTGATATATGATATAAACATTGCCAAAACCATAATGTCAGACCATAACTTGATTGAGACCACAACAAACATGGAAAAACTACCAAAGCGATCAGAGACCAGGGATAGAGTAAACTTCTTATGAAATCTAAATTTCTATAGTTTTTAACTGCTAATGTCAAACAATGAATATATTAACTGTGTATTGGTTGTTATCGCACCTATATGTTGATACGCTCCGTGTTTGGGGGCCGCACTTGAGTGCTTCCCTGAGCCTTTGTGAACGTAAACTGAAAAATAGTTTTTCTAAGGGGGACTGATGTACTGTGTATCCTTTTATTATAATTGATAACTCAGCTGATTAATCTTTGTCTATCATTTGGTGCAGGGTTGGGGGAGGTGCTTGGGTGTGGCCTTGATTTGTGTGTGACATTATGGGTGCTGTTTGGGTCAATCTATTTTAAAGTATTTGTTACATAATCTGGCCTTTAATATTTAATAGCTAATTTCTTAGTTGTTATAGTGATAATAAGCATTATGACCTTTATCTGATGTAAGTGATGCTTCTCTCCTCTATATGTTAATGTTCATATTCTAACATATATGATTTTTGTTCTAGTTTTAATCACTTTATTATTTAAGTCACCAACCTCGAGAGAGTAGGCCTATAACCACTTAAGAAACCTGAAGGACGAATTGTTTGAAAATTATGATAATGTCCTTTGCCTGCTATCTCTAATACTTAATAATTATGATTATATTAAATTACTTATCTTAAGATGTAACCATTTGCTATGTATGCATAAATCCTACTTTGTATTGATTTGTATGAAGTTGTGTGTTCTACATACGTATATTTTATTTTTGTCAAAATGTGAACGCACTAAAATTCAATATATACAAAGCAAAAACTACATGTCTAGAATAACTAGTTTTCATCTAACTATAATGCCAACTGATAACATAGTGACTCCATGCTGCATTATTTGCAGGAATAATATGTTAAATATACAAATGGATGGCATGTGTGTGAAATGTAGACATGATGCCTTTCCATTCGGACAGCTAACAAACGAAGAATTTATAAAAACTGTAACATCTATTAGTAGAAATTATCTATTAGGGAAACATTGAGAGGACTGAAGGACAAGTTATTTGAACCGCAAGAACTAAACGAGATTCATGATACATTTAACTTTTATGAAATAGATCCAGATCTCAATTATTACAATGTTCTAGCTAAACAGAATCTTAAATGGGATTACTACATTGAGGATACATTTATAAAAATGCACAGATCTAATTTGCGCGACTTGAACACCTTCTCTCTAGTTCATCTCAATATCAGAAGTGCACTAAAAAAAACTAGATAATTTCGAGTGTTATTTGCAAAATATTGAGTATAAATTTGATGTCATAAGTCTGACGGAGACCTGGTATAATGAGAATAATGCTGACAGATATGGTTTAATGGGATACGATCAAGAGAACAACCATAGGAAAGTAAAGCGTGGTGGTGGTGTTTCTCTGTATATAAAACATCATATGACTTATAGGTTAAGGGAAGATCTAAGCAAAATGTGTAACCATGTAGAGTCACTATTTATTGAAATTGACAAGAATATGACAGTGTAATATAACAGAAATGTAGTGATTGCCGTGATATATAGACCTCCCGACTCTAAGATTGGGGATTTTTTTAATTACATGAATGAAACTCTTACAAAGCTAAGTAAGGAAAACAAAACTGTATATTTAATGGGTGACTATAACCTGAACATGCTAAATAATGTAAGCCACAGGTCAACTGCAGATTTCTTAGAAACATGTTTTTAATATTCATATGTACCCCTTATAAACAAACCAACCCGAGTGAAAGCTACCTCAGCAACCTTAACCCACTGAGCCCCAGCTAGTTAATAATAAATGTACCACCCAGGACCGGCAGGTTGTGAACAAAACAAAAATCCAGAAAACGCCAGGAATGGGTTAGGAATGAAGGAAAACCCACAAAAAAACGATCCCCTAGGTCATTAACCCGGGAACTGCAGGGAGACTCTTAAGAGTTCCCCCGGCGGACTGCGGGAAGACTCTTAAGACTCAGAGAAAAAATAAATAAACTTTTTACATCGAAAAAAAAAAAAAATTGGCCCCTGGGCCATGCAAAATCTCAGTCCTCTACCTCCCCTCCTTCCCCACTTTCCTCCTCTCCTTCAGTTATCACCTATTTTCCCTGTTATTCCCTTATTCTGAGGTATATTTTCGTGCTAACATTAGCGAGTTGCAAGCAGGGCGTTGTCATCACTGATAGCAAGCGAGTGCAAGAGAGAGAGAGAGAGAGTATCGATCGACTGTGTCTCAGTGGCCTTGGGGGAAATTGGCGGGAAAGCAGCTTGCCTCACCCATACATTATACAACTCGCGGACTATATCTCCGATTTTGACCATCCAAACGCTGTTTTCACTCGTTTTATTGTTGTTTCAGGTTAATACCTTTATAATCAACCCATAATAGGCGCGTATGGATAAGTATTAATGCTATTTATGGTAAAATGAATATTTTAGTGACGGAAACACCTCAAATACATGCGCACAGGGAGAGGTGTCTAATTACCCCCATGCGCACTTGTTAGGTTAAGGGGTCCTACGGTGCGCCCGAAAGTCGGAATTACAAGAGGGGAAATGGGTAGGCAAAAACAGGTTTTTGCGCGCTCGCGCGCACGCGGTTGGACTTTGAGAGTTTTCAACCATCGGCATTGTTGCGTGGGATACTTAAACAGTTCCCATACAAATCTGAGCCCCCTAGGTGCCATAGGACTGGAGTAATTAACCAGGACGTACCTTATGTGACGCTGGGGTTTAGCGTTACAAACATTTTGGACACAAACAGTGCGTCGCTGGGGCTCAGTGGGTTAATTGATAATATATTATGCAATGATGTTCAAAATAAAGAAATTATCAATGGAATAATGTGCACAGAAATATCCGACCACTTTCCCATATTTTGTATTATTAAGACTGACAAACCAAGTAAATGTACTAATTTGATTATTAAGCGACAAATGAGTGCAAGTAACATACAGACATTTAAGGAAAAGTTGTCGGGTATTGGCTGGGAGGCTGTAATAGGTAACAAGGGCTTCCAGGAGGCTTTTGGAGGATTCCATTCTCTTTATACAAAATACTATGAGGAGTGTTTCCCATTTAAACGAATAAAGATAAATTACCGCAATAGAAAGACTTTGCTCACAGTTGGTCTTAAATTATCTATCAAAAGAAAAAACAAATTATATGTTTTGTCAATAAAATATCCCACAGAGGAAAACAAACAGAATTATCAAAGTTACAAAAAACTGTTGCAGAAATGACTGCGCCAGTCCGAAAGGTTGCATTATGATGCGTTACTTAAACAGAATATAGGTAACATAAAAAAGTCCTGGGAAATTATTTGCGAAGTAATAAACAGTAAAATATCCAAAAAAACAACGACAGATTTCATTATAAATGGAAAAAAAGTAAGTAACTCTATCGGTAAAAATATTAGCGAGTCATTGCCGCCAAACAACAGAAAATATTCATCCTTTTTGCCTTCTCCGAATCCAAGTACGATATTCTTGCTACCTACGGATTATAATGAAGTCAGAACTACCATAATGAATCTAAAGATAAAAAGCCCTGGATGGGATGACATAAACTCTGTAGTTATTAAGGAGACCTATCTTAATAAATAAAGGTCAATGTTTGTCTGTCTGTCTGTCAGTTACCCGACCTACCCGACCTTTGTTACTAAACTCCTCCCACAGTTTTGGTGCCAGGTGGGAGTGTGGGGCACCGTTGGAAAGCCCAGGCTTTGCAGATGGTTTTAGGCGAGTTTAGTGGAAATCAGAGACACTTTTGTTTAATAAAATTGTCGGCAGAACTTATGTAGTATACGGGAGCGAAAAGAATGCGAAAAAAAATTGCCGTTTGGGGCAGAAGGAGGCCTCCGATCGAAAAGGTGTATGGAATGAAAGTTGTTCGCAGCTCCCCAAAATGGGGGTACGGATGAGGTCAGATCCAAAATCGGAGGTCATTTAGCGGCCGAAATCGAGGTCGCCGTTTAATGAGGCACAGGGAGGTCGAGGCCGGTGATTATGGTAGTAGTAGTATTGTGATGATTGTGGTAGTAGTGATTGATGATGGTGATTATGGTAGTAGTAGTGGTGGTAGTAGTGATGGTGATTATGGTGATTACCCGGGCAACGCCGGGTACCCCTGCTAGTCTTAATAAATAAAGGTCAATGTTTGTCAGTTACCCGATCAGTTACCCGACATTTGTTACTAAACTCCTCCCGCAGTTTTGGTGCCAGGTGGGAGTGTGGGGCACCGTTGGAAAGCCCAGGCTTTGGAGATGGTTTTAGGCGAGTTTAGTGGAAATCAGAGACACTTTTGTTTAATAAAATTGTCGGCAGAACTTATGTAGTATACTGTACGGGAGCGAAAAAAATTCGACAAAAATTGCCGTTTGGGGCAGAAGGAGGCCTCCGATCGAAAATGTGTATGGAACGAAAGTTGTTCGCAGCCCCCAAAAATGGGGGTACGGATGAGGTCAGATCCTAAATCGGAGGTCATTTAGCGGCCGAAATCGAGGTCGCCGTTTAATGAGGAACAGGGAGGTCGAGGCCGGTGATTATGGTAGTAGTAGTATTGTGATGATTGTGGTAGTAGTGATTGATGATGGTGATTATGGTAGTAGTAGTGGTGGTAGTAGTTATGGTGATTATGGTGATTACCCGGGCAACGCCGGGTACCCCTGCTAGTTCTTTGTATATAGAACAATTTACTACTATAATTAACTTGTTTTATCTGAAGGAATTTTCCCTAGTGAACTGAAGACTGGGAAAATAACACCTATATATAAAAATGGGGATGTTTCATTAGTGAGTAATTATCGCCCAATATCAATATTATCTGTCTTTTCTAAAATATTTGAAAGAATAATGTACTCTAGAATTATATCTTTTATTAACAAATACAATTTACTATATAAATATCAATTTGGATTTCGGAAAGGCCATGGTACGGTACTGAGCTTGCATTAATTATATTAATAGACAAAATATCTGAGGCGCTGGATTCAGGCAAGCAGGTTCTTGGGCTGTTCCTGGACTTCAGTAAGGCCTTTGACACTGTCGATCACAAAATACTGCTCGCAAAATTAGATCACTATGGAATCAGGGGGCCAGCATGGAACTGGTTAAAAAGTTACTTGGAAAATAGAGTACAGTATGTAACTCATAATGGGGAGAATTCATTCAAAGGTTATGTGAAGTCTGAGGTGCCTCAGGGATCTGTTTTAGACCCATTATTATATCTAGGTTATGTGAATGATATTGTAAATGTTTCACCAAACCTATTACCTATATTGTTTGCGGATGACACGAGCATATTCCTGAGTGGCAACAATGTAGATGACCTTACTCATAAAATTAATGCAGAAATAACAAATCTAATGGATTGGACCGTTGCCATAACAAATTGTCGCTAAACATCAACAAAACTCATCATATGATATTTACCACGAACAGAAAATCACTAAATCAGTTAATACCAATCAAAACTTATGCATTATATGGAAAACCAATTAAAAGAGTTGAGAAAACAAAATTCTTAGGGGTAATCATAGACTCAAGATTATCATGGACCGAACATGTCTATCTATCTATCTATATCTATCTATATGCTCAAGCCCGTTCCCCACTTTTCCTATTTTTATTTTTTATTTTCTATTTAATTCTATTTTATTTTTTTATTTTTTTCTTGGGGGTGGCCGCCTCAAGACAGACCAAGAACAGGGAAAACACAAGACACAACATAAAACAACGAACAAACACAGACACATCACAGACAAAACACAAATTCACACACATCTAGGTCACCCAGGAGAAGACCCAGAGACCAGGGTCACCAAAGTCGCTCCAGCACTCCCCCGGCCCCAACCCCCCAGAGAGGTTCCGATCTCGATCTCGACAGGCAGACATGCAGCGAAGCCCTACCACCACACACAGCACATAGCCTAGTAGGTAGAGCTCTCGTCTCACACACGAGGGGTCGGGGGTTCAATCCCCGGCCGGGCGGAGACAAATTGGGCTTGTCTCCTTTCATGTGTTAGCCTCAGTTCACCTAGCTGTAAATAGGTACCTGGAATAAGTGGACGACGTTGTGACGTCCCATCTGGGGTTGGCAAAAATGGTACAAGGCAAGATGGGTATCATATGGTTCACCTAAGCTGATGGCTACCTAAGCCTTCGGGCGAGACGGTACCGTCTATAGTGAGAATGGTACCATACAGATCCACCCTAAGCCTTCGTTTCCGATGTCGCCAATTGGCTAAAATACAGACTACACACACATCCACAGCCATTCCAACAGTATATAAAACACTTAACATGCATTTCACGCAATACATTCCCAGTTAAGGAGGCGCGATAATAATGAGCTTAGCTCGCATTGCGTGGATTCCCCTTGACGAACAAGTAACTGAGTAACCACAAGCCTGCCCATCACACTTCCAGGCGCACCCTTCTTATTAATCGTCTCCCCGGGCCAGGCGCCTGATGGGCTATTATCTAGTCCAACTTGCGCCCGACCCCTTCGCCCAAATGAACACGTGTTCACTCAACTATTCACAAGCATTCTTCATTCATTCCTGTTTATTACCACTTTCTTTGCCTGATCTATAGTCATTCCTCTATCATCCAAAGCTTGTCTTACACAGTCTCTCCATCTCAATGGGGGTCTTCCTGCCATTCTATCTCCCCTTGTATCTGACTCACATATTCTCTTTGTAAGCCTTTCATCTCCCATTCGTTCAACATGACCATACCAGCTCAGCACCCTTCTGTCCACTCTGGCTGACAAATGTTCCTGTTGCCCCACTCTCCTATGTATCTCTTCATTCCTCAATCTGTCTCTACGAGTAACTCCACACATACTCCTCAAGCAGCTCATCTCCATCACATCCAGCTTTCTTCTCTCCTTTTTCTTCAGAGCCCATGTCTCAGCCCCATACATCACTGTTGGCAAAACAATTCCCTGATACATTGCACTTTTTACTTTCATTCCGAGATTTCTTGTCTTCCACATACTTCCCATTGCTCCGAAAACCTTCCTTCCTTCACACACTCTCTGTTTTTCCTCCATTTCTTATCCTCCACTCCTGCTTATCGTTCCTCCTAGATATTTAAA
The DNA here is from genome assembly GCA_032716605.1 of Paralithodes platypus. NCBI lineage: Eukaryota > Metazoa > Arthropoda > Malacostraca > Decapoda > Lithodidae > Paralithodes > Paralithodes platypus. The sequence goes on from CM064558.1 coordinate 12,318,312, forward strand.
ACACTCTACTTGTTCCAATATTTCCCCATCCAGCCTCACATCTAGATTCACCCTACGATCACCCCTATTACACACCATTACTTTACTTTTATTGAGGTTCACCTTCAGTTTCCTTCTCCCACAAACCACTCCAATCTCTTTGACTACCCGCTGCAATTTCTCCTCAGAATCCGCCACCAACGCTGTGTCATCAGCGAACAGCAACTGATTCAACTCCCAATCTCTACCATTCTTTCCTACTAAACCCAATCCTCTTCCCATAGTTCTCATTTTCACCTCCCTCACCACACCATCCATAAACATATTAAACAGCCATGGTGACATTACACAACCCGGTCGCAAACCTACCTTTACCTCAAACCATTCACTCAACTCACCATTTCCTACTCTAACACATGCTCTGCTCCCTTCATAAAAACTCTTAACTGCTTCCAACAAATTTCCTCCAATTTCATAAATCCTTAACACCTTCCACATTGCTTCATGATCCACACGATCATACGCTTTTTCCAAATCCATAAAAGCCCAAATTATCTCCTTATGCTTCTCTAAATACTTCTCGCATAACTGTCTTACTTCAAACATCTGATCCACGCACCTTCTTCCCCTCCTAAAACCGCACTGTTCTTCTCCTATTGCCACTTCCGTACACTTTACTATCCTCTCTATCAACACCCATGTAAAGTTCATAAAAATTAAAATCTCTAAAGGGATAGGAATATTATGTAAGGCGAGAGTCATTGAACTCATCTACATTGGTGACACTCTACAATTCATTTGTGTATCCGTATATAACTTATGAGATAGAGGCCTGTGCATATAATGTAAATCCGATAATAATATTACAAAAGAGAGCAGTGAGAATTATCAGCTCCGCAAGTTATAGAGCTCATACTAAGCCAATCTTCAAAACTTTAAGTTTGCTTCCATTTTATGATATATACAAATTTGCAGTGACTAAGCTAATGTTTAAATACTCAAAGGATCTTACTCCATCCATTATCAACTCTGCGTAAGCAGAGTTTGGTATCCCCCCCCCCCCCCCCCCCCCCCACCACACGAAAAAAATGTCTGTCGTCGTCGTCCGTCTGTCTCGGAACTCCTCCTAGACCGTTGGACGGATTTTCACCAAATTTCACACGAACATTTGCATGAATGCAAACGTCAGTCAAAAAAGATGTTTTTAATTTATGCAATAGTTATGATTTTAGGTCCAAAATATGGTTTTGCCCCCCCCCCCACCTCCCCCCCCCCCCCCCCCCCCCCCCCCCCCCCCCCCCAGCAATGATGGCACTAAGAACACATTCATTCTGGGAGCGAAAACATCTCGCTACGGATTTGCTTGGTTAAGTTAGTTTAGTTGGCATTAGAAGTGATGGTAGTAATATTTGGATTTATGGTGATAGTAGTGATAATGGTGATAATCGTAGTGATGATGGTTGTAGTTGTATTGATGATGATGACAGTAGTGATGATGATGACAGTAGTAGATATGATGGTGACAGTAGTAGTAATGATGGTCATAATAGTAGTGATGATGGTGACAAGTAATGATGATAGTTGTAGTGATAATAATGACAGTAGTGATGATGGTAGTGACGATGGTGTGAGTAATAGTGAGGATGGTGAAATTTGTAGTGATGACGATAGTTGTGGTGATGAAGTTCATAGTAATGGTGATGATGGCAGTAGTAGTGATGATGGTGACAGTAGAATAAATTATGGTAATATTTGTGACAGTAGTAATGATGATGGTTATAGTAGTAGTGATGATGTTAACAGTAGTAATGATGATTGTAAGATGGTGGTGATGATATTAGTAATGATGGTTGATAGTTGTAGTATCAATGATGATAGTAGTGATTAAGATGCTAGTGACAATGGACAGTGATGATGGTGAGAGTAGTAGTGATAATTGTAATTGTAGTAGTGATGATGATCATAGTAATGGTGATGATGACTACTCGTGATGATTGTGGCAGTTGTAGTGATGATGGCAGTTGTAGTGATGATGGCAGTAGTAGTGATTATGTTGATTGTGATTGATGATGGTATTAGTAGTGATGATGGTAACCCATCGCAGAGTTGGGTATGCCATTTTGATTTTGGGCAAAATGGCACGTCTACTTTATTAAAGATATGTTCATAACTAATGAAAATATACATCAGCATGCTACTAGGCAGAGAAGTAATTACATATTCCTATAGCTAAAACAAATGTGAGACAAAGAATGTTCAGATTCAGTGGCGTAGAAATTGGGTACACAATTCACGTTAAACTTAATTCCAACTGTACTCTAAATGTATACAAAAAAAGTTAAAATGTTATTTACTAGAGAAGATATAACTCATAATTATTATTCACTGTATTGAATGATTTGTAAAATCTTCCAATTATTATGACTGAATTAAATATTTTTAAGGAAGAGCTTCTAGGATATATTCTTTCGTTTTTGGTTTGTTTGTGTTCTTGTTGACTCTACTTTTAAGTATAGTAATTTGTGATTGAGGACTTATATACCTTAAGGTATCTGATCCTCATTGTCACATATTGTAAAATGTATCAAATATTTACTGATTAATATGTATTTGTTTCGTGACAATACAGATTTTTTAATTGAATTGAATTGAATTGAAGACATTGATTGGGACAAAATACGAGAAAAGTTGGCAGAAGTAAACTGCAATGACTTAAGATCCCACACAACACCAGATGAAGTGGTAACCAAATTATATTCAGTTTGTGAAAGTATCTGCAAGACCAACATCCCAGCAAAGAAAGTTCACCTAAAAAGAAATATAATTCCTCGAGAGCGAACATAAGAACATAAGAAAATGGGAGTCTGCAGAAAGCCGATTGGCCTAAGCAAGGCAGATCCCTGTCCCACACAACCCCAATTACAAAGCCCAATTATAGGCTCAACACTCTAATACCCTGAGAATCATCTTACCAAAATGGTTAGAGATTAACGCAGGATTACGGGGGTCTGCAGAGCGCTGATTGGCCCAACCCGGCTGATCCCCCTTCACACCCAACCCTTCTCGTCCATATGCTTATCCAATTTTATCTTAAAGCTCCCTACCGTTTTTAATCCCACTATAGCACTTGGTAGTCCATTCCACCCATCTACAACTCTGTTACCAAACCAATATTTGCCTATATCTTTTCTGAAACGAAATGTATCTAATTTGAAACCATTGGCACGAGTTCTTTCGCTATCACTGAGCTTTAGTACATTTGTCATGTCCCCTTTGTTAATCCCACTAACCCACTTGAACACCTCTATCATATCCCCTCTAACTCTGCGTCTCTCTAACGAATGTAAGCCTAATTTCTTCAACCTTCCTTTATACGGAAGATTTCTAATATTATGGATCATTTTTGTCATTCTACGTTGTACTTTCTCTAATGAATCTATGTCCATTCTGTAATAAGGACACCAAAATTGAACAGCATAATCCATATGGGATCTCACTAATGACAAGTAAAGTTTTAAGATAACATCAGCAGTTCTGTTATTCACACTCCTAGAGATGAACCCGAGAATCCTGTTTGCCTTGTTTCGAACGCTTATACACTGTTTTCTAGGCTTCAAATCATTGCTAACAAACACACCTAGATCTTTCTCACAATTCGAGTTTTCTAATTCCATATTAGCTAGTTTATATTTAACATTTGTATGCATCTTCCCTATCTTTAATACCTTGCATTTGTCAATGTTAAACTTCATCTGCCAATTTACTGACCATTCGTGTAAGGTATCTAGATCCCTTTGGAGGCACTCTATATCTCTATCTGAATCAATTGTTCTCCCCATTTTGGTATCGTCTGCAAATTTACTTATCCTACTAGTTATACCTAAATCAAGGTCATTTATGTATATAACAAACAACAGAGGACCTAATACAGATCCCTGGGGGACACCACTTTTGACTGCTCCCCATTCTGACTTCGTACCATTTATGCTGACTCTCTGCTTTCTACCAATTAGCCATGACCTAATCCATCCCAACAACGCCCCACCTATTCCATGCGCCTCAACCTTTCTCATCAATCTCTCATGGGGGACTCTGTCGAAAGCTTTACTGAAATCTAAATATATTATATCATATGACTTGTCATTATCTACTGCTTCATATACCTCTGAGAAAAAACTGAGCAAATTAGTAAGGCAAGAACGTCCCTGTGTGAATCCATTCTGAGAAGAATTTATTAAATTAAATGTATCTAAGTGGTTTCTAATTTTACTAGCAATAATTGACTCTAGTAGCTTTCCTATGATTGATGTAAGACTAATGGGACGGTAATTGGATGCTATTGATTTGTCACCTTTTTTGAAGATCGGAACTACGTTTGCAAGCTTCCAAGCTTCTGGAACTATACCTGTCTCTAATGACTTGTTAAATAGAAATGTTAATGAGTAACTTAACTCATCCCTACATTCTTTTAATACTCTAGCATATATATACCTCATCAGGACCAGGCGATTTATGAGGTTTCAGTCTGTCAATTTCCTTAAGCACATCATTTCTACTTATAGTAACCGTACTTAACCTATTTTCTATACTATCGCTATATACCTTACGGACTTCTGGAAACTGTGCCAAATTTTCATTAGTGAAAACGGAAAGAAATTGACTATTTAATGTACTGCACATTTCTAAAAGGATTCTAATGAGAAAAAGAACAAAGATGTTGAAAAAACTAAGGTCTGTTGGAAGCAGCAACTGTAAGGGAATACTTGAAAAGCAGATTGAAGATATTGAAACCAGGATAAGAGTTTCCCACAAAAGACAACAAGAATATGAAGAAATCAAAGCCGTATCATCAATCAAGAAAAATCCCAAGTACTTCTATGCATATGCCAAGAAGAAAAGGAAAACCAGAGCACAAATTGGAACCCTCGAAGGAGATGGACAACTGGTAGAAGAGGGAGTGGATATGGCCCAAATTCTGAGGGAACAATACGAGAGTGTGTTAAGTAAACCAGCAGAAGATAAACTCGTTGAATCCCCCTCAACATTCTTTGAAATCGACAATGGAGAGGAACCACAGATGCAGGACATTGATTTCAATGAAGATGACATAGTGAAAGCCATCGAAGAGCTATCTTTCAACTCATCATCAGGGCCAGATGATTTCCCATCAGCACTCCTTAAAAACTGTGAGGAAGAGCTATCGAAGCCAATTTATAAACTGTGGAGATTATCCATGGACCAAGGAGTGATCCCCCAACAACTGAAGGAAGGAATCGTCACACCGGTGTACAAAGGAGGTTCAAGAGGTCTACCGAAAAACTATAGACCAGTTACACCTACCTCACACATCATAAATATCTTCGAGCGAGTCCTCAGAAAACAAATAGTAAACTATGAAAACAAACTAAATCCAGGTCAACACGGGTTTAGAAAGGGGAGATCATGCTTGTCACAATTACTTGAGCACTATGGCAATATCCTCGAAGACATCAACAATGGAGGTAATGTAGATGTGCTCTATCTTGATTTTGCCAAAGCATTTGATAAAGTAGACCACGGCATACGCCTCCATAAAGTGAAAGCTCATGGAATTGGTGGTAAAATTGGGAGATGACTGCACAACTTCCTAGTGGGACGTACACAGATTGTCACTGTGAACGCAGCACGCTCCAAGGTAACCAAGGTGCTCAGTGGAGTCCCTCAAGGCTCAGTGTTGGGTCCACTCCTGTTTCTAATTATGATTGGGGACATAGATGAGAAAGTTGGTAGTTCAAGAATTTCATCTTTCGCTGACGACACGAGGATTAGCCGTAAAATAACCCACAAAGTCGACGCTGACCTTCTACAATAAGATCTGGATACCGTATGCAACTGGGCCCAATCAAATAACATGAAATTCAATAGTGATAAATTTGAAGTAATACGGTATGGAAACAAGAGAAACTTCGAAGGCACTGAATATCAAGTGGGAAACCAAAATATTTCCGAAAAGGGCTCTGTGAGAGACCTGGGAGTGGAGTGGTCATGAGCAATGACTGTACTTTCTCGGAACACATTGAGAACATCACAAAATCTGCTAAGCAAATGTCTGGCTGGATCCTAAGAACTTTTAAATCAAGAAATCCTGACCATCTAATCCCATTGTGGAAGTCCCTAGTGTTGTCCAAACTGGAATATCTGTGCCAGCTGTGGTCCCCTGACAGAACGGGAGACATTCAGAAACTGGAACAAATCCAAAGGACCTTCACCAGAAAACTGAAGACTCTCCAACAAGGCTCATATTGGTAGAGGTTAAACAAATTTAAATTATACTTTCTACAGAGGAGGGAGCGGTACAGTATTATATACACATGGAAAATACTTGAAGGTAAAGTACAAAACCCTCTCCCTGAAGCGAAAGGAGGCATCAAGAGCCAACGTCTGCCACGACTGGGGAGGACTTGCTACAGACGAGTCCTTGACTCATCCTTCCAGCGTCACAGGACCCTTCTCTCAACAAGCTTCCTGAACGTCGGTCCAAGACTATTCAATAGTCTCCCAAAGGACATTCGTGACCTGACGGGCTGCACCACGAAGGCCTTTAAGAGGAGGCTGGACAAGTTCCTGAAGCGACTGCCAGATGAGCCTCCCATTCCATATGGTCCTGCCTCAAGAGGAGCAGGGTCAAACTCGATCCCCGATCAACTCCTGTATGCCCGGATCGAGGAGAGGTGTGGAGGCGTGGACTTCCAAGTTGACCGAGGTGATGATGCCGAAACTACGACAAGTAAGACAAGTAAGTAATCATATTTTGTTCTCTAGCCCTAGGTGGGTCATTTGAAAGGCAAGCCTGAGTTCAAAGATTGGCCATAAACAATGTTAGGTGCATCGTCAATGATGAAGGGGCCACTAATAAATAGGGAGCTTTAAGATCAAATTAGATATAGGCGTATGGACGAGATGGGTTGGGTATGAGAGGGGGTTCTGCCGGGTGTGGGCCAATCGGCGCTCTGCAGACCCCCGTAATCTTGTGTTGATCTCTGACCATTTTGGTGAGGTCAGTCCTCAAGGTATTAGTGATTAGTGAGTGTAATTGGGGTTGGGTGTTACAGGGATCTGCCTTGTGTGGGCCGATCGGCTTTCTGCAGACTCCCATTTTCTTATGTTCTTATATCTATCTGCCTATCTCTCTATTTATCTGTCTATCTATCTATATACATCTATCCTATTGTTACTATACCGTGCATCTATCTATCTAATTAACTTCAAAATTATATATATTAATGCTAAACTATGGAATATATGGGTTATGATGTTTGTATATTAGATATATAATATATCTTTAAATTTTCCTTATGTTTTCCCAGCACTCTCGCAACCAGCCTGTGATCAGCTGATATCGCCAACCTTTATATATGCCTTATTTAACCTTTGTTTAACCCTTTTTAACGTCTAAATAAAATCTAATTCATATAACTAGATGATAAACTATTGGGTATGTGGGTTTTGAAGTTTGTATATTAAAGATATGGTATATATTTTCTCATACGTTTCCGAAATGCTCGCACTTTGAGCGATCAGCTGATATCGCGAGCCTTTATATATGCCTAATTTACTCCTTTCTAACCCTTTTAAACAACTAAATAACCTGTATGTCGTATAAATAGATGCTAAACTATCGGATCTATTGGTTTTGGAGTGTATAAATAAGCGCTATCATATATTTTCCTACACTTGTAAAATGAGTGGCGTTGCATCATGTGAAATTCAAGTGGAAGGCGGCATCCTTTCATTTCTCAAATTCGTATATAAAGCCATGTTCGCGGGAGGATATATATGGTCCGAATAGTGTGTTTAATAAGGGAATAAGACATGGATTTAAATATGGCGGGTTTATTTAGCTATGTTGCGCAGAGAAGATGCTATAGGTGAGGGAGAACACAGCTTTACAACTATTAACGCTCGGATCCGCTCGGGTTTTGTGACGTCACAGTCGGGTTTCGCCCCTGTGACCAATGATAGGGACCCTCTGGACCACGTGACAGGGAACCACCAATAGGGAGGCCATCACGGCGCAGGCACACTCGCTCCCAAACTCTGACAAGCGTAGAAAAAGTTTTCACTGTGAGCCGCCATTTTGGTTTGACTGCTACTCGGCGCAAAATATTTTTGCCGCCCAATCTGGGCGTTCTGTGTGACTATGGGCGGCTATATCCACGCCCGGGGTATAGCAAGATGTGTAATCTGTATATAGAGCAGCAGTAATGGTGGTTATAATAGGTTAAATGGTCGTGTTAGTGAAGTGAATTACCGAGGCTGTTGGTCAGTGAAGCTGTACAGCTCGGTTGTGAAATCCCACCAAGGAGATGTCTGCCTTGCAAAGTTACATTTTCCCCGGTGATCCGTGGCGCAGGCTGACTTAAAGTGTACCCAAGGATCTATCAGGTGGTAATGATGCGAGAAAAGTGGATCAGGGACCACCAGAGCTTCGGATTTAAGTGGAAAAGTGGATGTTATTAGAGGCATCAGTTTGTGTTACCAGCGCGTTGTAAACAAGAAGACGCCATGGCGGAACAGATGGGCCCCGAGCCTCCTAACAAGCGAGCTAAATTAGACTCCTTCCCTACCTCGGACCCCACCGGTGAGCCCTTAGCCTTAGACCTTGAGCCTTGATACATCGACCAGGGGGGAATATTCGACCAGGGAGGCAAGTTTAGGGGGTAAAATCGACCATATACCTGGGCGAGTCCATGGATTTTGCACCTGGTCGAGTTACGGGGGGGACCTCGGCCCTTTATTTTTCACCATTTATCTCACTCCTAATGCCGCCTAACGCCCCATTTCCCCCCTGAGGTCCTTCATAAGCTATATATCTTGACTATTTGTGTCTGTTATTGCCTTTTGATTAATTGACAGGTGTTATTTTGAGCATATATGATCCAAAATTGCTTGCAGTGGTGGTGCACTCGCATGAAATCGGGCCCACAATTTTCGCTCCTGTCTTCCTTCAGTTACTCCCTAAAGCCCCATTTCCCCCCTAGGAGCCTTCATTAACTATATATCTTCCATGTTTCTGTATATTAATGCTTTAGAAATTGTGACAGGTCTAATTTTGAGCGAACATGATTGCAAATTGCTTGGAGGGTTGGCGGGATGACATAACATTGTCCCTTCATTTTTCGCCCATATTTTCCTTATAATTCCTTTTAACAACCAAAATTCCCCCTAGAATGCTTCATAAACTATATAACTTTCCTATTTCTACATATTAATCCTCTTGAATTAGTGACAGTTGTATTTTTTTGACTTACAAGATGGAAAATTGCTGGGAAGTTGTAGGACACTGAAATTCTTAGACTAGGAAAAGTCATGTTTTCCTATAATGAGAAGGATTTAGCTTGTGTTTTTCCAGGTTGCTTTGGTTATTTGTGTATATTGAATTATTATTAATGTATTTTGTCTATTAAATGTTGCAAGGTTTGAAGATAGGCCCATTAGACTTTTTAAGACCTGCTATGCCAAGTTCTAAGCATTTCTCTTTCTTGTAGGCCTAGTGGAATTTTAACCAATATTATTCCAGATTAGGTTCATGATTTGCCTATGATAAATGATTACCTATGTATTTTTGTGTTAAATGCTCAATTTTTAGATGATAGTGGACTCAGAACCGTTTTTGTTTAATTTGTAAGCAGTCTTCTTTCTTTTAGAGGGATATTAACCAATTTTATTCAAAATTATCTTCATTATTGCCTATGATAAATGATTACAATTATATATTTTTTTATCTATTCAATGCTGAAGGCTTGGATTATTAGGAATTTATTAAACGTTTAAGATGTTATTAGTGTTAGTTAGTTAGGGATCTGCCTTGTATGGGCCGATCGGCTTTTTGCAGACTCCCATGTTCTTATGTTTTCAATTTGTAAGTGTTTGTCTTTGGTTTTGAGTGAGTTTAAGCACATTTTGTCCGGATATTCTTCATTGATTGTTTATAGTATAGCCTATGACTAGGCCTACCAATGTATAGATGTTAAATTGTTGAATAATATTAGACTTTAAGGTGTTGTCTTTTGACTTGTAAGCATCTTTACTTCTCTTATGAGTCATGACTACAGGTAGTGCCAACGAACTTGACAATAATCTTAACCCCTTAGCTTCATATAGCCTAACTCAAAATTAATACTAGCAATCGGGCTGTCGTTTCTATAATTTGGGAAGAGTCAACCAGGAAATAGGTGTGGATGTATACATCCAGTTTGCTCTAGGCCACGCTTGGAGTAGGCTAATAACATTTGCTTTGTGTCAATTAAAATTAAAATTACTTACCCTATTATTCAATTACAATTACAAGGAAAGATTTTTTTTTTGGTAAGATTAGGAGTAGTGGGCGTACCACTACCAACATACAGCATAACTCCTATAAAACATTAACCTAATCAAACAACCTACCCTAACCTAACCTAGTATTCATGTAGTACTAGGTTAGGTTAGGTTAGCCGGTCAATATTTACGAGTCACACCACAGCTGGGATCTCATTTCTAATGGTAGTTTTGGGTTCCTATCATTCTATGCTTCATTGCTATATACTTTTTATCTAGGCCTACCGGATTTCTTTTATTATTATTATTATTATTAGCCTAGGCTATTATTATTATTATTTTTTTTTTTAGCATTAACCTAACCTAATCTAAATGTATTTGGTTTGGTTAGGTTAATGCTAAAAAAAAAAAAAAAAAAAAACGAAAAAAATATATTTTCCGGTGGATAAAAAGTATATAGCAATGAAGCATAGAATGATAGGAACCCAAAACTACCATTAGAAATGAGATCCCAGCTGTGGTGTGACTCGTAAATATTGACCGGTTAGCCTGTTAGGTTAGGTTAATGTTTTATAGATTATTTATGCTGTATGTCGGTAGTGGTACGCCCACTACTCCTAATCTTACCCAAAATTCTTAAGACAATTATAATTATTCAGTTTTAATAATTCCAAATTATAATTGCAATTTCCTTAAAATTTTTAATTGATTACATTCCAATTAAATTACAATTACTCCAAGCCTGGGAAGTGAACATGTTACACGAGACGTGGCACTCACACGTTGTGACGTCCAGTACACGTGGATTATGGAGTAGGGGTGGAATTACCTTACCTGGAGTTGTTTCGGCCACATCATTGGCCTCGGCGAGTGTTGCTCCCCCCGAGTATGTTTGCTTCCAGTGCTTGATGCAGCAGGCTATTCGAGGGGGCAGCTCTCACCCCCGCAAAGCATGGCTGATCAGGCACTGACTTGAGATGGTTGTCCAAGGCTTTTCAAGCTTTCGTAGGCTGCAGGCACGTCCATCAGGTTTCTCACGTTCTCCGGCATTTTGTTGAAGAGGCTCGGTCCCCTGTTTGACAACCAGGAGTCCCTCAGTGTGCCCAGAGCTCCCCTACACTTATGGGGTGGGATGTTACATTTCCTACCCCCTCTGTCGCTCCAGTTCCATGATATTGTGGTGTGAAGGTTTGGCACTAGAGCCTCGATAACTTTCCATGTGTAAATTATCAAGTATCTCTCTCTTCTTCGCTCCAGTGAATATAAGTTAAGAACCTTCAGCCTATCCCAGTAATGAAGATGTTTTACCGAGCTGATGTGGGACGTGAAGCTTCTTTGAACACTCTCTATTTCGTATATTTCCCCGACTTTGTGTGGAGATGTTAGCACACCAACGATTTGAAAAGTGTTATCATTGGCCGTTCTTCTCGTGTCTTGAAAGTGCGCAGTATCCAACCTACAAGTTTTCTCGACGCTACTGACTTGGCCTGGTTATGTTTATTGAAAGACATGTTTTCTGACATTCACACTCACTCCAGTAATATTTTTATCATGTAATTATAATTCTTCTTCTTTTAAATACTCAATTACAAATACAATTACTTTATTAATTTAAAAGCTCAATTGCAATTACAATTATAATTACATTATTTATATAAAAATAGAAATAACAAATTATAATTGCAACTACAGTACCTTAAAAATGTGTAGCCTAATTAATTACATTCCAATTAAATTACAATTACTCCAAGCCTGCCTAGGCCCTTTTTAATTACAGAGAGGTAAGGGATCAAGAATATTGGGCAAGAATGTAGTTACCGGGTGTACCCCATCATGTTCCCGTCTATTTTGACTTCCTTTGGATACAAAAATACATTACCCTAACCAAACAACCTAACCTAACCTAGTATTATAGATTTATAAGTATTTATTTTATTATACGTATTTATAGATGATTTATGTTGTATGTCGGTAGTGGTACACCCGGTAACTACATCCTTCCCGAATATTGTTAAGTTCTTTGGCGCTATCTATAACTTAAGGGAATTATTCTATAATTGCACCTATCGCCTTTAAATTCAAGTTATGTCAACATCAAGTATAAATATACAAACAGTACCGTATGTATTTTTGTAGGCCTATACTGTATTTATATTGACAGATTACTTGAATTTAAAGGCGATAATAGGGTTGGGTAGTGGCTGATACCTACCGTGTTTGATGGAGGAGCAATAATGGTTTGGTGGTTCTCACAGGTAAGCCACGGTAGCCTTGTCCGTTTCTTAGTCATCAATGTGCGACTTTAACCTCATGACACAGGGACAAGTGGCTTATTTCTACACTTTTGGTAATGCACTACAGTATATTGACAAAAATTAGGGGACGGTGTGAAAAAAGCTGTGTCAAAATATCATACTGATCCAACTGTTTGTTAATAAATTATTCCCAAAAACTATGCCACACGGCCTCTGAAACCCATAGTAGATTGATAGACTTTTGTCAGAGGGGGCGGAATGCCCTTATAATCCATTTCCGCATATTGTCACCCATACCACATCACTTACCTCGTCGTACCTTCCTGTTAATTACAATAATTTCTTTAGCTCGTATAGGTGCAATTATAGAAATTTACCAACTTAAGTACCGGTAAGATCCTGTGTAGTGTAGTGTTTAGTGGTCTATTTATGAATTTAAAATGTAAAAATATATTGAAACATTACCAAATTATTGAGATATAAATACCGGTACAGGTCTCCCCGCTGCACAGGATTATACCTTTATTATTTCTGATTCTCTGAAATTTCTGAATAATGTAGATTGTAGATGGGGCTGTTAATTTTTTTGGAGAGTTCGGCGGCAATCTAATCAAGCGTAATTTGACAGGTTGGTATTTAGGCTATGTAGGTTGTTTTTGTTGTTTTTGTTCCCCAAGCTGCCTGGCCGAACAGCCCCAAGGCCCCGAGCAATTCCAAGGCCATAATCGAGCGCCCCCACAGAACCCTCCCTGCCGACCACAATAAAGCCTGGGTGACCGAAGCCACTCCATGGCGGGTTATAGGTAGGCCTATTAACCCGGCAAGCGCGATAGGCCTCACGGAAGGCTTCCTATAGGGAACGCGATAGGCCTCACGGAAGCAGGACCATAAAAAAAGCCTTCCATAAAAAAAAAGGGCCTATCAAAACAAAGGAATTTGTCTCTAGGTGAGATAATTCCCCTCCAGTACTCATCCATGTAAATCTCACCCACCCCCCTCCCCTCCTTCCCCACCTTATTCCCCCCTCCCTCCCCTCCTCAATTATCACTTATTTTTCCTCTTATTATCATCATTTATCGGTTATTTTTCTCTCCCGCGATAATGTAGCACAAGTGGGTTGCATAAAAGATCGTTATGCAACACCCAGACACCGGCACACACCGCCCCGCTCTCCTCAGTTGACTCCCAGACAGCGAGAGGGGAAGGCTGCCTGTCTCTCTCTCTCGCCTGAGATTATGACCGGGTGGCCAATATCTTCGTTTTTCACCACCCAAATGCTTTTCCCACTTATTTTAGCACTCTTGAAGGTTCATATATACATCATATATGTAAAATAAAAGCATACCGAAAACAAATAATGGTTTATATTGTAAATATAACGAATTCTGTCAGAATCCAGGGCTAGAAATGCACAAATAACTACCCTAGCACCTACTGTCATATCGCGCTTGTCAGGTTAATAGGATGTCAAACCGAAGCAATTTTTTTTGAAAACTTGAATGAATATGAGAAGAAATACATGACAATTAATAATATTGATTGTCATGTTTTGGCCATTTCATCACTTCCAAAGACAATTTGATTTATTAATTAAACTAAAAATCTTAACCCCTTCCATACCGGCGACATAAGAACATAAGAAAATGGGAGACTGCAGAAAGCCGATTGGCCTACACAAGGCAGATCCCTGTCACACCCAACCCTAATTATAAGCCCAGCTTAAAAACACCATTAGGACTTAAGAACATAAGAAAATGGGAGTCTGCAGAAAGCCGATTGGCCTAAGCAAGGCAGATCCCTGTCCCACACAACCCCAATTCAATTACAAAGCCCAATTATAGGCTTCACACTCTAATACCCTGAGGATCATCTTACCAAAACGGTTAGAGATTAACGCAGGATTATGGGGGTCTGCAGAGCGCTGATTGGCCCAACCCGGCTGATCCCCCTTCACACCCAACCCTTCTCGTCCATATGCTTATCCAATTTTATCTTAAAGCTCCCTACAGTTTTAGATCCCACTATAGCACTTGGTAGTCCATTCTTTTAGATCCCACTATAGCACTTGGTAGTCCATTCCACCCATCTACAACTCTGTTACCAAACCAATACTTGCCTATATCTTTTCTGAAACGAAATTTATCTAATTTGAAACCATTGGTACGAGTTCTTTCGCTATCACTGAGCTTTAGTACATTTGCCATGTCCCCTTTGTTAATCCCACTAACCCACTTGAACACCTCTATCATATCCCCTCTAACTCTGCGTCTCTCTAACGAATGTAAGCCTAATTTCTTCAACCTTTCTTTATACGGAAGATTTCTAATATTATGGATAATTTTTGTCATTCTACGTTGTACTCTCTCCAATGAATCTCCATTCTGTAATAAGGACACCAAAATTGAACAGCATAATCCATATGGGGTCTCACTAATGACAAGTAAAGTTTTAAGATAACATCAGCAGTTCTGTTACTCACACTCCTAGAGATGAACCCGAGAATCCTGTTTGCCTTGTTTCGAACGCTTATACAGTAGTCCCTCGAATTTTGCGTCTTTCAAATTTGCGAACGGGACCCAAGAATTTACCTTTTTTGCGGGACTTGATATGTGCGATATTACTTGAATTTTGCGGGTGGCGCCAAATGATACGGTGTTTCCGCACTAGTTTTCGGGGGGGAGTAGCAGGATCGTGACGTCAGGCCGCCCTGCCGCCCATTGTTTACTGTTTATAGATTCTCCCACGCTCCTCACGCTCTCGCATAATCGACTTCCTTGGGCAAAATTGAAGTGTTACCTGTGCCCTGGGTCCCCTGAATCTGTATTTCTGTGTTTTTCTTTATTGTAGGATGTATAATTAAGTGTATGTGTCATAATGTGTGTACAAACAAGGACGAAAATCACCAAAAAATAGGCCCTCGATGATGAGATGTCGACCATATTCAATTAATCCCATAAGGTTAGTTATTTGAAATTTGCAATTTTGGATTTTGCTGCCTGCAATGTCGACCATATTCTCGCAAAATTCGAGGGAGTACTGTACAGTACACTGTTTTCTAGGCTTCAAATCATTGCTAACAAACACACCTAGATCTTTCTCACAATTCAAGTTTTCTAATTCCATATTAGCTAGTTTATATTTAACATTTGTATGCATCTTCCCTATCTTTAATACCTTGCATTTGTCAATGTTAAACTTCATCTGCCAATTTACTGACCATTCGTGTAAGGTATCTAGATTCCTTTGGAGGCACTCTATATCTCTACCTGAATCAATTGTTCTCCCCATTTTGGTATCGTCTGCAAATTTACTTATCCTACTAGTTATACCTAAATCAAGGTCATTTATGTACCGGTATATAACAAACAACAGAGGACCTAATACAGATCCCTGGGGGACACTATTGATTTTGTTATAGCTATATTCAGACAATTTTATGAAGCTTAGGAGGGATGTGTGGTAGCTAAAGGGAATAAGTGAGATAGTCTGTAGCCTTTTCATTGAGTAGACATCCTTCCTAAGCTGTACAAAATGGTCTAATAGTTGCCAGAATATAATGAAGAGTACATCACCGGTACAGAAGGGGTTAATTATAGCTATACACGAACAATAATAAGGACTACAAATAATGGACTTGGCTTTCGTTTGACACCCTCCTAAGGTCTAGATTTTTACTGACATTGTTTGGAAAAAGTGCACCATTACGAGCTAAACATTTTATAATTGTTTCTAACAGGAAGGTACAACATGGAAAGTTAACCCTTTCACGCATATGACGCGATTTTGAGCCTATTAGGGATACTTTAAAGCCTTTTTTACCATCAGGGGTATTTAGAAACCTTTAGTTTAGTTACTTCAACCTTTGCAGTTGTCTTTGAGTTAGCTGTGTTGAGCCTATTGGGGATACTTTAAAGCCTTTGTTACCATCAGGGGTATTTAGAAACCTTTAGTTTAGTTACTTCAACCTCTGCAGTTGTCTTTGAGTTAGCTGTGTTGAGCCTATTGGGGATACTTTAAAGCCTTTGTTACCATCAGGGGTATTTAGAAACCTTTAGTTTAGTTACTTCAACCTCTGCAGTTGTCTTTAAGTTAGCTGTGGGCAGAAAACTAATTTTGGAGAGGTAATTATAAGAGTGAGAGAACTCTATTTCTTATTGCTAATCTGGCAACCTCTGCATCATAAATGCGTGAAAGGGTTAAGTGAAATAGGTAACTTATAGGTGAGAATATGCAGAAATTAGGTACTGGTATAAGGGCATTCTGTCCCCTCTTACCCTATTTAGGCCCCCTACTGGCAGCATAGATTCTGATTTCAATAAGTCATGGGTGGATGATGGGGGGGGGGCAGCAGATTTGTTATTTTTATTTTTTTGGCTAAATCTATCAAGTTGGGTGAGAAAGGAAGGATAATGGTAAATATAACCACTCCCCTTGTCCATTTTCGCCAGAAATCAGGTCCCCGATGGTCCCGAATGTAGCTGAAATTTTCAGAGTAAATCATCGACTTTTATGGTATCGAAACGTATGGGTAGGAGGGTGGTGGGGGGAAGGTAGAAGCGCAATTGACTCGTATTACAAATATGAAGCCGATTGGTGAGGTAGTTTCGCCACCACGGATTTTCCTTTTTTTCCTTTTCTTCGTACGGATACGCTGGAAGTGGGTGGTGGGAGGCGGTTGGGGTGTGGTGGGGGGAAGGCAGAAGGGTAAGGGACTTGTCACACAAATATGGAACCGATTGGTGCAGTTGTTTCGCCGCCACAGATTTTCCTTTTTTTTTCCTTGTGAGGCGACCGATAGTCAGCGAGTGGGTGGGGGGAGGGGGTTGTGTTGGTGGTGGCAAGAAGCCAGAAGGGTAACGTACATGTGGTAGAAATATGAAAGCCATAGGTGCAGTCGTTTCGCTGCTACAATTTTTTTTCGGGCGTGACAAGACCCTAGTCCGTATATATACGGACCTGGCACTCAGCGGGTTAACACAATAAGAGCGGGTGGTGGAGTATATTTCACCGTGCCGCCCAGCGTTTTTTTTTTACCATAAATGGCCTTGTTTCCGTGCTCTTTTTCATTCATAAACAAGAGCCAGAGTGTAATACAATTATGTATCCCTGAAAGGGCGTAAATTGAGCTTTCCAATGACACCAGAACCATCCTTCTACGATCACTGGTTGTCTTGCAACCGAAGGGCAAAATCGCTAAAATATGGTCATTTCGTTACATAATTACGTGTGTACCGAGGGAGGGAGGGTGGAGTACATGTCAGTAGGCCCACGGCGGCCGTGGCGAGCGGTCATGAGGTAACCTACGCTCCTCCTGTCGCTCGTCTCTCTCAGAGCCAATATTGCGCCAAAATTGCACACAGACTTAACCCTCCAGCCCCGGCTATGTATTATATATATATTCCTCGAAAACTGGGTGTTTTGGCCGAAAAACGTCTAGGCTAGGCTACCGTATATTCGTTAATCAGACTGCTTCCCGCATTCCTGCGCATCCCCAAGCGTAGCTGTGTTATTTACCTGTAGAATGGCATTAAGTAGAGCTCTCTAAGTCAACTGGTTGAGCTGTGATGATGATTTCATTGGAGATAACTTTATGGCCAAAACAGCCACTTTACACCACTTTTCGATACTTAACAACAACATACAGGCACACACGAACAAGCGACGCTCTCCTTCTTGTGGCCGGAGATGCGGGGCGTCGGTCCAGCCGGCTGTTGTTTACATGCGTCGGACCGACGCCTCGCACACGAAGCTCACAGGCTTTCAACCACTGGGCGTTCAAGAGGCCTTCCGGGTACCTGTTATATGCTTTTTTATGGGCGTTCAAGAGCCCTTCCGTGGTGAGAGGGTTAAGTCAGGCCCCGCCACATAGTCCAGATTTTTTAGAGACGGACTTAAGTCCGGTTCCGCCAAAGAGGGGTTAATACATTTTCAGTGAGACTTCCATTTATTTATAATACTGTACACGTTTTGGCAAATTTATTCCGCTTTGATGTTCGGTGATGTGGCTTTAATAACTTTAGACTGTGTCCTCTGGTCTCCATGTGTCGGTCAATAGGAGCTAGCTGTAGAAAATCCTCACCAACCTTGTTGAAACCGTTCAGAAATTTGAAGGTTTCGATCATTCCTCCTGCGTTCTTCTAGTGTGGTGAGACCCAACCGAGCTAACCTCTGTTCATATGGGAGCTTTGATAGTTCCGGGATTAATCTTGTAGCTCTACGTTGGACTTGCTCCAGTCTCTTTATGTCCCCCCTGGTATACAGTGACTATGCCTGGATACAGTACTGTACTCAAGTCCAGGCCTGGCCAATGATTTGTACAACGCTATCACCATTTCAGAATCTAGGCAGGTCATCTCCGTGTCTCATCTCTATAATAAAACATTTCCTCAAGAAATTAATACCAGTACGGTATATAATCAAAACACCACTGGTACGGTACTGAATGAGTTGATAAACTTAATAGCCTATATACTTATAATTAGGGTTGGGTGTGAGAGGGATCTGCCTGGTGTGGGCCACTCAGCGTTCTGCAGACTCCCATTGTCTTATGATAATATAGGAGATAATTAAAGTTTACTGATGCAAACTCATGATGCACTTATTGAACTTTACCAATTGTTTTTCCAAAATTAAGGCATAGCCTAAATCACAATTTTTTTTTTTATCTTTCTCTCCTTTTCTCTCTTTCCCTGTGAAATGCTAGGGTTTTCCAGGTTAAATAGGAATGGGAATTATCCCCAGGCTACCTTTAGGATCAACCTTTCCTGGTACCTGGCGCGGGGTACGAACCTCTGAAGGGAATTTAACCCTCCTAAAAACCCACAGGTTTTGAGATGCCTTGGGTGGGGTTCGAACCCTGGTTAGTGACGCACCACCATCACCACCAGGCCCGCGCGCTAACCCACTGTACTACCACGGACGTACTAAAAGTATAGCAACCTTAGTCCGATTTTTAAGAACCAGGTGATAGTGTCGTGGTGTTATCACGTGATGAGTTTATTGGACTTACCATCCACGACTATTTTACGCTATACCTGACGTCAACTCGGGTAGTACATTATTGTGGTTGCGGGACATTTTCGAGGGCATTACACCCTGGCTTGTATCCATTCGGCCTCATTCAGCCAACTGTTTTAAGACGTTTATCCCCATCCAGGTGTCTATTTCTCCCTGGCGAGCGATTGCGAGCCATCATTGTATGGAGAAATGCGGCATCGCCGGAGAATTTTTTTTATCAAAAAATTTACAAATTTAGCTTGCTGTCAAAACAAGAATATTTATACTGTATGCTGGCTCATTACCGCTCCCCAGGAAAATATTGACACCTGGATGGGGGTAAACGTCTTAAAACAGTAGGCTGAATGGGGTCGAATGGATAAAAGCCAAAGAGAGAGGGAGAGAAAAAGAAAACAAGCGAGGTGGGCTCCCTTAATAAACTTAACCTAACCTAGTATTATTAGCCCCGACTGAAAAATTAATAGGTCTAATGTGTAAATGCTCAAAATAAATATATCCCTAAAAGAAGATTTAGATCGACGCAGAACCAACCAAAATGGATGACTAATAAGCTAATAGATCTTATAGGAAAAAAGAAAGGAATATATAGAAAAATAAAGAAAGGCGAAAATCATCTACATATATACTATCAGACTCTATCAAGACAGGTCAAAAAGGAAATCAGGAAAGCAAAAAGAAATTATGAAATAAGGATAGCCAGTGACTCAAAAAATAACCCTAAAGCTTTTTACCAACTATATAAATCTACAGTTAGAGATGTAATAGGCCCCCTAAAAACTTCAATAGGAGAAATAACAGAAAATGATTTAGAAATGTGCAGTACATTAAATAGTCAGTTTCTTTCCGTTTTCACTAATGAAAATTTGGCACAGATACCAGATGTCAATATGGTATATAGTGATAGTATAGAAAATATGTTAAGTACAGTTAGTATAAGTAGAAATGATGTGCTTAAGGAAATTGACAGACTGAAACCTCAAAAATCGCCTGGTCCTGACGAGGTATATGCTAGAGTATTAAAAGAATGCAGAGATGAGTTAAGTAGCCCATTAGCATTTTTATTTAACAAGTCATTAGATGGCGGGTGCCCAACCCCGAAAGGGGTTGAAATAGGGGAGCTATCCCCCCGCCAAAGGCAGCTTTCTAGGGCCTTTCCTAGCTGATGCTGAGAGGATTGGGTTCTAGTCATGTGGTGATGGGCTGGTCTATCAGAGTGAGAGCTGAGCAATCTCTGCCATACCCATAGCTTACTCTGACTGTTCCTTTAACTTATAGATTTTCAAGTGACGGTGTCTCTTCCGTGGATTGACCTCCCAATCTACCAAGATTGGAAGCCAAAGCGTCACATTTTTCCCTTGCCCCTCAACTTTCTCTTCATAATTGCTGAGGGGCACAGAGGGCCCTGGGTGGGGCTTTGGTTTCCCGGGCGTTTCCGCACCCTCCTTAGCTCCCCGCCATGGAGTGGCTTCGGTCACCCAGGCTTTATTGTGGTCGGCGGGGAGGGTTCTGTGGGGCACTCGGTTATGGCCTTGGAATTGCTCGGGGCCTTGGGGCTGTTCGGCCAGGCAGCTTGGGGAACAACAACAACAAGTCATTAGAAACAGGTTTAGTTCCAGAAGATTGGAAGCTTGCAAAGAGAACTGAACCCAGGACAAGAAAAGAGAACTGATATGTAGGTTGCAGGATGAAGAGGAAAAACCTGATGTCATAGCCCTACAGGAAGTAAGACCAAAAAATGTTAGAATTGAAAGGGAACTGGTGGAATATAGTTTGGAGGGTTTTGAGTTATATGAGAGAAATGCTATTAGAGCAGAGGTTGGAAGAGGACTGTTTATTTATGTAAGAAAAGAGCTCAAGGTTAATGAGGTGGATATGAGACAGCAGTATTGTGAGTATTTGTGTGTTGAAGTAAAATGTGTAAGAGGATCAATTCTAATTGCCTCTATATATAGAAGCCCAAATAATAGCAGGGGAGAGGATGATAACCTACTGAAAGCAATGGAGGAGATAGATAATAGAGAGAACAAATATAAAATTTTGATTGGAGATTTCAATTTGCCAAGGATCAACTGGGCAAATTTGGAGATTTCAATTTGCCAAGGATCAACTGGGCAAATTGTACTACTCCAGCGGGACAGGGTAGCCTGGAAAATAAGTTTATAGAGAAAGTGAGAGATTGTTTTTTAACGCAACATATTGTAGAGATGACAAGATATAGAGATGGGACGCAGGGGAGTGTACTTGATTTTATTTTTAGCAATGAAGAGGATATAGTGGAACATGTTAATGTGGATAGCCCTATAGGTCGTAGTGACCATGCCTGTATAAGCTTTAGTTGTAACATTAAATCAGAGAGGGATAATAGAAGCAATAGAAAAATATACATGTATGATAGAGCAGATTATGAGCTGCTGAGACGGTGTTTGGACATTGACTGGGGGGAATACTTGAACGGTGAAGACGCTGAAGGAATGTGGAGGAAAATTAGAGTCAAACTGGAGAATGCTGTATCCAAAAGTGTACCAGTAAGGGAATATAAGGATAAAACAAAATTGAGGAAAAGAACTAACCCAGAATTGCCAATGAAAAGAAAGCTTTGGATATTGATTAGAAGAAAGAAACGATTGTGGGAAAGATTAAAATTGTTAAAAAAGAACAGGGGGTCTAGTATAGAGGCTAAGGAAGTGGATCTGGAACGCAGACAAATAAACAATAAAATAAGGTGGGAAACAAGGAGGGGGGTGAAGGAGAGGGAGAGAGAGATAGCTAGAAATGTGAAGGATAATCCAAAAATATTCTGGAAGTACATTCAGGAAAATTTAACAAGAAGAGTAGGGATCCCAGAGCTGGTGGGAGGGTTGAATGATGGGAGTAGAGCGGAGACTGATAAGGAGAAAGCAGAGGTGCTGGGGAAATACTTTGGGGGGGTACTAACAGTGGAGTCGGAGGATGCAGTGCCTACTATTCCCATCAAACAGGCACCGGCACTAGAACTAATAGAGTTTTCCCATGCTATAATAAGAAGGGCTATAGAAAAAATGAACAGAAGTAAGTCACCGGGACCGGATGGGATACACCCAAGAATCATAAAGGAAGGAGGGGAGATGTTAGTAGAGCCATTGAAAATGTTATTTGAGGTATCGTTTAATACAGGACAAATCCCGATGGACTGGAGAGAGGCGAACATAACAGCTATATTTAAGAAGGGAAAGAGAAATGACCCAGGGAATTATAGACCAGTCAGTTTGACAAGTGTTGTGTGTAAACTAATGGAAACGGTAATTAGAGAAGGAATAATGGATCATATGAAGTCAAACCAATTTTTCAGTGGGAGACAGTTCGGATTCTTGCCGGGGAGGTCGACGGTACTACAGCTAATTAAGGTGGTAGATGATTGGATGCAAATTCTAGAAGATGGTGATGTAATAGACGTGGTATATTGCGATTTTATGAAGGCCTTCGATAAGGTCCCACATAAAAGGTTAATAGAGAAAGTTAGAAGCTATAATATAGGGGAGAAATGTGTGAAATGGATAGAAGCCTTCCTGAAAGATCGGAGACAGAGGGTACTGGTGAATGGAATAGGCTCGGGGTGGAGGGAAATTACAAGTGGGGTACCTCAGGGATCTGTGTTGGGACCACTGCTGTTCGTTATATTTATCAACGACTTGCCTGAAGTTATAACTAATGGAAGTGAGGTATACCTGTATGCGGATGACACTAAACTGTATAGAAGAGTGAGGAGTAAGGAAGATATGGGTTTGCTTCAAGGAGATGTGGAGGGCATGAAGGGATGGTCTGAGCATTGGTTAATGCCTTTTCATCCAAAAAAATGCAAGTACATGCGGATTGGGACCAGCAAGATAGACAAGGTAGGATACAGTATGTATGAAGCGATGGAGGAAGTGAGTGCAGAAAAGGATATAGGAGTAGTGATAGACAATAAGTTAAATTTTTCAGAACATTTAGCGGAAAAGATAAACAAAGCCAATAGAATTGTAGGGCTGATAAGGAGGACATTTGTGTCACTTGACGAAGAAATCTTCAGGAATCTATATACAGCGCTGGTTAGGCCGCACCTGGAATATGCAAACCAGGTGTGGGCTCCATATATGGTAAAGGATATAGAAGCAGTGGAGAAAGTGCAGAGGAGAGCTAGCAAGCTGGTACCAACGTTGAAGAACGCGGGCTATGAGCAGAGGTTGAGGACACTGGGGCTTCCGACACTGGCATATAGGAGAAAGAGAGGGGATATGATAGAGACTTTTAAGATAGTGTCAGGAAAGTACGATGAGGATGTGTGTGAAGGTATCTTCTTGATGCGGGAGGGAACAAGAACGAGAGGACACTCTAAGAAAATTTACAAAGAAAGAAATAGGCTTGAGAAGGCAAAGAACTCATTTTGTGATAGAGTGGTAAATGAGTGGAACGCACTGCCCCAGTATGTAGTCGATTCCGAATCAATAAGGGAGTTTGAAAGTAATCTTGATAAAGCATGGGGAAGACAAGATTTGAAGCTTGATTATAAAACAAAAATACAGAATAGTAAAAATGTTGCGTCTGCTACCGCCGCCGCCAACACCGTGAACGACCGCAGCAGTGCAAGTACTGGTACTGAGCTGGATACACAGGCATAGTTTGCCTTTTTCCAGAGGATCTACTGTAAGAAACTGTAAGAAAATGTAGTTCCGATCTTCAAAAAAGGTGATAAATCGATAGCATCCAATTACTGTCCCATTAGTCTCACATCAATCATAGGAAAGTTGCTAGAGTCTATTATTGTTAGGAAAATTAGAAGCCACTTAGAAAAATTTAACTTTATAAATTCTTCTCTGCATGGATTCACTCAGGGACGTTCTTGCCTTACTAATTTGCTTAGCTTTTTCTCAGAGGTATATGAAGCAGTATATAGTGGCAAGTCATATGATATTATTTATTTAGATTTCAGTAAAGCTTTCGACAGAGTCCCTCATGAGAGATTGATGAGAAAGGTTGAGGCACATGGAATAGGAGGATCGTTGTTGGGATGGATTAGGTCATGGCTAATTGGTTGGAAACAGAGAGTCAGCATAAATGGTACCAAGTTAGAGTGGGGAGCAGTCAAAAGTGGTGTCCCCCAGGTATCGGTATTAGGTCCCCGTTGTTTCTTATATACATAAATGACCTAGATTTAGGTATAACTAGTAGGATAAGTAAATTCGCAGACGATACTAAAATGGGGAGATCAATTGATTCAGATAGCAATATAGAGTGCCTCCAAAGGGATCTAGATACCTTACATGAATGGTCAGTAAATTGGCAGATGAAGTTTAATATTGACAAATGCAAGGTATTAAAGATAGGGAAGATGCAAACAAATGTTAAATATAAACTAGCTAATTTAGAATTAGAAAATTCAGACTGCGAGAAAGATCTAGGTGTGTTTGTTAGCAATGATTTGAAGCCTAGAAAACAGTGTATAAGCGTTCGTAATAAGGCAAACAGGATTCTCGGGTTCATATCTAGGAGTGTGAGTAACAGAACTGCTGATGTTATCCTAAAACTTTACTTGTCATTAGTGAGACCCCATATGGATTATGCTGTCCAATTTTGGTGTCCTTATTACAGAATAGACATAGATTCATTGGAGAGAGTACAGCGTAGAATGACAAAAATGATCCATAATATTAGAAATCTTCTGTATGAAGGAAGGTTGAAGAAATTAGGTTTACATTCGTTAGAGAGATGCAGAGTTAGAGGGGATATGATAGAGTTGTTCAAGTGGGTTAGTGGGATTAACAAAGGGGACATGACAAATGTACTAAAGCTCAGTGATAGCGAAAGAACTCGTACCAATGGTTTCAAATTAGATAAATTTTGTTTCAGAAAAGATATAGGCAAATATTGGTTTGGCAACAGAGTTGTAGATGGGTGGAATGGACTACCAAGTGCTATAGTGGGATCTAAATCGGTAGGGAGCTTTAAGATAAAATTGGATAAGCATATGGACGAGAAGGGTTGGGTGTGAAGGGGGATCAGCCGGGTTGGGCCAATCAGCGCTCTGCAGACCCCCATAATCCTGCATTAATCTCTAACCGTTTTGGTAAGATGATCCTCAGGGTATTAGAGTGTTGAGCCTATAATTGGGCTTTGTATTTGAATTGGGGTTGTGTGGGACAGGGACCTGCCTTGCTTAGGCCAATCGGCTTTCTGCAGACTCCCATTTTCTTATGTTCTTATGTAAACAAAGCGACGCACCAAACTCTCCAAATCAGCACTCCACGCTACGCTACCGGTACAAAGTGTCAAACCAAAGATTACCGTAACTTATTATAATGTAAAACTTGCAAAATAAACAAACCAAAAC
Organism: Paralithodes platypus; assembly: GCA_032716605.1. NCBI lineage: Eukaryota > Metazoa > Arthropoda > Malacostraca > Decapoda > Lithodidae > Paralithodes > Paralithodes platypus. The sequence continues at coordinate 12,344,208 of CM064558.1, forward strand.
TGGGATGACTCCAGATTAAAGCAAGAGAACTAATCAACATCGCTACCGGGTATGTGGAAACAATGCTTAATATAATAAAATTTGAAATAAAGGAACACAATCCTGGTTAACTTACCTGGTAGGGGCGGGTGCCCAACCCCGAAAAGGGTTGAAATAGGGGAGCTATCCCCCCGCCAAAGGCGGCTTTCTAGGGCCTTTCCTAGCTGATGCTGAGAGGATTGGGTTCTAGTCATGTGGTGATGGGCTGGTCTATCAGAGTGAGAACTGAGCAATCTCTGCCATACCCATAGCTTACTCTGACTGTTCCTTTTACTTATATATTTTCTAGATCTCAAGTGACCGCGTCTCTAACGTGGATTGACCTCCCAATCTACCAAGATTGGAAGCCAAAGCATCACATTTTTCCCTTGCCCCTCAACTTTCTCTTCATAATTGCTGAGGGACACAGGGCCCTGGGTGGGGCTTCGGTTTCCCGGGCATTTCCGCACCCTCCTCAGCTCCCCACCATGGAGTGGCTTCGGTCACCCAGGCTTTATTGTGGTCGGCGGGGAGGGTTCTGTGGGGGCGCTCTGTTATGGCCTTGGCCTTGCTCGGGGCCTTGGGGCTGTTCGGCCAGGCAGCTTGGGGAACAACAACAACAACAACAACTTACCTGGTAGGGCCACAGACCCCTCCGGCAGTGGAATGACCACACCAGGAGGGGGTAAATGGCCCGAGACTCGAAGGGATGCTCCAGTCACATGGATAGGCAATAGGACAAGTACAGTGTGCATTGTGTGACTGGTTTAGTGTATCCCTTATTATGATTATTCAATGTTTTTGGTGTGTAAATAAAGTGTATTATTTGGAAATAAATATTAGTAGGAAAATGTCCATGAAGTTGCTTTGTTTTGGCCATTATATAGCCTAACTTCCAAGGATATACTGACAGGTACTTGTAGTTCCAATGATATACTGACAGATACTGGTACTTCCAAGGATATACAGACAGATACTGGTACAGTACTTCCAAGGATATACTCCCATATACCGGTACTCACAGATGTTCTTCTGGCAGAGGCCTAGGCCTGTGGCTCCAGCTCAGTAGCCTGGTCACTATTTTGACCTTGGCTATGCCTGTGTATGGTGGTAAATGTGTGCCCTATACAGTAATTACTGAACTTTTGATCTTGGCCCCTAAACACTTTATCTAAGCCAGATTCAAACCTTTCTATCATGTCAGCGTTAACTACCCACTCTGGCAACACATTCCAGCTATCGACAATTCTGTGTGAGAAGGAGTATTTCCTGAGGTTGAGTCTTTCCCTTGTCTTGAAGATTTTCTCTATATTACCTCTGGTAACGTCGTCCTCCCTCATCTGAAAAACTCCTGTGCAGTCGTATTTCTGGATTATGATCTTGTAGGCCTCAATCTGGTCTCCCCGTGATCTTCTGTAGGCCAGTGTCGGTAGATTCAGTCTGTGAATAGGCCTATAATTCAGAAGGAAGGTGCCCACATCACAGTCTAGCCAGGTGGACTCTGTCCTCACGGGAAAGGAAGGTTTCTGAGAGATGGACTTCAGGGGGCCGTGCATGTAGCTGAGTGTTGTCTTTGAGTGACTGCATGGATCGGTGGGTGATTGAGTATGGATATGCTTCTGGAGGCTGGCTTGGGGGTGGGCAAGGGGGAGAGTGAAGACAGTATTTGTGTATGATAATGATTGATAACAAGTTCTAGGTGTTGTTTTGATATTTCTTGGTGTGTGTGAATGTTCTGCCATGTAGTGTAGTGGGTGGTGTTGGTTTGTGGAGGCTGCAGCGAGAAATTGTGAGCCTCTGATATAAAGGTGATCTTGATTTTGAGTAGGGATGTATCGGTGGTATCGGCCTGAAATATTGGCCGATACTGTACTTTAAACTGTATTTATGCTCTGTATTTTCCCCTCTTATATAATTTGTTGATCAATCCTTTCCCTGTTTAGGGACTTCAGTCACTTCAGGATTGGCTATTGACCGACTTAAGTTCATGTCATGGGTGTCAATGAGGTTAAGATTTAAGATAGGGCCTATACGATTATGAGACTAATTTTTTAGCCTACTAACATTCACAATTGAATTTTCTAGAAAGAAGTATTGGAGTATCGGTATCGGCTCTAAACTGAGTATCGGTATATCCCTAATTTTAAGGACTTTGGCTTCCTGGTGTAGGTGTGGTAGTTGTGCAGCCATTGATTATTTTGAGGACTGGTTTCCTGGTGTAGGTGTGGTAGTTGTGCAGCCAGTTATTATTTTGAGGGTTTTGTTCTGTATGGTCTGTAGGGTGTTGTGATGTGTTCAGAGAGGTTAGATTGCTTACCTTTAGTGATGGATAAGAGGCTAGGGAGCTGTGCTCATTGGGTTGTCGTAACTATTTTTGAAAGCATTAATACTAGTACTGGCAACTACATTTTCTGGGAGTCTGTTCCATTTGTTTACCACTATGGCGTCAAAGAAGTTGTTCCTTTTAGATGTCCTGTGACGTGGTTTCTGGAGCTTGAAACTGTGTCCTCTGGTGGCGATTAGGTGTCTCCTTGGTGCGAGTTGGAAGAACTGATTTAGAGGCCCAAGCAGGGCTATATATATATATTCAGTACGTATATACGGTATATATATACTGTACTGTATATATATATATATATATATATATATATATATATATATATATATATATACAGTATATATATATATATATATATATATATATATATATATATACAGTATATATATATATATATATATATATATATATATATATATATTGGGAGCTGTACTATGCAAATATGGTAAAATGGAGAGTGAGATATAAGAGAGAAAAATGCAAGGGAGAAAGGTGATTGGAGAACTTGATAGTATTCTCAAAGGAAGAATGGTTAGCCAGGAAGTCAAAAAGTAACTGAGAAACAGTGTGCTGCTCCCAACACTCTCGTATGGAAGCGAGACATGGACGGCAAGTGACGAGGACCTCTTCAAACTGAGAGCTGTGGAGATTAGCTTTTTCAGAATGGCAGCTGGCATGAATAGGCTAGATGGGCCAAGTAATAGGGAAGTATATGAGTCCTTGGAAGAGCAGGCTTTGGGCATTGATTGTGGTGTGGTTGAGTGGATAAAGAGAAGTACTTTGAGGTGGTATGGTCATGTTCAGAGAATGGATGAAGACAGAATGCCAAGAAAGATATATGGGAGTCAGGTGAGTGGAACCGCTAGTAGTGGAAGACCACCTATGGTATGGGAAAAGAAAGTGGAAAAATATATTGAAGAAAAACTTCCACGTAGTGGAAGGGGCATTGTGGCACGGGCAAGGGAGGCATGTCTTGACAAAGTAGCTTGGAGACGTTTCTGTCATGGCCATCCTCTAGTGGGGGTTTCCCAGGGGGAAACAGGGCGTCGGAGATGATGATGATATATATATACTGTATATATATATATATATATATATATATATATATATATATATATATATATATATATATATATATATATATATATATATATATATATATATATATACTGTATATATATATATATATATATCTCTATTGATGATATGTAGTTTGGTTTTATGCCAGGACGGGGTACAACCGATCCTATCTTCATAGTCAGGCAGATACAGGAAAGATACTTACTAAAAGGCAAGGATCTTTACTTTGTGTTTGTAGACCTGGAGAAGGCCTTTGATAGGGTGCCTAGAGATGTTGGGCAGTGGGCTATGAGGAAACTTGGTGTGGAAGAGTGGCTGGTGCGTATGATAATGAAGATGTATGAGGATTCGCGAAGTGCGGTGAGGGTGAAGGGTGTACTGAGTGATGAGTTCGCAGTCCGTGTTGGAGTCCATCAGGTTTCAGTGTTAAGCCCCCTTGGACTCCCGTTGGAACTGTTTTATGCAGACGATTTAGTCGTAATAGCTGACAGTGTGCAAGATGCTGAGGCCAAATTCAGAGAGTGGAGAGGGCATGGCGAGCAAGGGTTTAAGAGTCAATATTAACAAAACCAAGGTTATGCATTGTAGATTGAGACGAGGCAATGTGGAAAAGAGCGGTGCATACCCATGTGCAGTGTGTGGAAAGGGAGTGGGCGCTAACTCAATTCAATGTAGCATCTGTCGATGTTGGGTACACCATGGGAGTAAGAACTGTAGTAGAATAAAGGGACCCCTGCCGAAAGATAAGTCAGAAATAGAGAAATTTGAGTGCGTAGTGTGCAAAGGCGAGCTTGTGTTAGGTGATGATCCTGTGGCTGTGAATTTTGGAAATGAGTCTTTGGAGCTGGTGAACAAGTTTTGTTACCTAGGAGATACCATCTCTGCCGGTGGTGGGGCCGAGGCTGCCACTGTTGCTAGAATTAGGTGTGGCTGGGGGAAGTTCAGAGAACTGATGCCAATCCTGACTATGAAAAGAATGCCTCTCCCCCTGAAGGGAAAGGTGTATGCCTCATATGTTAGAAGTGCGACGTATGCCTCAGAAACATGGGCCGTTAAAGTAGAGGATGTCAACAGAATGGAGCGTAATGAGATGAGAATGGTGAGATGGATGTGTGGGGCCAGGCTACAGGATAGAATAACAAATGTTGAGCTGAGGAGACGTTTAGGTATAAAGAGTATTAGCGAGGTGATGCGTACAAGTAGACTGGGATGGTATGGACATGTGGAGAGAATGGATGGACAAAATTGGGTGAAAAAATGCAGGTCTGTGATTGTGGAGGGAGCTGCACCAAGGGGTGGACCGAGGAAGACCTGGGATCGGACTATACTGTACGTGCCGATCTCAAATCCAAGAACTTGACAAGTGAAGCAGCCCTTAACAGGGTTGCCTGGAATGCCGCCATTAGGACAAGAGACTGAAACTGCACTTATGTGTGGAACACTCAGTCTTAAAATTTTATGTATGTATGTATGTTACAGTATGTATGTATGTATATACCGTATGTATATGTTGTAATAATGCAGTGTGTCAAACCAAAGTGATTTAGGCTTATGTTACAGTATGTATGTATGTATATACCGTATGTATATGTTGTAATAATGCAGTGTGTCAAACCAAAGTGATTTAGGCTTTATTATTATATATGAGATAAAATTACATCTTTGCAAGTGATAAAATGTAAAACAATCAATGGTATTCATATTAATGTAAAACAATCAATGGTATTCATATTAATGTAAAACAATCAATGGTATTCATATTAATGTAAAACAATCAATGGTATTCATATTAATGTAAAACAATCAATGGTATTCATATTAATTTTCTTGTATTCCTTCTCATAAACATAAAATTATGGCATATACAGTAGTTCAAATTATGCTTGGGAAGTGTTAAAAAGGCCAAAATATTTGTTTTTTTGTTAATTTACTTGTATCCTTTTTCATATTCTTTCAAGTCTTGTAAGAAAATGTCTCCAGTTTGACACACTAGGGTTAAGGGGGGTCACCTGTTTTTTTCTCTTTCTCTGGCTTGTATCCATTCGGCCTCATTCATCAAACTGTTTTAACCCGGGGACGGCGAGAACACTCTTAAGAGGTTTTGGTGGGCAAAGGCGAGAACACTCTTAAGAGGTAAGGCCTAAAAAAAAAAACATTTTAAAAGGCCCCAGTAGCACTTAAAACAACAGAAATTATGATTAACTCCTTGCGACATATATGACGCGATCGCGTCATATGAATAAGTCCACCAAAAACTCATATGACGCGATCGCGTCATATGGACTTATCTCTATACCTCTCCAATAAGTTTATGACGCGATTTTGCGTCATATGAGCTCAGTAAGTCCGATAAGTTACCATACGATAAAACCGTTGGTGGCAACCTCAGCCTCCTGCGATAATTCTAACGGCCGCAGTGTTGTTGTGAGTGTAGTGCGAGGCAGTGGCAATGATCCTGGGGCTCCCGCCTCCTCGGACTTACTGGAACATAATATGGCTGAAGGAGTTAAGTGAGATAATTCCCCTCCATACTTCCTATCACTTCTCCACATGTGTCAAAATCCCCCCCCCCCCCCTTTTAATTATCACCTATTTTTCCTCTTATTACCACATTTATTGGTATATTTATGGTGCCAATATCTCCAAGCTGATCCTAGTGTGTGGTGTTGCGTGTATCTATGTGTGGGAGAGACAGAGAGAGAGAGACAACCCTCAGTCTCTCTCCAGGCATCGAGAGGGGAGGATATACTGTACGTTGCGGCTGCCTCACATTTCATGAATGACCGGTCGGCAATAATTCGCGGTTTTGACCATCCAAACACTATTCCCACTTGTTTTATTGTTGTTACATGTTACTATCTTCATATTAAACGTAAAATAGGCGCATATGAATAAGTAATAACAATATTTATCGTAAATTGGCGATTTTAGGTGGAAATGGGGACTAATATCGTCGCCTGGCGGTAGGGTGTCCATTACACACAGCTCGTCTTTAAGGGGTTAAGACGTTTACCCCCATCCAGGTATCTATTTCTTCCTGGCGAGCGATAGCGAGCCAGCATTGTATGGAGAAATCGTGCTTTGTCGTAGACATTTTTTTTATGGAAAAATGTACAAATTTAGCTTTCTGTCAAAGCCAAAATCTATATATGGTGGCTCACTACCACTCGCCCTGAAAATGTTGACACCTGGATGGGGGTAAATGTGTTAAAAGAGTAGGGTTAGACACAAGCCATAGAGAGAGGGAGAGAAAGATAAAAAAAAAAAGTAGGTGGGCTCCCTTAACCCCTTATTGGCGGCGCTCGACTTAAGTCGTGCACCAATTTGCAGCAAGTTAGGAGCATTATTAAGGCTTTTAAAGGGTTAAAATCGAGTGCAAATGGCCGGGAGCACAGCGGGCCAGACAGCCGACTCCCAGGGCTTACCGCCGCCCATTAACTCATGTTCCCTGTGTTCTCGAGAGGCCGGCAGTGTAGCCAGTAGTGAGCATAGCTGGGAAAAATATACCGATATATGCTAAACTCCCATGTTCGTGGCATCACTGCAAGAGAACCACGAGTGCTACGTAGCTCGTTCTGGTCTCATTTTGATGCTTTTAGCGCCTAGTTTTTTGCTAAATAATTTTTTTTTCATGCAGATGCTTGATTTATCATGCAGGAGGGCCTGAATATGCCCAAATGAGCCCTAAACACCCCGCTAGACAAGGGTTAAGTACATACCGTACATACGAGGGGCGTCGCGCTCCTTGGTACCGCTAGAGGAGCGGCGAACACATCCAAAGGTAGTGTTATGTGGAATAAGGTACCACCGAGTGCTACGATGGGATGAAGAAGAGGGTGTGAAGGGAAAAATATGCTGAAGACATGGACAATACAGGTTGGGTGTGAAAGGGTCAATCGGCTTTGTACGGACTCTGGTGTTCCCGTTCTGAAAGCGGGGTGGGGGATGTTGTTTTTAGGCTAGGTTTGAAAGCGGATCAATTTTGTTCGAAGACTTGAATGAAAATGAGAAGGAATAGAATAAAAAAGCTGAACTAGTATTGTTTTTGGTATTTTGTTTACTAGTTGGAAAGACGTAATTTGAAGATTTATTGTTTTGTTGTAGAAGGGGAAGGGAGGTTGGCATGAGTGTTGTTGAAGTTGTGGAGGTGTTGTTGTTAAGGTTTGCTACACAGTGTGGTGCGGGATAGTTTCGTGAGATAACTGTGCAGGTGTTGTAGGTTTATATGATTTTGTAATGCAACTGGTGTCTGGTGGGGTTCCATGGCTGTCAAAGGAAAGGGTAGTGCAGTGTTTTTATTGTCTATTATTGTACAGTATATGTATAGGGTAAGACGGGGTAATTTTGCCGAAAATCGCGTATTTTGACAAATAGAAACTGCCACAAATGGAATTTTTAAATTTTTAATTTTTTATCTATACATTCAGCCTTTCTGCTATAGATACCCCAAAAACGAAACAAAAAATATAATGTTTTGGTCATACTGCCGAATTTTTGAAAAAAGTCACTCTCGCGGCGAAATTATCCCGCCCGACGGGGTAATTTCGCCGCGACCTATTTACGCATCATCTAGCTAGTAAACTATATAACATTTATATGATTAATGGCCAGACAAAATACTAGCACACAGGTAAAAGCAATGAAAACATTCACAAACCCAAACTGACACTAAACATGCCAATAGAAAAACGTTGCACGCACACACACACAACTGAACAGGGCGGGCAGAGATGCAGGTGTGTCACACGTGTAGGCCTATGCGCCACTGTGTCTATTGCGGGTGTGGAGTTGTGGACATGTAGTGCGGGTGTGGAGGTGTCTAGTGCAGTTGTGGACGTATTTATTAAGCCTACGGGTGTGGAAGTATTTAGTGCGGATGTGGACGTGTCTCGTGTGGGTGCGGCGTGTAGGTTGCTAGTACAAAGTACCAGGCAGCAGCTGATGGCTACTGCCAACACTGTGTCACACGCAAACATACAAACAAACATACACACATACAAACCACCCACAAACACCCCCACACACACCCGACCATACCGTCAGACGCGCCGCTAGCCCCGGCTCCAGGCCCCGCGAAACCACAACAAAACCTAAGCCAAACTAGATCTACAACCTAAGCCAAACTAGCTATACAACCTACACCAAACTTGCTCTACAACCTAAACCAAAACTGTTCTACAACCTAAGCCAAACTGCAGCCGAATCCATGCAATAGTTTCGGAGATATCGGCGTTTGAATGCAAATTATTAGTGCCGCGGCAAAATTACCCCGTCTTACCCTAGCTCAAATTGTGGTTTATAGATAAAATTATGTGTTGTAAGTGATATATTGGCCAAAAGAATGGTATTCCTTTTTTATTTTTGAGTATTGTTCTGATATTCATTCAAGTCATCAACAAAATGGCTTCGTTTTGACAGCCTATTTTCATGGCGTTGGTGTTGCTAGGTGTTGACATGTTGTAGTACTGTAGGTGTATTTTGTAGGTTGTGGATCCGTCCATCTTAGGTGGGGCTTCGGTATCCTGGGCGTTTCCGCACCCTCCTCAGCTCCTCGCCTGGGAGCGGCTTCGGTCACACAGGCTTTTTTTTTAGGGTGCCGTGGCCCGTGGGGGCACTCGGTTTTGGCCTTGCTCGGGGCCTTGGGGCTGTTCGGTCAGACAGCCTGGGGAACAACAACAACTTGGAGGTTTAACGTAGGCAAGGTACTATCGCCTAAGATGTGATGTACATTGTACAGGTCTCCCTCACTATCCGATGCCCCAATTTACGATATTATTATAGGTTTTTAGGTGTTTGGGTTTTGGCTGGTCCCAGAATGCATCCCCATTTACCCCATTAATTTTAGTGTTTGCTATAAGATGATTCTATTTAAGATTGGGTTTTCAGGAACGTAACCCAATCGTATAATCGAGGGAGACCTGTATATCAATACTCCACCCAGACGTACCATACTATATTACAGTAGTTTATTATCAGTTGTTGGAAAGCTGTATGGCAGGGTGTTGATAGAGAGGATAATAATAATAAAGGGTATGGAAGGTGCAATAGGAGAAGAGCAGTGCGGTTTTAGGAGGGGAAGAGGGGTGTGTGGATCAGATTTTTTTAGTAAGACAGCTATGCGAGAAGTATTTAGAGAAACTTTAGGATATATCTTTGTCTTTTTTGGTGGAAAAAGCGTGTGATCGTGAGGAGGATTATGTTAGGAGCAGTCAAGAGTTTTTATGAAGAGAGCAGAGCATGTGTTAGAATAGGAAATGAGTTAAGTGAATGATTTGAGGTAAATGTAGGTCTGCGACAGGATTCCGTAATGTCACCGTGGTTGTTTAACCCATGAACTGCTAAGACATGTGCAAAATAAAAGGCCTAGTTGAGGGAGGGAGGGGGAGTGGATTATGAAGGAGTAGAGGATGTGGTATGGAAAGATGCCACTACTGTACTTTCTATGTGTCACCCAAATTTCAGACATTTCCTGGCACTGGTATGGTTTTTGAAGGGTTATTTTTACACATGTTTAAATACCATGTGGCTTCCAAGAGGACCTTCGCAGTCCATGAGTTAACGTACGGTATATGTGGATGGTGTGGTAAGGGAGGTGAAAATGAGAACTATGGGTAGGGGACTGAGTGAGAGTTGTGTTAGCGGGCATACCGTCCACTTTGTTTACATAGTAGCATGCTCGCAGTTACATTCGCGTCTAATTTGACTGGTTTATTATACACTAGCAGGGGTACCCGGCGTTGCCTGGGTAATCACCATAATCACTATCACTACTACCACCACTACTACTACCATAATCTCCATCATCAATCACTACTACCACAATCATCACAATACTACTACTACCATAATCACCGGCCTCGACCTCCCTGTGCTTCATTAAACGGCGACCTCGATTTCGGCCGCTAAATTACCTCCGATTTAGGATCTGACCTCATCCGTACCCCCTTTTTGGGGGGCTGCGAACAACTTTCGTTCCATACACCTTTTCGATCGGAGGCCTCCTTCTGCCCCAAACGGCCATTTTTCCGATTTCGCGCCCATTTTCTCCGTCCCTTTCACCCTGGGGAATTCTATTTTTTCACTAAAACCTGTCTAGGGACCCCCTTACTATGCATACCAAGTATGAACGCTCTAGCTTAAAAAATGTGGCCATGCATAAAGAACAGACACACACACACCCACACAGACAATCAAAAATATTATATAGATACAGTACATAAAAGTTTCATCCACATGTAGAAGCGTGATTTTAGTCTCTTTACTGTAGTACAGTACAATAAAGACTTGCCACAACACAGCCCCATCATGTCATCACAGTAGCCGATGTTGGGTACACAAGAGATGTAGTGGAGCTAGAGGACCTTTGACAAGAATCATAGACTTTGAATGTGCAGTGTGCAAGGGAGATCTTGTTTTAAATGACCCGCCTGTCGGTGTTGATTTCGACAGTGTAACGCTGGAGTGTATAAATAAGTTCTGCCACCTGGGCGATACGGTTTCCGCCGGAGGTGGCGCTGAAGCTGACCATGAGAGGGCTCCCATCCCACCTTAACCCTTCCTACCCGGTCTGCCTTAGGTAAGGACAGCACGAAAGAAGGGCCGCTACCCGGTATGCCTTATCTAAGGCAGGAGCTTAATAGCCTAATTAAGCTTGGTCTGAACGCCGTGCGTACGACGTATGTCAACAAACCCAAGCGTTCGTCACCACACCTCCGAAAACAAGAAGGAGAAGACTCCTCAATGTTATTGTTCTGACGTCATGACGAAATTAGTGTCTGAAAAGCCCCCATATTGGCAACATCTCTGCAATATTGGTTCCACTGAAATCATCATCACAACTGAACCAGTTGACTTACAGAGCTCTACTCAATGTCAAAATACAGATTGAAAACCGCACTACGATTATAGATGAGTGGGAAAGTTCTAGCAGTGAAAATAAACATAAATACGGTAGCCTAGGCCTAGACGTTTTTCAGCCATTTCGCCCGGGTAGGGGCGACCGTCATTGGGTAAGACAGCCCGGGGAGGAAGGGTTAAAGGAAAGGTGTATACCTTGTGTGTTAGGAGCACGATGACCTACCGGTATTCCTCGGAGACATGGCCGGTTAAAGCGGAGGATATCAATAGAATGGAACGGCATGAGAAGAGAATGGTGAGATGGATGTGTGGGGCTAATCTCAGGGACGGGGTATCGAGCGAGGAATTGAGAAGGCATCTGGGCATTAGGAGTGTCAGTGAAGTGATGCGCACGAGTCGACTTGGTTGGTTTGGACAAGTGGAGAGAATGGATGATCAGAACTGGGTGAAGAAATGGACTGTGAACGTAGGGGGAGCTGCGCATAGGGGTGGACCTAGAATGACGTGGGCTCGGGTACTCCGGTCCGATCTCAAAATAAAAGAACTTGACAACAGAGGCAGCCCTTGACAGGGCCGCCTGGAAAGCCACCATTTAGGACGTGAGACTGTAACCACATTCTCTGTGGACAAAACGGTCTTTAAACTTGTACAGTATGTATGATGTTGGTATAGGGCTAACAGTGTCTCAGCAAGACCTCAACAAAGTTCCCTCTGAATCACTTGCACCAGGCAAAATCGCACCGCACCAGCCTTAACCGTGCTACAATAAGTCAGTACGGTAACAATAAATCACCGTAACTGCTACAGAGGCTGACTGCACCACCGAAGTGGCGGGCGGTGGGGTTGCTGCATCCCTACACCAGTGAGAAAGGCCGACTTGTGCCAGTGGGTTGTGAGAGTAAGACACTAGGGAACCATGGGGCACACCATTATGGCCCCACTGCCTTCACCACTCTCAGGAAAAAAAGATAGAAATAAGAATGATGAAAAAGGTAGAAGTCAGAACTGGCTATGGGAAGTAGAGGACACCAACCCTCACTCTGACAGATCCAGCCCACCACATTATTATTATAGCTGTTATTTGCCTCTGCTAGTAATATATATGATGATGACAATAAGTCATGGGGGTTGAGGAGGGCAAAGCTCCCCTCAACCCATTAAATTGTATCCCACGGCCAGGTGTTGGGTAAATTGTTTTGTTACTGGCTTTGGGATACAATAATGGGTTGAGATTTTTTTGTCCTCAACCCCCATGACTTAATGTCATCATCATATATAATAAGTTTGTCAAGAACGAAAGAATATTTCTGATTGGGGATATGAATGGTAAGGTGGGTGATAGGAAAGTTGATGGAGTGGTGGGAGGGTGGGGGGTACCGTCAGAGGTGAATGGGAATGGGAGTGCACTTGTGGACGTATGTGGGGGGAGGAGGTTGTGGATAGCCAACACCTTCTTCCGACACAGAATGATACACAGGTATACATGGAAAGTGGTGTGGACAATGAAGAATAAGACAGTGGTGGAACAAAAGTCACTGATTGATTATATATGTGTGGATGAAAGCATGAAGAAATCTGTGATGGATGCTAGGGTGTATAGGGGTATTGGAGGGGGTCTTGTCTGATCATTATGTAGTAGTAGCTAAGGTTAGGATACAAAAGAAGTGGGTGAGGAGAGCTGGAGGGAGGCGAGAGGAGGGTGGAATGGTGAGGAGGGTGGAGAGGCTACAGGAGGAGGAAATCAGGGAAGAGTACAGGAGAGCAGTAGAAAGACGACTAGGTGGGTTCGATATGGAGGAAGTGGAGGAGATAAGCAAGGTGTTTAAGGAAGAGATCTGTGCAGCATGTGAGGAGGTGTGTGGAGTGAGGAAAAGAGGGAGGGGAGTGAAAGGTACAGGATGGTGGACAGAAGAGGTAAAAATAGCTGTGGAAGACAAGAAGAAAGCGTATAGAGAGTGGTTAGGTAGTAGAGGGAATGAAGATTTGGAGAGGCAGAAACGAGCGAGGTACAGTTGACCCACCCTCGCTCTGGGGCTCGCAGAATTATCTGGCAATACTGGTGTAGGAAGGAGGTGTGTCTTACAAAGATTGGGATTGGTAGATCTGATTTCGGCTATATCATTGTTAGAACATATATTAACCCATCAGACCTGGTTGGGCTCTGAGGCACCCATAACAAACGCGGCCCGCGGACCCCGGAAGGGCTCTGAGGCTCCGGCAGCTTGAAAGCCTGTAAGCTTGTTTTGAAAGCCGTCCGTCCGAAACATATAAACACAGCCGGTATGCCCGACGCCGCGCACCTCCGAACACAAGAAGGAGAGGCGTCGTTTGTTTGTGTGTGACTGTATGTTATTGTTTTAGTAGTGAAAAGTGGCTCATATGGCTGACATCGCCACAAAGTTCTCTCCACGGAAATCGTCATCACAACTGAACCAGTTGACTTAGAGAGCTGTACTCAACGCCATTCTACAGGTACGAAACACATCTACGCTTGGGGATGCGAGGGAATGCGGAAGCAGTCAAAATAACAAAGATACGGTAGCCTAGGCGTAGAAATTTTTCGGCCAAAACCCCCGGGTTTCGGGGAAATTATAGAATACTATAGCCGGGGCTGGAGGGTTAAACAAGGGAAAGTAAGCCTATCTCAAATAAAATGCATACATCGCTATGTATGATCCCGAACATTCACCCAAAGTTCGTAGATTTGCTTAAATATTAAAGTTATTATATCCACTGATTGGCAATGCATATAAAACATGCTGGCTGCCACAACATACTTTACTCGATTTTATAAGAATACATATTTCTGTTTTATTGGTGGCTGCTTAATGAAGGAACATTTAGTCTTCACAACGTGTACATTACATAGTCTAATTTGCAGTAATATACAGGACAGACACAGGTAGCACATTAATGGCAAGTGGTATCCCTGCACCACTACACCAGTGTTGCCAGCTAATTCTGCAAGCCCCAGAGCGAGGGTGGGTCAGCTGTAACTTTGACCAACTGTACGTGGAGAGAAAGAGAGTGGTGAAGAGATTAGTGAAGGAAAGTAAGAGAAGAGTAGATGAGGAATCTGAGTGTAAAATGGAGGGAGTGTAAGAAATTGTTCTGGAAAGAAGTCAAGAAAGTTAGGGAAGGTAGCAAGGGAAACAGTAAGAGTGTGAAAAATAAGAATGGGAGAATTCTAGCCGAGAAGCAAGAGAGAGTCGAAAGATGGAGGGAGTACTTCAATGAGTTGCTAAATGTAAGGAATGAAGAGCCAGCAAACATAGTTGGATATGGTATGGGAGGGAGAAGTAGTGGAGGAGGAGGTGGGGATCAGGAGGTCAGAAGTGAGGGAAGCTATGAAAAGAGTGAAGTTGGGGAAAGCTCCAGGAACAGATGGAGTGTGTGGGGAAATGTTGAGGTATGGTGGTGAGATAGTGATCGAATGGGTATGGAAAATGTGCAAACTAGCATGGGAGAAGGGGAATGCACCCGATGACTGGAAGACTGGCATAATAGTTCCCCTATATAAGGGCAAAGGGGAAAGAGAAGTGTGTGGTAACCACCGAGGAATATGTCTTTTAAGCGTAGTAGGGAAGGTGTACAGTAGGGTAGTGATTGAGAGAGTGAGAACGGAGAAATGGATAGGCGACGAACAGGGAGGATTTAGGAAGGGAAGAGGATGTGTAGATCAGATTTTTACCCTAAATTGTGTTGTGGAGAAATATCTGGAGAAGCAACAAAAGGTGGTATGTTGCCTTTATGGACTTGGAGAAGGCCTATGACAGAGTGGATAGAGAAGGCATGTGGAAAGTACTTAGAATATACTGAGTAGATGGCAAGTTGCTGAAAGCAGTGAAGAGCATGTATGAGGGTGCAAAGGCGGCAGTACGTTTGGAGAATGAGCAGAGCGAGTTCTTTGACCTGAGTGTTGAGTTGAAACAGGGGTGTGTGATGTCCCCGTGGTTGTTTACTGTATATATGGATGGAGTCATGAAAGAAATACTAGGAAGAGCAGTGGATGTTGGTGTATCGCTGAAAAGGGAGGGAAATGAGTGGAAGCTGCCTATACTGCTGTTTGCGGATGATACAGTTCTGATGAGCGATAATGAATGGGAGTTGCAGGGTCTGGTAAATGAGTTTGGAACAGTGTGCGAAAAACGGAATTTGAAGGTAAATGGGGGGAAGAGCAAGGTTATGGTCTTCGAAAGGGGTGAAGTCACAGAGTGTGAGGTGAAGGTTGAACGGTCAGGCTATGGAGATTGTCAGCTCTTTTAAGTATCTGGGCAGTGTGTTGAATAAAGATGGGACTATGGATGAAGAAGTGCGGGAGAGGGTGCAACAGGGGAAGAGGGTTGTATGAACGGTGAAAGCAGTAACAAGAAATAGAGTGGTCAGCAGAAGTGCGTGTGGAGTTACATGGAGGGATAGACAGACGAATGAGGAAGTAAGAAGGAGGTGTGGTGTGGAGGTAGATGTGCTGGAAAGTGTGAAAAGGAACACCTTGAGATGGTTCGGCCATATGGAACGTATGGGAAGCGAGAGAATGACTAAGAGGGTGTACCAGAGAGGGGAGGTAGACTGAAGGAGAGGTGAAAGGATGGAGTGAGGAAGTATATGAATGAAGGCGATGCTGGTTGGGAGGAGGGGTGTCGAATGACTGGGGACAGAGGTGCATGGGGCGGTTCGTTCGTGGCCACCCCTTCGGGGATCACGGCGTCAGGCAATAGATAGATAGATAGATATACAGTATAATACCAACAGGGGCAAATACCAGCAATAAAAAAGACAAATTAGACGCGAATGTAACTGCGACCGTACGAATATGTAAACAAAGCGGACGGTACGGCCGCTAACACAAATCTTACCGGATTGGGTTTAGTAGGAAAGAATGATGGAGATTTGGAGTTGAATCAGTTGCTGTTCGCTGATGACACAGCGTTGGTAGCGGAATCTGAGGAGAATCTGCAGCGAGTAGGCCTATTCAAAAAGTTTGGTATGGTTTGTGGGAGGAGGAAACTGAGGGTCTATCTATCTATCTATCTATCTATCTATCTATCTATTGCCTGACGCCGTGATCCCCGAAGGGGTGGCCACGAACGAACCGCCCCCATGCACCTCTGTTCCCAGTCCGTCGTCGCCCCTCCCCCCAACCAGCACCGCCTTCGTTCATATACTTCCTCACTCCATCCTTCCACCTCTCTATCGGTCTACCTCTCCCTCTCTGTCCCTCCACCTCGCTCTCGTACACCCTCTTAGTCATTCTCTCGCTTTCCATACGTTCCATATGGCCGAACCATCTCAAGTTGTTCCTTTTCACACTTTCCAGCACATCTACCTCCACACCACACCTCCTTCTTACTTCCTCATTAGTCTGTCTATCCCTCCATGTAACTCCGCACGCACTTCTTAAGTAATTCATTTCCACTGCTCTCACTGAGGGTGAACATCAATAAAAGTAAAGTGGTGGTGTGCAATAGAGGTACTCAGGATAGGCCTAAATCTATATGTACGGCTGGATGGTGAATTATTGGAACAAGTGGAGTGTTTTAAACATCTGGGAGGAATGATAAGCAGGGACACAGAGGTGGAAATGGAGGTAAGACATAGAGTACGGTGGCTGCGAAACGTCTAACGGGTTGGATTCTGCGTACTTTTAAAACACGCGGTGAATTGCCTATGATAACGCTCTTCAAATCTCTAGTGCTTCTGCGGCTTGAATACTGTAGCGTATTAACATCCCCATACAAAGCAGGTGAAATAAATGATGTAGAGAGTGTACAAAGAAATTTCACTTCGCATATAAGTTCGATAAAACATCTACACTATTGGGAGCGTTTAAGAGCACTGAATCTGTACTCACTGGAACGTAGAAGAGAACGTTACCTAATAATATACACGTGGAAAATCGCAGAGGGTTTAGTACCAAACCTACATACTCCGATAGTCATGAAATTCAGTGATAGGAGAGGCTGGGAATGCGAAATCCCCCGGATGAATAACAGGGGTGCTATGGGCTCTCTGCGAGAGGGCTGGTTATCACACAGAGGCCCACGTCTCTTCAACAAACTCCCACGGCGAGTAAGAGACATGAGGGACATCTCGTTAGACAACTTCAAGAGAGCCCTAGATGTCGAACTGCAAAAAGTGCCAGACGAGCCCATCCTCGCAAGGGAGCGAGCTGTCGCTTCAAACAGTCTACTGCACCAAATCACCACCCATAACGAGGGGCGTCGCGCTCCTTGGTGCCGCTAGAGGAGCGGCGAACACATCCAAAGGTATCCAAAGGTAAGGTAAGGTATGTGAAGGAAGGAAAGCTTCGGAGCAATGGGAAGTATGTGGAAGGTGAGAAATCTATGAATGAAAGCTAAAAGTGCAATGTATCAACAACCAAGGGATAGTTGTACCAACAGTGATGTATGGGGCTGAGACATGCGCTCTGAAGGCAAAGGAGAGAAGAAGGCTGGATGTGATGGAGATGAGCTGCTTGAGGAGTATGTGTGGAGTGACTCGTAGAGACAGATTGAGGAATGAAGAGATACGTAGGAGAGTGGGGCAGCAGGAACATTTGTCGGCCAGAGTGGACAGAAGGGTGCTGTGCTGGCATGGTCATGTTGAACGATGGAAGATGAAAGGCTTACAAAGAGAATATGCGAGTCAGATACAAGGGGAGATAGAAAGGCAGGAAGACCCCCATTAAGGTGGTGTAGTAAAAGCGTTAAAAGATAAAGAGATGACTGTAGAACAGTCAAGAGAAGTGGTAATGAATAGGAATGAATGGAGAATGCTTGTGAAAAATCCTTAATTATATTTGAGGTTTAACCCTCCAGGCCCGGGCTGTATCTCCAAAGGACAGTGTGATCTACCCGGGCGATCTGGCCGAAAAACGTCTAGGCCTAGGCTACCGTATTTTTGTTTAGTTTAACTGCTAGAAATTTTCCACGCATCTATAAACGTAGTGCGGTTTCCAATCTGTAGACTGGCGTTGAGTAGAGCTCTCTAAGTCAACTGGTTCAGTTGTGATGACGATTTCCGTGGAGCGAATTTTGCCGCGATGTTGACAATATCGGAGCTTTTCAGACACTAATTTCGTCTGACGTCACAACAATAACATTGATCCGACGTCTCCTTATTGTTTTCGGAGGTGCGGTGACGCAACGATCGGCTTTGTTTACATGCGTCGGACGCACGGCGTTCAGACCAAGCTGAATAGGCTTGAAAGCTTACTGCCTAGTAACAGCACACCCGGGCTCCTGCCCTTATTTCGTGGTGTCCTTTCACACTGACAACCGGGCAGGAAGGGTTAAGGTGAGATGGTAATTTATTTTGTCAATATTTTTTTCATGGGCCTACCCGTATATTTATTTATTGTTTTTTAGTTTCCTCCCTAGGCCTTCATCAAGCTTAATAAAAACACTCTCCCAAGACACTCATTAACCCCTACTGTACCGGAGAATACAGTAATAAAAGTCCCCCCCCCAGTTCCAACCAATGTGGCCAAAATGACAAGATAGAACATATGGATGAGTGGTAGGAAGTACTAGAGGGGAATTATCTCACACCTAATGACATATTCCTTTGTTTTGAGAGCCCCTTAGGTGTTTTGGAAGTTTTTTTTTATGGTCTTGTTTCCGTGAGGCCTATCGCGTTCGCTATGGTGACCCTTCCGTGAGGCCTATCGCACTTGTTGGGTTAAATATAGGAGTGTACATTTTTCGATATATTTTTCCAGGCCGAAGGACGGTTTCTCTTAAATTACAGGCTTGCTATCGCTCGTCGGGAAAAAATCAACACCTAAATGACGCGAAAAGTCTAAATATTGACAAAGAAATGGGACAAGAAGGTCTTACCATCGCCAAACTAATGGGCCGAGCGTCTTAAAATCTGAAAACTAATAGGGCTAAACATGAGGAAGAAAGGAGACTAGAAAAATTACCCATCTCCCCTTAACAGTTCAGGATGTCAAACTGGAGCAATTTAGTTCGAAGACTTGAATGAATATGAGAAGAAATACAGGAAAATTAACATTAAATCACTTCCAAAGATAATATGAGTAGCAATACAAACAAATAACAGGCAATAGCATTGTTTTGGCCATGTTTCCACTTCCAAAGAGATAATTTGAACTATAAACTATAATTTTATCTTATATAAGAAGGAGTTCAAGAAAATTAAGAGTCAATAGTATTGTTTTGGCCATTTTATCACTTCCTAGTGGAAGTTAAAATTAACAGGCAATAGCATTGTTTTGGCCATTTTATCACTTCCTAGTGGAAGTTAAAATTAACAGGCAATAGCATTGTTTTGGCCATTTTATCACTTCCAAAGACACTATGAGAAGGAATGCAAGAAAATATATATGAGAAGGAATACAAGAAAATATATATGAGAAGGAATACAAGAAAATATATATGAGAAGGAATACAAGAAAATATATATGAGAAGGAATACAAGAAAATATATATGAGAAGGAATACAAGAAAATATATATGAGAAAGAATACAAGAAAATTAACAGGCAATAGCATTGTTTTGGTCATTCTATCGCTTCCAAATACAATATGAGAAGGAATACAAGAAAACTAACATTAACCCTTGTCTAGCGGGGAATCTCTAGTGCTACCGCGGCTTGAATATTGTAGCGTATTAACATCCCCATACAAAGCAGGTGAAATAAATGACGTAGAGAGTGTACAAAGAAATTTCACTTCGCATATAAGTTCGATAAAACATCTACACTATTGGGAGCGTTTAAGAGCACTGAATCTGTACTCACTGGAACGTAGAAGAGAACGTTACCTAATAATATACACGTGGAAAATCGCAGAGGGTTTAGTACCAAACCTACATACTCCGATAGTCATGAAATTCAGTGATAGGAGAGGCTGGGAATGCGAAATCCCCCGGATGAATAACAGGGGTGCTATGGGCTCTCTGCGAGAGGGCTGGTTATCACACAGAGGCCCACGTCTCTTCAACAAACTCCCACGGCGAGTAAGAGACATGAGGGACATCTCGTTAGACAACTTCAAGAGAGCCCTAGATGTCGAACTGCAAAAAGTGCCAGACGAGCCCATCCTTGCAAGGGAGCGAGCTGTCGCTTCAAACAGTCTACTGCACCAAATCACCACCCATAACGAGGGGCGTCGCGCTCCTTGGTGCCGCTAGAAGAGCGGCGAACACATCAAAAGGTAAAGGTAAGGGGGTCTGTGTCCGTTTTGGGCCTTTTCAGGCCATTCTGACTGCTATATCAACCATCAGCATGAAAGGAACTGTATTGTGCCGAAAACTAGGCGGAAGTCGCTACACAACGACACCACGTACAGCTACGTAGCACTCGTGGAGCCCTGACAGTGTTACCTCAAAGATGGAAGTTTAGCTGATTTTGCTACATTGTTCACTTTTCGCTAACTATTGGTCACACTGTCATCCACCCGTGCGGTGGGGGAACTGGAGTTAGTGTGGGCCGGGAGGCCACAGATGTCGGACGTATGGTTCATTACTGTTCCACCCATTTTCACTCGATCTTCACCCATTTTTCACCCGTTTTCTCCCAGTTTCTTTCACTCGACTTAAGTCGAGCGCCGCTAGTAAAGGGTTAAAGAGCATTGTTTTGGTGATTTTATAACTTCCAAAGACATAATTTGAACTATAGGCCTAAACCATAATTTTATCTTTATATAAGAAGGAATACAAGGTACAGTACTGTAATTAGGATGAAAGAGCATTGATTTGGCTATTTTATTACTTACAAAGACAATATGAGGAGGAATACAAGAAAAATAAAATAAAATAACATTGTTTTGGTAATTTTATGACTTCCAAAGACAATTAAAATGTACGGTAAAACTTGCAAACTAAACAAACCAAAACTTGGACAAAGACAATATAAAGGCAAAATAACGTATCAAAATCGCTATGAGAAGGAATACAAGAAAAATAATATGAAATAACATTGTTTTGGTCATGTTATCACTTCCAAAGACAATATGAGGAGGAATACAAGACAATTAACAGGCAATAGCATTGTTTTGGAAATGTTATCACTTTCCAAGGCATAATTTGAACTATAAACCATAATTTTATATTTATAGAAAAAGGAATACAACATAATTAGGATGAAAAAGCATTGTTTTGGTAATGTTATCACTTCCAAAGACATAATTTGAACTATAAACCATAATTTTGTCTTTATGAGAAGCAATAGAAAAAAATTAATGTGAAATAACATTGTTTTGGCAATTTCATCACTTTAACCCTCCAGCCCCGGCTATTGTATTCTATAATTAACCAAAAACCCGGGGTTTTTGGCCGATAAACTTCTACGCCTAGGCTACCGTATCTTTGTTATTTTGACTGCTTCCGTATTCCCGTGCATCCCCAAGCGTAGATGTGTTTCGTACCTGTAGAATGGCGTTAAGTAGAGCTCTCTAAGTCAACTGGTTCAGTTGTGATGACGATTTCATTGGAGATAACTTTGTGGCAAAAACAGCCACTTTACACTACTTTTCGCTACTTAACAATAACATACAGGCACACACGAACAAGCGACGCACTCCTTCTTGTGGTCGGAGATGCGCGGCGTCGGTCCAGCCGGCTGTTGTTTACTGCGTCGGACGGACGCCTCGCACACCAAGCTTACAGGCTTTCAACCTGCCGGAGCCTCAGAGCCCTACCGGGTAGCGCGGGGTGTGTTTTTTATGGGTTTCTCAGAGCCCAACCGGGTCTGGAGGGTTAAGACAATATGAGGAGGAATACAACAAAAAATACTAACATGAAATAACATGTTTTGGGCAATTTTATCACTTCCAAAGACATAATTTAAACTATAAACCAAAATGTTATCTCTGCATATACCGTACAGGTCTCCCTCAATTTACAATTGGGTTACGTTCCTGAAAACTATCTTAAATAGAAAAATTGTATGGCAAACCCTAAAATATATAGAGTAAACGGGGATGTGTTCTCGGACCAGCCAAAACCTAAACTCGGGTTTTTTTTCACCTTGAGACGGACAATGGATATCCAGAATAATAAAGCCGGTATCACACGAGAGCTTTTATAGTCAACATTCGATGGTCAAACATTTTCTGGTTACCCCTTCCATTCGTCTAATCATTTCGTTATCATAGAGCAGTTGGGTATATGTACAGGCTAAGATTAATATGCATTATTCGAGAATGTATAATACAGTATTGTACTGTATATCGTAGGCTTGTGCATAGACCTTTAACTGTCTTGATAGCCTAATGCTTAGTGTGCCGAATTTGGGTGTGAGTATCCTAGGTTCGAGTCCTTGGAGTACCACATGTATTCATTAGTTTACTGTCTTGATAGCATAATGGTTAGTGCGGTGAATTTGGGTGTGAGTAATCTAGGTTGGCATCCTTGGAGTACCGGTACCACATGTATTCATTAGTTTACTGTCTTGTTAGCGTAATGGTTAGTGCGGTGAATTTGGGTGTGAGTATCCTAGATTGGAATCCTTGGAGTACCACATGTATTCATTAGTTTACTGTCATGATAGCATAAGAACATAAGAAAATGGGAGTCTTCAGAAAACCGATTGGCCCACACAAGGCAGATCCCTCTCACACCTAACCCTAATTATAAGCCCAGCTCACTACCACCATTAGGACTGACCTCACCGAAACGGTCAGAGGTCAGAAAACGGGGGTCTGCGGAGCGCCGATTGGCCCACACCTGACAGATCCCCCTCACACCCAACCCATCTCGTCCATATGACTATCTATTTTAGCTTAAAGCTCCCTATCGTTCTTGATCCCACTATAGTACTTGGTAGCCTAGTCCACCTATCTACAACTCGGTTACCAAACCAATATTTGCCTATATCTTTTCTGAAACAAAATTTATCTAATTTGAATCCATTTGTTCGAGTTCTTTCGCTATCACTGAGCTTTAGTACGTTTTTCATGTTTCCTTTATTTATCCCACTAACCCACTTGAACACCTCTATCATATCCCCTCTAACTCTGCGTCTCTCTAACGAATGTAAGCCTAATTTCTTCAACCTTTCTTCATACGGAAGATTTCTAATATGGATAATTTTTGTCATTTTACGTTGTACTCTCTCCAATGAATCTATGTCTATTCTGTAATTAGGACACCAAATTTGAACAGCATAATCCATATGGGGTCTCACTAATGACAAGTAAAGTTTTAAGATAACATCAGTAGTTCTGTTACTCACACTCCTAGAGACGAACCCGAGAATCCTGTTTGCCTTGTTACGAACACTTATACTGTACACTGTTTTCTAGGCTTCAAATCATTGCTAACAAACACACCTAGATCTTTCTCACAGTCTGAGTTTTCTAATTCCATATTAGCTAGTGTATATTTAACTTTAGTATGCATCTTCCCTATCTTTAATTTCTTGCATTTGGCAATGTTAAACTTCATCTGCCAATTTACTGACCATTCGTGTAAGGTATCTAGATCCCTTTGGAGGCACTCTATATCTCTATCTGAATAAATTTTTCTCCCCCTTTTGGTATTGTCTGCAAATTTACTTATCCTACTAGTTATACCTAAATCAAGGTCATTTATGTATATAACAAATAACAGAGGACCTGATACACTATACATACATAAATACATACATACATAAAATTTTAAGACTGAGTGTTCCACACATACGTGCAGTTTCAGTCTCTTGTCCTAATGTCGGCGTTCCAGGCGTCAAGTTCTTGAATTTGAGATCGGCTTCTTCCTCAGTCCACCCCTTGGTGCAGCTCCCTCCACAATCACAGACCTGCATTTTTTCACCCAATTTTGTTAACATGTGGTGAATTTTGGTGTTAATATCCTAGGTTTGAGTATAGCGTAATGGTTAATGTGGTGAATTTTGGTGTTAATATCCTAGGTTTGAGTATACCGTAATGGTTAATGTGGTGAATTTTGGTGTTAATATCCTAGGTTTGAGTATAGCGTAATGGTTAATGTGGTGAATTTTGGTGTGAGTATCCTAGATTCGAGTCTTTGGAGTAAGCCTACCACATTTATTCATTACTTTCATTGATTTAATTAGTTAAAATTAATTGGTGAGTTGGTGAAAACAAATATGAACATATCTGAAATACAGTACAGGTCTCCCTCACTATCCGATGCCCCGATTTACCATATTATCTTACAGTTTCTTACAGTAGATACTCTGGAAAAATGCAAACTAGGCCTGTGTATCCAGCTCAGTACCAGTACTTGCACTGCTTCTGTCGTTCACGGTGTTGGCGGCGGCGGTAGCAGACGCAACATTTTTACTATTCTGTATTTTTGTTTTATAATCAAACTTCAAATCTTGTCTTCCCCATGCTTTTTCAAGATTACTCTCAAACTCCCTTATTGATTCGGAATCGACTACATACTACTGTACATAGGTTTTTAGGGTTTTTTTTTTTTTTTTTTTTAAGAGACAATGAACGGAGGAAGGAAAAACACAGATAAAACAAAAAGGTCCATGTGCCTAAAGGCATCCTCCATTCATAAAATGTTTGTAACAACTGGATTTAAACATTTGTTGATTGTAAGTTTGTGGAAAGCAATTCGAGGGAAGTGAATTCCAAAGAGTAGTAACTCTGGGGATAAATGAATTCTGATAAGCAGAAGTTCTGCATTGTGGAGGAGAAAGTGTAAATTCATGGGCGCTCTCAGCTGCCCTAGTTCTACGGGGAAAGATGTGGAGAGGCGGCACAATTGAAGCAAGTTCCTCGGAACAATTGCTGTGAAAATATCTGTAGAATAATGCAAGGGATGCAACGTTTCTTCGTATGGCTAATGTAGGAAGGTCCTGTGTGATTGCAGGGTTATTGATTAATCTAATAGCTTTATTTTGAATTTTGTCCAACTGCCTCAATGCAACCACTCCACTTCCACCCCACAGAGGTGAACAGTAATCCATCTGAGAGCGCACATGACTTTTATATATTACGGCCAACTGCTCGTCAGTGAAGAATTCTCGAACTCTGTACAGGAGTCCCAGTTTTTTAGAGGCATTCTTAGCAATGCTTCTAACATAGGTGTTTGGGTTTTGGCTGGTCTCAGAAAGCATCCCCATTTACCCCATTAATTTTAGGGTTTGCTATACGATTTTTCTTTTTAAGATCGGGTTTTCAGAACGTACCGGTAAGCCAATCGTAAATCGAGGGATACCGGTATTATACACTGGTATCGGAAAGTAGATTGATGGTAGATGAATTTGGTCGACAGAAATATTTAAAATGTTGACCTCATAAGCTGCCAGACCAGTGTTGAGAGAAAAAGCGCTCGTGTGTGATACCATCTTTATATACAGTATGATGTTTTAACCCATAAACGGCGAGCGTCCTCATACGAGTCCATACTGGGCGAAGGCGAGCGTCCTCATATGAGCCAAGGCCTAAAAAAAAAAATTAAAAGGCCCCAGTAGCACTTAAAAAAAGAGAAATTCTGTTTAACCCTCCTGGCCCGGTTGTCATTTTAAAATGACACCACGAATTAAGGGCAGGAGCCCGGGTGTCATTTTAAAATCTGTAAGCTTGAAAGCCTATTCAGCTTGGTCTGAATGCCGTGCGTCCGACGCATGTAAACAAAGCCGATCGTTACGTCACCGCACCTCCGAAAACAAGAAAGAGAAGACTCGTTTGTTATTGTATGTCGTTGTTTCAGTAGTGAAAAGATCGTCATATTGCTAACATCGCCTGCAAGTGCTCTCCACTGAAATCGTCATCACAACTGAACCAGTTGACATAGAGAGCTCTACTCAACGCCAGTCTACAGATTGGAAACCGCACTACATTTATAGATGCGTGGGAAATTTCTAGCAGTTAAACTAAACAAAAATACGGTAGCCTAGGCCTAGACGTTTTTCGGCCAGATCGCCCGGGTAGCCCACACTGTCATTTTGAGAGCCTGCCCGGGCCAGGAGGGTTAAGTGAGATAATTCCCCTCCATACCTTCTATCACTCCTCCACATATGTCAAAATCCCGTCCTCCCCCCCCCTTCAATTATCACCTATTTGGTTTATTGTCCAAGAAAGTCATATACAGTAGTACATATGATACATATATTATAACATTGTGTCTTGGCTTACAAATCAGACTTTAAAAGTATTATTTTGTTTCTAAATAAATTATGCCCTATACAGTATACTACTATTATGCCCTATACAGTATACTACTATTATGCCCTATACAGTATACTACTATTATGCCCTATACAGTATACTACTATTATGCCCTATACAGTATACTACTATTATGCCTTATACAGTATACTACTATTATGCCCTATACAGTATACTACTATTATGCCCTATACAGTATACTACTATTATGCCCTATACAGTATACTACTATTATGCCCTATACAGTATACTACTATTATGCCCTATACAGTATACTACTATTATGCCTTATACAGTATACTACTATTATGCCCTATACAGTATACTACTATTATGCCCTATACAGTATACTACTATTATGCCCTATACAGTATACTACTATTATGCCTATACAGTATACTACTATTATGCCCTATACAGTATACTACTATTATGCCCTATACAGTATACTACTATTATGCCCTATACAGTATACTACTATTATGCCCTATACAGTATACTACTATTATGCCCTATACAGTATACTACTATTATGCCTTATACAGTATACTACTATTATGCCCTATACAGTATACTACTATTATGCCCTATACAGTATACTACTATTATGCCCTATACAGTATACTACTATTATGCCTTATACAGTATACTACTATTATGCCCTATACAGTATACTACTATTATGCCTTATACAGTATACTACTATTATGCCCTATTTATTGGTGTTTTTATCATGCCAATATCTCCAAACCGGTCTAAGCCGTGCTCATGTTGCTAGAGAGGGTATAGAGTCTCTGAGAGTGTGAGTGAGTCAGTCAGTCTAGTTTCAGGCTCCAAGAAGGGAGGGTGTGGCCCACCTCGGCTCCACACTTCATGAATGGCCGGTCGGCAATTATTCGCGATTTTGACCATCCAAACACTATTCCCACTTGTTTTATTGTTGTTACATGTTGCTATCTTCATATTAAACGTAAAATAGGCGCATGTGAATAAGTAATAACGATATTTATCGTAAAATGACGATTATAGGTGAGAATGGAGTCTAATATGTCCACCCAGTTGTGTGGTGTCCATTACACATAACTCGCCGTTTTTGGGTTAAGGGGGTAGTAGGCTACTCGCTTTTTATAGACCCCCTTCTCCCTCATGTTTAGCATAGGCTACTGTATTAGTTTTGAGGTTTTAAGACGTTCGTTCCGTTAGTTTGTCGATTTTAAGACCTTTCATCCCATTTCTTTTTTAATATTAAGACCTTTCGTATCATTAGGTGTTGATTTTAACCTTGCGAGCGATAGCGAGCCTGTAATTTTTGAAGTACCTGGCCTTCGGCTGGGACATTTTTCTACCGAAAAATTTACAAATTTATCTTGAAAGAATGTAGGGGGTGCTATTTTAAGCTTGATGGAGGTCTAGCGAGGAAACTAAAAACTAAATAAATTGAATATTGTATATACATACTGTAGCCCAAAAAAAACAAGTACGGTACCGTCAACTGGGGCGAATTCGGAAATTTTTTGCGTATTTCCGTAGCATGTAGTCTTGTTTTTATCTCAATATAAGATATTACAGTATGTATGTGTAGCTGGTACATTGGGGTATACAATCATAGCATTAAAGAAATTAAAATACATTCCATATATTTATTATAAAATTAAAATACATTCCATATATTTATTATAAAATTAAAATACATTCCATATATTTATTATAAATATAATTTGGACAGGATTTGGGGAAATTTCGGACACCTAGCCTGAATTCGGACATGGATTTAAAATACTGTAGGCCTACTGTACATTCATAGGATTAACCAGTGATCCCAGTATAGATTCGGATCTTTCAGGGGTCAATTCGGACATCTTTGAACATTTTAAAAGGGTCTTATCACACTCCCTGAAAACGTAAGGACCATAAATACCATATTATATGATACTACTCTTTTGGGGCAATTTCGGACATAGCCTATCTGGATTTATTGACCTATACTCTGGGTAGCAGTATGGTATGACCCTGACAATGTAAAAATAAGGATTATTGTGACATAACTCATACACTTAACTCCTTCAGACTCATATGACGCTAGAGCGTCATATGGAACTTATGCCAAAAAACTCATATGACACTAGAGCGTCATATGGACTTATCTACATAGCTCTCTAATAAGTTATATGACGCTCTAGCGTCATATGGAGCTCAGTAAGTCCGGTAAGTTAGATGAAAATCTGTCGGTTGGTGGCAACCCCAGGTTTCTCCGACAATTCTAACGGTCAGCAGTGTGGTTTTGACAGTTGTGTGGTTTTGACAGTTGTGTGGTGCAGTGGCAATGATACCGGGCTCCCGCCTCCGTGGACTTACTGGAACATAATATGTCTGAAGGAGTTAATATCCGAATATGACAGATTATAGCTAAAGTTAGATTAAATAATATTATTTATTTAATTAATCTTCATCCTGTCCGAATTCACCCCATTCTTACAGAAATTTAAAAAATAAATCATTTAACCCGTTGAGCCCCGGCTAGTTATAATATTTTGTTCACCCCAGTCCCAAGCCATTTTCACTTATTTTTTTTGTTTGCTAAAATGGAAGACAAGGATGAGAAATGAAAAAAAACAAAAAAAAATCACCTCTGACATTTTTTTTTGGGGGGGGGGGCCGCTTCAAAAAAATTTGTTGAGCCAAAATGGAAGAGAATGGTGAGAAATGAACACACAAATAAAAAAAAACTCATTTCGGTCATTTGGGGGGCGGGGGGGGGGTGGGGGGTTCAATAGTTCGTCTCCCCCGCATGACCACCCGCCTGGGAGCACTAGGGTAAAAACTGAGTATGGCATTGTACGGCATACATCCTAAGGAGTATCTCACATAAATCTCAAGCCTCTAGCTCCCATACGACCGGAGTAATGAAGGTTCAAAGTGGCGGTAAACTAGGGGTGTAAACTATCCCCACTAAGCCCACCACCACCAGCCGCGCGGCTGTCTCGGCCCGCTCACACCTACTGGCCCGGCTCCCCCACACACTACGGTACCGCCCCCTCCTATTCTCCCGCCATTTCCTACCTTACGAGCCACGTAAGTGTTTTTTATATGTCGGACGCACGTGATGCGTCGCTGGGAGTTGGTGATCAAAGACTGCCGACGCAACACGTGCGACGCTGGGTCTCAACGGGTTAATACCCAATTACGGGAATAATATACAAGATGATGTCAATTAATTATTTTGTACTTTCACACTACAGTACAGTACAGTACTCATGAAAGCACACCTGGGCACTAGACTTTCCTGCGTCTACTCATCAACATGTCTGCCAATGAAAGTTTGCCGATGTTACGATTTTTTATTTTGTTTATTTTCATGTTTTAATTTGTAATCGGTTTATATCACAATATACATTAACACTATTTAAGCAAGAAAGTTAGATAAAAAAGCATTTCGAACAATCGAGTGAAAACAGATTTCTAATATGTTTATTCGTTATCTATTTACTAATTTAACCCTCGGTACCCGGTTGGGTGCTCGGAAGGCCATTAGCTATTGCCTCTATGAGACCCGGATGGGCTCTGAGGCACCTACAGATTAACCCTCCAGCCCCGGCTACGCATTACATAAATATTCCCCGAAACCCGGGGGTTTTGGCCAAAAAACGTCTACGCCTAGGCTACCGTATCTTTGTTATTCTGACTGCTTCCGCGCATCCCCAAGCGTAGATGTGTTTCGTACCTGTAGAATGGCGTTAAGTAGAGCTCTCTAAGTCAAATGGTTCAGTTGTGAAGATGATTTCATTGGAGATAACTTTATGGCAAAAACAGCCACTTTACACTACTTTTCGATACTTAACAACAACATACAGGCACACACGAACAAGCGACGTACTCCTTGTGGCCGGAGATGCGGGGCGTCGGTCCAGCCGGCTGTTGTTTACATACGTCGGACATACGCCTCGCACACCAAGCTTACAGGCTTTAAGCTCATGAGTGCCTCAGAGCCCTTCCGGGTAGCTCGGGGTTGTTTTTTATGGGTGCCTAAGAGCTCTTCCGTGTGGGATGGGTTAATCTAAGGCTTAAAACCAATTAAAACCGCACTAGAGAAAGTTTTGTTTTCTTGGCGGGTCGTCCGTATAACCAACAAGAACACACAACCAGCTAGTCACCTAACTCCTGCCTTCAAGCAAGCCTTACATAAGCTTGTATTGATTTTCCCTAGTCCCAAACCATACATGAAAGCAGACGACAGTGACTTAGGAATGGTTACAATGGTGAAATATATCAGTAGGCCTAATCAATAATCAATTATCAATACAGTATAATGAATATTATTACATAATAAATAATCAATAATAAATTGTTGAACGAATATACACAGACTGAATATAGAATATATACTGCTGTTTGCGGATGATACAGTTCTGATGAGCGATAATGAATGGGAGTTGCAGGGTTTGGTAAATAAGTTTGGAACAGTGTGCGAAAAACGGAATTTGAAGGTAAATGCGGGGAAGAGCAAGGTTATGGTCTTCGAAAGGGGTGAAGTCACAGAGTGTGAGGTGAAGTTGAACGATCAGGCTATGGAGATCGTCAGCTCTTTTAAGTATCTGGGCAGTGTGTTGAGTAAAGATGGGACTGTGGATGAGGAGGTGCTGGAGAGGGTGCAACAGGGGAAGAGGGTTGTAGGAATGTTGAAAGCAGTAACAAGAAATAGAGTGGTCAGTATGGAAGTGAAGAAGTCCTTGCATGACAGTGTGGTAATCCCGACACTAACTTACGGAAGCGAAGCATGGACGTTTGGGAAGAGACTCAGACCAAGAGTGAGAGCGGTGGAAATGAGTTACTTGAGAAGTGCTTGCGGAGTTACATGGAGGGATAGACAGACGAATGAGGAAGTACGAAGGATGTGTGGTGTGGAGGTAGATGTGCTGGAAAGTGTGAAAAGGAACAACTTGAGATGGTTCGGCCATATGGAACGTATGGAAAGCGAGAGATTGACAAAGAGGGTGTACGAGAGCGAGGTGGAAGGACAGAGAGGGAGAGGTGCACCGAAGGAGAGGTGGAAGGATGGAGTTAGGAAGTATATGAATGAAGGCGGTGCTGGTTGGGAGGAGGGGCGTCGACTGACAGGGGACAGAGGTGCATGGGGGCGGTTCGTTCGTGGCCACCCCTTCGGGGATCACGGCGTCAGGCAATAGATAGATAGATAGATATACAGTACACAGACCGTAGCCGCGGTTGGCAGAGCAGCGGCGCTGCATTCGGACTAAGGTCGGAATTCCTGCTTCAATTGTTGTCTTATTTCTCACTTCACACAATAACTTCACAATGTATAGTGTTCTAGTCTTCAATCATCGCATGGCAACGACCATATCTACCTCTGGTATGCATAAAAACTGGGTTAGGCCATTTATTTGCAGAGATATGAGTATTGGTAAATGACAAATTTTGTGAGTAAACGGTGAATTCTCGCCATCCGCCTTGCTTACTGACCTAAATATTTTTACCATAAAAACTGAACCACTTGGTCTAGAGAATTCTAGTTTTCACCAAAAGTAAGACAACAACGAAAACTGCCGCTGGATATATACAGTATATAAGCTAGGTTAGGCCATTTTTTTGTGTATAAAAAAGCGCGGCAAAATCCAGAGAATTCGATATTTTACCCGGGTTCGGGCTTGGCGGGAGTATTTAACCCTCCAGCCCCGGGGGCTATAGCTCGCGACTGTGCTGCGGTACCGGGTGTTTTGACGATCTTTGTGCTATGTTAACTACCCTGTAAGTCAATGAATATGGCATGTAATGTTGTGAATAAAAAAGAATAATGTTCCACAAACCTTCCTCTGTCGAATGGCATTGAGTAGAGGTCTCTAGCCCCACTGGTTGCATAATGGTGAGCGCGGGAAGACGAGTGCTTTTCGGCGGCAAATTCTTCCCGCGTTCGGACGCGTCGCCCCGGCCATGGCTACGACGCACCTAGCCGCTCGTCGCGCCAAAGTATTTATCTCCCTTAGACGATTTTAGTGTTTGATATTGAGAATGTGATGTTTATTTGATATTTTTATAGTTATTTTGAGGCCAATTATATAAAATATGTTTATTAGGGTATCACTGATATTGCTAATTTTCACTCGATACCGTACATTTTATTAGTAATTGAGGTAGGTTATTGTTGTATTAGGCACTGATTATTCGTTATCACAGGTGTTTATTATACTTTGGCCATCAAATATTAGGTCTTGTGTCACTTTCACTTAGTTATATGATTTGTAAACGTTTTATATACAATTTATTGTCTTTTTTCACTGATTTATATATTTCTATAGGTACTAATCATATGAATGTCACTTGGTATATACATATGTGTCACTTTCACATATTATTATGGTGTAATTGTATTTGTATCAATTTTATCATAATACATGACTTTTGTATTACAATAAATTGGTTTTCTTCCACTTTTTGCCTATATATAATTATAGTGTACATATTGTCATTTTATTTGGCAATTTCAGTATGATTATTAGAACTCCAGCTTGGAGTGGTAATCAAAGAAGCACTCTAAAGCACAGAGTGCCACCTTGCACTCCACACACTCCATGGTTGACTTTTTACCTGACCTCGGCCTCACCCTGCTGTTGTAGCAGACATGGCACCGCTTCTGCTGCGTTCTTCCTGATTCATTCTGAGGCAGGGAACCAAGCCTGTGCCTAATCAAGTATTGAGCACACTGCAAGCGGTCAATAACGGCGGGCCCAGGATGTGCCACTGCCCTCTGTGGCGTAGCATACTTCTCCAGGAGCTCCGTCAACACCTGCTTTTGGAACCTCCGCAGGCTATTGAACTTCATGGGTGTGTTCACATTCCGAAGCTTGTATATATTGTAGGCATTCAGAACTGACATGTCCACCATATGCAGAAAGAACTTTTTGTACCATCTGCACGAGGTACGCAGGCAGTCAATGAAGCCTATCTGCATGTCGGACTTGTCCACCAGCCTCATGTTGATGTTGTAGTCCAGGACAGCATCGGGCTTGGTCACCCTGGCCTGGGTCCGGCGATCCACCTTGCCAGTCTCCACCATTTCCCCCTTGTGGATGGTGGTCAGGAGGTTGACCTTCCGCTGGTCGTGCCAGTGGACAGCCAGAATGGGCCCCGACTTCTTCTTGAACACATCACCTTTTTTGGTCTTTGGAGGGAAAGGTGGCATGCCCTTCCTTTTCCCTCGTACTGTGCCTACAGTCCCCGTCTTGCGCTCATGCAGGTACTGTGAGAGAGTGGGGGACGTGTAATAATTGTCCGTTTTTGGCAGTTAATGAGAGCCTAGAGATGTTATTGAAAAGGGTAGATGAACTGGGAGCAGAGAATATGGCATTGAAGGAGCAGCTGAAGGAATACGAAGGACGTTTCACGGAAGTAAAGGAGTCGACTGCATGGACGGTGGTAGGTAAACAAAAAGTCAAGGATTTGGAGGATATTATGAAAGAGCAAAAGGAAGAAATGAATATGACCAAACAAAGTTTTGAGAGTGCAGTTGTAGGGGTCATGAAGAACAAGGAGAGTGTCGTGAGGGAGGCCATGGACAGGGATAGGGGTGTAATCTTGTATGGAGATATAGAGACTCATATGAATGATAATGGAGTGAGAAAAGTGAGGGATATGGAGACAGTGAAGGAGGTCTTGAAAGGTGTGGATGAGGACGAATATGGATGGGAAGGGCAGGTGGAGGAGATCAGTAGGATAGGTAGATATAAAAGGGGAGAGATGAGACCTATAAGGGTACAGTTTAAAACTAGGGTAGTGGCGGAGACTGTGACAAATTTTAGTTGGAGGCTAAATACAAATGATAAACTGAAACACATAAGACTAAAGAAGGATTTGAGTATAGAACAAAGGAAAAAAATTAAGGAATTACAAGAAAAGGCTGATGAAAATAATGGAAAGTTGGATGAGGAGGAAAAGAGAAATTTTTACTGGAGAGTGAGGGACGGAAAAGTGAGGAAGTGGTTTATAAGAGTAGAAAGGAGGGGAGATCAGGGAGGGGAGAGAATGTGATGAGAGTTGTGACGGAGGAGGAGAACGGGGTGGAGGTGTCACAGGGAGAGACAGGAGACAAAGAGTCAGACCCAGTAGTGCTAACAGGGGAGTAGGGTACGGACTGGAGGAGCGGGATGGTGTAATTGCTGGAGGAATGGTAGATGGATTAAGGATTATGTTTAGTAATGTGGATGTGTTTACTCAGGACAAGAAAAGAGAACTGATATGTAGGTTGGAGGATGGAGTGGAAAAACCTGATATCATAGCCCTACAGGAAGTAAGACCAAAAAATGTTAGAATTGAGAGGGAACTGGTGGAATATAGTTTGGAGTTATATGAGAGAAATGCTATTAGAGCAGAGGTTGGAAGAGGACTGTTTATTTATGTAAGTATTGTGAGTATTTGTGTATCTAATTGCCTCTATATATAGAAGCCCAAATAATAGCAGGGGAGAGGATGATAACCTACTGAAAACAATGGAGGAGATAGATAATAGAGAGAACAAATATAAAATTTTGATTGGAGATTTCAATTTGCCAAGGATCAACTGGGCAAATTGTACTACTCCAGCGGGACAGGGTAGCCTGGAAAATAAGTTTATAGAGAAAGTGAGAGATTGTTTTTTAACGCAACATATTGTAGAGATGACAAGATATAGAGATGGGACGCAGGGGAGTGTACTTGATTTGATTTTTAGCAATGAAGAGGATATAGTGGAACATGTTAATGTGGATAGCCCTATAGGTCGTAGTGACCATGCCTGTATAAGCTTTAGTTGTAACATTATCGGAGAGGGATAATAAAAGCAATAGAAAAATATACATGTATGATAGAGCAGATTATGAGCTGCTGAGACGGTGTTTGGACATTGACTGGGGGGAATATTTGAACGGTGAAGACGCTGAAGGAATGTGGAGGAAAATTAGAGTCAAACTGGAGAATGCTGTATCCAAAAGTGTACCAGTAAGGGAATATAAGGATAAAACAAAATTGAGGAAAAGAACTAACCCAGAATTGCCAATGAAAAGAAAGCTTTGGATATTGATTAGAAGAAAGAAACGATTGTGGGAAAGATTAAAATTGTTAAAAAAGAACAGGGGGTCTAGTATAGAGGCTAAGGAAGTGGATCTGGAACGCAGACAAATAAACAATAAAATAAGGTGGGAAACAAGGAGGGGGGTGAAGGAGAGGGAGAGAGAGATAGCTAGAAATGTGAAGGATAATCCTGTAAGTGTAGAGGATGTGATTCTTATGAAAGTAGCGGTCCATCATGGCTTGCACCACTGCTCGCCAAAGCCAATGAGGGTCCACAAGCAAGTCCCCTTCCTTCCCGCTGTAGACCAGGAAGTCCAGGACATAGCCAGTTTGGCAGTCGCACAGCACAAAGAATTTTATGCCAAAGCGATGTCTTTTTGAGGGGATGTACTGCCGGAAGCTGAGTTTTCCCCGGAACAGCACAAGAGACTCGTCAATGACGACCTTGCGGAAGGGCTTGAAGTAGGAGGTGAAGCGTTCTCGCATCATCTCGTACAACGTCCTAATCTTCCACAGCTTGTCACCGAGGTGGACGTCGGTGTTGGTGACAAGATGGAGCGCTGCGAGGATATCAAGGTACCGGTCGCGAGACATATATTTCCCGAAGGCAGGGGTGGATATCAGATCATTGGTGATCCAATAGTCAGGCAACCTATGCTTCTTGACATGAGGCATTAGCATGGTGAGTGCCAGGAACACCATGAACTCTTTATGAGTCACTGGGGTCCACTGCCTCATGTGGCCCTTGGTCACCTTGCCCAAAAAGTGGACCTGGAATTGGTGCTGCTTATTTGTCTCTTTGACAACATAGCCTACCACCTCCTCATCAAAGAAGGCCTCAAATAGTTCGTGTGGTGGAGCATTGGGGCCTGCAGGAAAATTGGGGGTAATGCCTGAACCCTCCAGTACCTCATCAAAAGCTGGCACATCAGGGTTGTATCCATCCCCATCAACTACGTCTTGCCACTGAAAAACGTAGAATGGGTCTTGTCTACGCTGACGAGGAGCTCCAGCTGGTGGCCCAGCACGCCCACGGCCAACTCGGGAGGCGCGCGCCCTAGGGCGGCGAGGGCGTCGGCCAGGGCGGCGGCCAGCACGACGGGCAGCACGACGCCGGGCCAAGCGGATGGGTCGAGGGTCGTCGATGTCCATATATAGTCATCGTCAGAGTGGTCATCTTGCCCTGACGGTGGACCTATGTAATCATGGCCAGAGTCTTCAGAGAGGTGCCCTTCATCATCAGTGGCCCCCACATAATCTGGCGGGGAACCAGTGATGCGTGGGCGGCGTGCGGGTGGGGAAGGAGTGGCAGGTGAGGCTGTGTCCCCCCGAGGTCCTGGGCTCCTTGGCCTGCGACGAGTGACAGAAAGCATGTTTCACTGTCACTAGGCCCAAGTATTGGTGATGCGAGCTCAAAGACTTCTTCAGGAAGACATGTTGAAGGCGGGAGAGGTGGGGAGGACCGTGGGGAAAGTTGCGGGGACGTATGGCTGGGGCCGGCAGGGGTGGACGCCGCGGGAGCCTCGAACAAAACTCTCTTACTTTTCTTAATTTTTTTGGTATATTTCCTGCCTTTCCCCTTTTCGGCAGCAGTATGTCTCCTGTCGGGAGACCTAGGAGGCAAATAGGCCGAAAGTGGGGGGTCCTCAACCCTTGGCAGTGGTGGGGGTGGTGGGGAAGAATGCGGGGCATCCGGGTCATCTTGGGTGGCGTGGGTAGATAAGGGAGACAATGGCGGACGAGAAGGGTCACCACGCTGACCCTCACTCACAGCCTCATCCTCACCAAGTATTTTTGCTTGTTCCCTAGCTGCCGCGGCCGCCTTCTCAAGTATTTTCTGCATATACAAGTGTAGCTTGAAAGGCGATTTACCTGGGGAAGGGCTTGGCGTCGTGTCACTTATGCGAAATTTGGTGAGTGACCTTGAACTCTCCCACTCGCTCACTCTCTCAAGTTCACTGTCTTTAGGTAAACCAGCTTCCTCAACAACTGGTACATCTCCTTCATCACTCTCATCACTGTCATGTTCTCTCGCAAATCCCAGGAATTGCTCTTCTTTCTCACTCTCATGGCCATAATCACTCGACTTATAATTACTGGAGTCGTCACTGACTATATCATCAACAATATACTTGGCATCAGCACGCTCATATAGTCTCAATGTCGTCTCAATACCTCCGGGAGATAACACATTTAGGCGATGGCGTCGGGGTAAGGCGCGACGAACTAGCAAGGGCGTCGTAGGAAGCACGGTATCGGACACAGCGGAATCACTATTTGGCGTACTGTCCATGATGGCGTCGGGGTAGATACTGTTGCTGTGGCGTAGTTTACGCCTGGTGGCGCCACCTACCCTCCCACGACACCAAAAATATACGCGCGGCATTCGAAAGCACTCACGCAAGCAATGGGCGTTAAAGAGCCCTTCCGGGTTGCGCGGGCCGAGTTTGTTATGGGCGTTCAAGAGCCCTTCCGGGGTAGAGGGGTTAAAGGGCCCGAAGTCTGAGGGTTAATTAACTTTTAATTGACGTAAAGTCCGAATTCGCCCCAGTTGACGGTACCACATGTATTCATTAGTTTACTGTCTTGATAGTGTAATGGTTAGTGTGGTGAATTTGGGTGTGAGTATCCTTGGTTGGAATCCTTGGAGTACCGTAAAATGCTGTAACTTCGGACATTTTTGTTTTTTTAACAATTTCTCCTGAGTGTAAACACATAGAGATTTAACTAGGTCAAGTGATGTATGGTGATAGTGCGCCGTAATCCAGGAAGCCTCCTAAAATTATCCCCCATAAGAAGAGAGTTATCCTTATCCTAAATGATATCCGAAGTTTGCTTG
The DNA here is from genome assembly GCA_032716605.1 of Paralithodes platypus. Taxonomy (NCBI): domain Eukaryota; kingdom Metazoa; phylum Arthropoda; class Malacostraca; order Decapoda; family Lithodidae; genus Paralithodes; species Paralithodes platypus. The sequence goes on from CM064558.1 coordinate 12,382,506, forward strand.
AAAAGTTGATAACTTCGGACCTGTATGGCTAACTTCGGACATAGGTGATTTCTTATGGAAAATGGTTGCCAAGAAAGCTGAGATAACTTCGGACGAACGGAGGAGAACTTCGGACCTACGTTCGTGGCCTTATTTCATTCATTTTTCGGCTCCTACTATTTTATATGAATATTTTATTATTGCTGCTTATTCTTGTCCGATGTTATAGTGGAAAATGCACAGTCAATACTTTTAGGCCTGTATAATCAGTATAGGAGGGGGATATATACGATGTTTAACATATTCTGTTTGGATCTGTTCTCGTTAGGCATCGAGCTCACTCCTAGAAAATATTGAGCAGGAAAAATAACCAATGCTGTCAAATCAATAACTCGAAAATTAACTAGGCCTAGTGAAAATATATAGGTATGTATAATATATCAATGCATATACACTATATAGGTATGTATATATAGGTATGTATAATATATCAATGCATATACACTATATAGGTATGTATAATATATCAATGCATATACACTTTTATGAATTTGAGCATTTTTATAGGTATAACGTATTTGTTGGTGTTTCTTTCGGCAGATAAATTTTTTTTTTTGGACAAGATATATGCCTCTCCTAAGTTATATATATTATATATCCAGAATTATCCGAAATACATAAATAGGTTAGCATAGTATCATATTTTTATGGGTTTTTGGACTCAGAGAATGATGATTTGATCTTTTACCACCATGTTAATGATGTACAAGTATTATGAATGATTTTCATAGGGAAAATAATAACAAACGATTGTTTTGTTCCATGTCCGAAGTTACCATGTTTTTTTTTAAAACACAATCGGTTAAATGATACTGTTCTACCTAGAGCGTTATACAAGTGTAACAAATTTCCTTTGGTGGATGTTGTCTCTGGTAATGTTACTACAAAATTATATCAGTCACAACATCATTCATACAAACAAATTTCTTCAGGGTGATAGAAGTTTGGCAGGGTAGCGAAAAATGTACATATTTTCGTCACATATATAATATTTTTTTCGTGTACATATACTCATGTCAGTTCCCTAGGACTTTTACATGCTCTTCCTTTGCCATTTCTCTAAACGGACCCCACAAAAAAATAAATAAAAAGCTTTTCCATTATATAATGACAATGTCTAATTACTTATTATCGCCGATGTCCGAAGTTATGACCCAAGTCCGAAGTTACCCCACTTTACGGTACCACATGTAATCATTAGTTACATTGATTTCATTAACCCCCCAAAAACGGGGCCGTTTGGATATATTGGATATATTCTGGATATATAATATATATAAATTAGCCGTTTGTAACATCAACTACCTGCCGAAAACGAGCTTCATTCCATGTTCTTTTTCATGCATAAACAAGAGCCAGAGCGTAATACAATTATGTATCCGTGAAAGGGCGACAATAGAGCTTTCCAATGACACCTGAATCATCCTTGTACGACCACGGGTTATCCTGTAGCGATCGCGTAACCGGAGGTGAAAATACCCTAAAATAGAGTAATTTCAGTAGTTTTTTCCTTTTCTCGCGAGAACAGTTGATGGTGGGAGGATGGCGGTGGTCCCAGACGCGGCCCACTGGTGGTGCCGAACGGTCAGAGCCTGCCTATCGTCCTCCCAACGCACGGACTCTCTCTCAGAGCCCCTAATGTGCTCAGAATGCCGCCCGTCATATGACGGGTACCGGAGGATAGTCCATTTATTTCTTGCCCGTCATATAACGGGCACCGCGGTTTGAGTGTTAATTAGGTTTATTTGTAAGTTAATTGACCACTTGCGAGTTTCAGGCTATAAGGAAGTTGGAGCTGTAAACATTGATAAAAAATAGAAATACAATAGTAATGTACCGTAGGTTTCTGATGGCTAAAGAGTACCGTATGTTGAATTTGGTTTTGTTTATTTATAAATGTACGAAGACTATTTTTGCTGATAATTCTGCTAAATATCAATACATACATTCTATCCTGCAGTTTTGCCCCACACATCCATCTCACCATTCTCATCTCATTACGTTCCATTCTGTTGACATCCTCTATTTTAACGGACCATGTTTCTGAGGCATACGTCATTGCACTTCTAACACATGAGGCATACCTTTCCCTTCAGGGGGAGAGGCATTCTTTTCATGGTCAGAATTGGCAGCAGTTCTCTGAACTTCCCCCAACCACATCTAATTCTAGCGACAGTGGCAGCCTCGGCCCCACCACCGGCAGAGAGGGTATCTCCTAGGTAACAAAACTTGTCCACCATCTCCAATGGCTCATTTCCAAAGTTCACAGCCACAGGATCATCATTTAACACAAGCTCGCCCTTGCACACTACGCACTCAAAATTCTCGATTTCTGACTTATCCTTTGGCAGGGGTCCTTTTATTCCATTATAGCGCTTACTCTACAGCTCCCACTTCCTTATAGAACTAATCTCGCAAGTAGTCGTCAATTGGTGGGTTGGTGATATGAATTTATATCCGAGTAATAACCCGATGTATTTTTGTTTCAGATGACTTTGCTGCCATGCTGGAGAGCGCCCTGCCCGACGACCTCATGTGGTCGGGCGACTCTCAAGGCGGTGGCGGCGGCGGTGGTGGCGGGAACAGTGGCAGTGGCGGGGGTGGCGTTAACGGCATGATGGAGAATAGTGGTGGCGGGGGTGGGGGTGGTAACAGTGGGAGTGGGGGCCCGGGTGGTGGTGGTGGTGGTGGGGGTAATAATAGTGATAATAGACCCCAACAGCTAGCCCACCATATACAGACTAAGACCCCCCCACACTCCATGGCCCCGGGGAACACCATGCCTCCCGGCCCTCACAGTATACCCAACCAGAACAATATGATCGTCAACGCCCTCACCAACTCTAAAAGTCCCCACGGAGGCGGCCCCATGCAGTCCCCGCAGAACGCTAACCTTGGGATGACCGGAGTGCCCACATCCAACCAACCCCTTAGTATAAACGACTCTGTAAATAACCTCAACAACATGCCCAACAGTATAGCCAACTCCCTAGCGGCTAACGTGACGGGAACCATGTCTATGTCGATGGCGTCCAGCGGGGCGGTGTCGTCGATGAGTTTAGTGAACACAAATGCTCCTATGGGTCACTCCAGTATGGCCAACAGTGTAGGTATGCCCGGGGGAATGAACACGGTGACTAATATAAACACTATGAGCACGATGAACTCCATGAACAAGTCGGTGGTGACAACGATGAACATGAGCGGTCCCATGATGAACGAGGGGATGCCTAACGGTCCACTGCCAGGCCTCAATAGACCAATGGTACCCCCTAATATGAGAGGCCAGTCGCCGCAACCTCTCAATACCGGGCCCCAGGGTATGGCCCCCCGGCTACCTGTTCTACCGGGACAATTAGGACCCAGATTACAGGTACGTCCTTGTTATATTTATTTATTCTAGATTATGCTATTTTACATCTACAGGCATACTCCTATCTCTCGCTGTTCCATCCACTCACTCATAAACAACACGCAGCTGCAGGCACGACCTCCCGAAATCCATCCTTCTGAACCCTCCCTTCCTCGCGAGGAAAGAGTCCACCTGGTCAGGGTGAGATGCGGACACCATCCAGCCCTTCTGAGCTATCAGAAGAGACTGGATGAACTCCGTCGTTGACTCCTGCCCAGGTTGTAACACAGCACCCCATACTATTAAACACATCATAGAAGACTGCATTTCACACAACCACTTACGCCAACAACACGATCTACACTCCTTGAGAGCTCTGTGGGAAAGCCCGACCGTGCCCATGGCCTTCCTTAGGGACTCGGGGCTGTTCGGCCAGGCGGCTTTGGGAACAATAACAACAACTAGACTGGTGATGGGCTAGTCTATCAGAGTGAGAACTGAGCGATCTCTGCCATACCCATAGCTTACTCTGACTGTTCCTTTTACTTATATATTTTCTAGATCTCAAGTGACGGCGTGTCTTCCGTGGATTGACCTCCCAATCTACCAAGATTGGAAGCCAAAGCATCACAATTTTCCTTTGCCCCTCAACTTTCTCTTCATAATTGCTGAGGGACACAGGGCCCTGGGTGTGGCTTTGGTTTCCCGGGCATTTCCGCACCCTCCTCAGCTCCCCGCCATGGAGTGGCTTCGGTCACCTAGGCTTTATTGTGGTCAGCAGGGAAGGTTCTGTGGGGGCGCTCTGTTATGGCCTTGGCCTTGCTCGGGGCTGTTCGGCCAGGCAGCTTGGGGAACAACAACAACAACTAGACTGAAGGTAGATTATGTTTGGCGGCTAAATTTTGATAAAGCGATTATTTTTAAATTGCTGGAAAAAGGGCTCGTGTTACAATGGCTTTACTCTAGATGATGCTAGTCACAGTTGGGTGGCAAAGCAGAACAATTTTGTTTGAAGACTTTGGATGAATAGGAGAAGGAATACAAGAACATTAAGGGGGCCCACCGATTTTTTTTTATTTCTCTCCTTTTCTCTTTCTCTGGCTTGTCTCCATTTTTTTTCTATGTGAATGAGGGAGACAAAAGGCATAAATGCCTGCAGCGAGTGCCTCCCCCAGAGTTGAAAGAGTGACTGGGCCAAAATCAAGGGACGTTCAAGCTAAAATGCCTGGACACACGGACTTTGAAGCAATTTAAGTCATAGGAAGAGGGAAAGACTGATTCTGAGAGAGAGTTCCAGAGCTCAGCAGTTGAATAGAAGAAAGTCTGAGAATAGCATTTCACTCTTGAGTTAGAGAGTTGCACAGAGTAGGGGTGGGATTGTGTTACAAGATGGGTACTACGTACCCTACGTAGAGGAGGTGGTATACACTGGGAAAGCTCCGAGGAACACTGATTATTGTAGTAGCGATAGAATAGCGAGAGAGATGCAACATTGCGGCGAAGAGAGAGAGATTGCAGAGAGTTGGTGAGTGGACGGGAGTTAATGATACGAAAGGCTTTCCTTTCTTCTTTGTCTAGGAGTCTGGTGTGAGAGGATCCTCCCCACACAACCCACAACGAGGGGCGACGCGCTCCTCGGTGCTGCTAGGAGAGTGGCGAACGAAACCTTAGGTGACCTTAGGTTAGGTGACACATGTGAACAATACGCAATACAAGGATGCACTGTGCCCCTGTATAGAGCAAGAAGCTGTGCAGGGGTAAAGAACCCCTTGAGGTGGTTGAGCACTCCCAGCTTTTGGGAGGCTGCCTTAGCAAGACTGGTAATATGGTCCTTCCAAGTGAGAGCAGAAGAAAAAGAGACACCGAGAATATTGAGAGAAGATGAAGGATTGATTTTTGTATTGTTGAGGAATAAGGGATAGTCCTCTAGAGGTTCCGAACGGGTAGTAAGATGGCAAAATTGGGTCTTGGAAGCATTAAATGCAACAAGGTTTTCTCTACCCCAATTGGAAATAGTAGCTAGATCAGAAGATAAGTGTTCTATGGCTTCATAACGTTTACTTTTGAGAGACTGCTGGCTGGGGCGTTCAGGAAAACTAATTGAGTAGTGTAAGGTAGAGTCGTCTGCATATGAATGAATGGGACTGGAGGTACAGTTGAGAAGATAATTTATGAAAATTAGAAAGAGAATAGGAGATAGGACAGAACCCTGAGGAACACCGGAGTTGATAGAATGAGGAAGTGAACGATGGCCGTCCACAACTGCAGCTATGGAATGGCCGGAAAGAAAATTTGTGACAAAGGCACAGATGGAGGGATAGAAACTGAAGGAGGGTAGTTTAGAAATTAGATATTTGTGCCAGACTTTATCGAAGGCTTTCGATATGTCTAACGCAATAGAAAAGGTCTCACCGAAGTCCCGAAAGGAGGATGACCAAGAGTTAGTAAGATATGAAAGAAGATCACCAGTAGAGCGACCCTTAAGGAAGCCATACTGGCGATCTGAGAGCAGATTATGAGAAGAGAACTGCTTCAGAAATTTGGAAGCAAGAATAGTTTCAAAAACTTTAGAGATACAAGAGATGAGAGCAATTGGACGATAGTTGGAGGGTTGAGAGCGGTCACCCTTCTTTGGGACAGGTTGAATGCAAGAAGGGAAGATGTTAGAGGAGAGAAAGAGACGAAAGAGTTTGCCTAGGCAGGGAGTCAGCACGGAAGCACAGTTTTTTAGTACAACATTCAGCCAACTGTTTGAAGACGTTTATCCCCATCTAGGTGTCGATTTCTTCCTGGCGAGCCATCGCTCGCCATCATTGTATGAAGAAATCCTAATATTGATGAAGAAATGGGGTGAAAGGTTTTAGAATCGCCAAACTAATAGGGCGAATGTCTTATAATATCAAAACAAATTGGGCTAAACATGAGGGAGAAGGGGGACCAGAGAAGCGACTCAAAACAAAGCTTTTACCCTTTTCATTCCCACAGATCCTTCCTAAACTGTATAAAATTGTCTAATGATAGAAACTGTCAAAGCATATCTGGAGAGGCGTTATATTTGAGCCGTTCAAGAGCCCCTTCTCAGGCCCAGGAAGTGCCTTCCGATAACGCGATTCGTAATACTCTAATTCCTAATATGCGAGGTCGTGTGTCGCCCATAAACTCGCGTTTTAGGGGTCCTGACTGTACTTGGAGAAAAAGAGAGTGGTGAAGAGACTAGTGAAGGAAAGTAAGAGCAGACTAGATGAGGAATTTGGAAGGAATCTGAGTGTAAAATGGAGCGAGTGTAAGAAACGTTTCTAGAAAGAGGTCAAGAAAGTTAGGGAAGGTAGCAAGGGAAATAGTAAGGATGCGAAAGATAAGAATGGGCAAGTGCTATCAGAGAAGCCACGGTTGGTAGAGCACTCGCCTGCTGACCGTGAGGTTGACGGTTCGCGTCTCGGGCCAGCCAGTGTGTTATTGGCAGATGCCAGTGCTGTTGGTGAACGGCGCGGTCTAGCAATCTGTGGCAACTGTTCCCTGAAGTCCCTGATTCATCAAGGCACCCACCCTAGCCCAGCTATTCAGCAGGGACTGTATGGTGGTAAAAACTGCATCAGAGAGTCTAAAGATGGATGGAGTACTGCAACGAATTGCTAAAAATGTAAGGAATGAAGCTCCAGCAAACATAGTTGGATGGGGTGTGGGAGGGAGAAGAAGAGAAGTAGTGGAGGATGAAGTGGGGATCAGGAGGTCAGAGGTAGGTATGTACCGATGTGTCGGTATCGGTATCGTTTTAATCGGCCTGTTTTAGGGGTATCGGTATCTGAAATATTGGCCGATACTGCCGATAAATTAAAAGTATTTACGCTCTGTATTTTCCCCTCTTTTATAATTTGTTCATCAATTCTTTCCCTGTTTAGGGACTTCAGTCACTTCAGGATTGGCTATTGACTGACTTGAATTCATGTCATGGGTGTCAATGAGGTTAAGATTTAAGATAAATGTTTATGAGACTAATTTTATAGCCTACTTACATTTACAATTGAATTTTCTAGAAAGAAGTATCGGTGTATTTACAGTATTGGGATATCGGTATCGGCTCTAAACTGAGTATCGATATCGGCCAAAATATTGGTATCGGTACATCCCTTGTCAGAATGAAGCTCATGAGAAGAGTGAAGATGGGGAAAGCATCAGGAATAGATGGAGTGTGTGGGGAAATGCTGAGGTGTTGAGATAGTGATCGAATGGGTATGGAAAATGTGTAAACTAGCATTGTAGAAGGGGAGTTCACCTACAGGCATAATAGTCGCCCTATATAAGGGTAAAGGGAAAAGAGGAGTGTGTGGTAACCACCAAGGAATGTGTATTCTAAGCGTAGTAGGGAAGGTGTACAGTAAGGTAGTAATTGAGAGAGTGAGAGTGAGAACGGAGGAATGGATAGGTGACGAGCAGGGAGGTATTAGGAAGGGAAGAGGATGTGTAGATCAGATTTTTACCCTGAAATGTGTTGTGGAGAAATATCTGGAGAAGCAACAAAAGCTGTATGTTGCCTTTATGGACTTGGAGAAGGCCTATGACAGAGTGGATAGAGAAGGTATGTGGAAAGTACTTAGTATATACGGAGTAGATGGCAAGTTGCTGAAAGCAGTGAAGAGCATGTATGAGGGTGCAAAGGCGGCAGTACGTGTGGAGAATGAGCAGAACGAGTTCTTTGATCTGAATGTTGGGTTGACTCAGGGGTGTGTGATGTCACTGGTTGTTTACTGTATATATGGATGGAGTCATAAAAGAAATACAAGGAAGAGCAGTGGATGTGGGTGTATCGCTGAAAAGGGAGGAAAATGAGTGGAAGCTACCTGTACTGCTGTTTGCTGATGACACAGTTCTGATGAGCGATAATGAATGGGAGTTGCTGGGTCTGGTAAATATGTTTGGAACTGTGCGAAAAACGGAATCTGAAGGTAAATGCGGGGAAGAGCAAAATTATGGTCTTCGAAAGGGGTGAAGCCACAGAGTGTGAGGTGAGGTTAGGTTGAACAGTCAGGCTAAGGGGAATGTCAGCTCATTTAAATATTTTGGCAGTGTGCTGAGTAAAGATGGGAGTATGGATGAAGAAGTGAGTGAGAGGGTGCAACAGGGGAAGAGGGTTGTAGGAACGCTGAAAGCAGTAGGATAACAAGAAATAGGGTGGTCAGCATGGCAGTAAAAAAGTCCTTGCATGATAATGTGTTAATCCAGAAATTGACGTACGGAAGCGAAGCATGGACATTGGTGAAGAGACTCAGACCGAGAGTGAGAGGGGTGGAAATGAGTTACTTGAGAAGTGCGTGCGGAGTTACATGGAGGGATAGACAGACAAATGAGGAAATAAGAGAGAGGTGTGGTGTGGATGTAGACGTGCTGGAAAGTGTGAAAAGGAACACCTTGAGATGGTTCGGCCATATGGAACGTATGGGAAGAGAGAGAATGACTAAGAGGGTGTACGAGAACGAGGTAGGACAGAGGAAGAGGTAAACCGAGAGAGAGGTGGAAGGATGGAGTGAAGAAGTATGTGAGTGAAGGCCTTGCTGGTTGGGAGGAGGAATGTCGACTGACTGGGGGCAGAGGTGCATGGGGGCGTTTAGTTCGTGGCCACCCTTTCGGGGATCACGGCTTTAGGCAATAGTTAGATATGTGTTTGGGTTTTGGGTTTGGCTGGTCCCAGAACACATCCCCATTTACCCCATTAATTTTAGGGTTCGCTATACAATTTTTAATTTTAGATCGGATTTTCAGGAACGTAGCCCAATCGTAAGTCGAGGGAGGCCTGTGCAAAGATAATATTGTGGTTTATTGTTCAAGTTATGTCTTTAGAAGTGATGAAATGGTCACAAGTTCTCAACAATGCTATTTCAGGTTAAATTCCATGTATTCCTTTTCATAATTATTCAAGTCTTTGGGGGGGGGGGGGGATTTTTGTTTTTTAATTAATTAATTAATTATTTTTCTAGTTTCCTCCTTAGACATCCATAAAACTTTAAAAAACATCCATAAACCTACAGTATTACCTGTATTGTATTTCTGTTCTATGTAGCTGTTTACAGCTCCAACTTCCTTATAGTCTGAAACTCGCCAGTGGAATTGATGTCAACAAATACTTCACAATTGGTCACGCAAATTTCAAAAGGGGAAATGGTTGGAAGATAATTGGAAAGCCTTTTCACTCATGAGGCGAAGCATTTCATTTGTGCATAAACCTTGATAGCCTAATGCTTAGTGCGTGGAATTTGGGTGTGAGTATCCTAGGTTGGAGTCCTTGGGGTACCACATATATTTGGGTGTGAGTATCCTAGGTTGGAGTCCTTGGGGTACCACATATATTTGGGTGTGAGTATCCTAGGTTGGAGTCCTTGGGGTACCACATATATTTGGGTGTGAGTATCCTAGGTTGGAGTCCTTGGGGTACCACATATATTTGGGTGTGAGTATCCTAGGTTGGAGTCCTTGGGGTACCACATGTATTCATTACTTTCATTGATTTCATTAGTTAGGTTTAATTTCAAATTAATTGATGGGTTGGTGAAAACAAATATGAATTAATCGAGTGGTAAATTTATGGAATGGGCTACGTATACAGTACTTGTTTTTTTTCTTCAACTGACGGTAAATTGAAAAAGTTCCCGTCAAGATTCCTTAGTTATTATGAAGATTTTGTAGTGAAATTTGGTGCTAATTGTATAAACTTGGTCTTAATAAGATGCAGAGACATAGTAGTTTCATATTTTGTAGTGAAACATGGTGATAACTATATACACTTGGTCTTAACCCTTTCGCTGCGGGTGACGTTCTGGAATGTTTTGGCAAGTTACAGCAATTTCCAGGCTTTAAAAGCCTGTAAAAAACGTAAAAATCGAGTGACAGTGGGCGGGAGCGTGAGGGGCCCACCTCCGACCCTCAGAGCACCGAGCGGCTCACTGAGCTAGGCTGTGTCTCGCGCGTGTCTCTCTCTGTCTCTCTCATAAGTGCAGCCAAGCGAGCGAGTGTTACATAATAGCGGGGTTCCCGCGTTTCACTGGGATCACTGCGGGTGAACCAGACCACGTATACGGTCCGTTCTGGTGTCATTTTGAAGCTATTTTCGCCTAGTTTTCGGCAGAATACACTTCATTTAATGCAGATGCTTGATTTATCATTCAGGAGTGCCTGAATATGCCCTAAATAGCCCAAACAAGGCCGCAGCCAAAGGGTTAATATGATGCAGAGACATTGTTTTCATATTTTTCCATAAAGTATTGAGAAATTAGTTGCTAAGGGATTCAATTTACCGTCAGATGAAATGAAACAGAGTATAGTGATATCATTGAGTGTAATACTGTTCAAAAATTTCAAAAATCTGTCTAGATATATATCTCGCTCTTAACCCCTGATTAACTGCGTTTACAAATGAATAGCACCATTTTATACTGTAGGTCTCCCTCACTATCCAATGCCCCAATTGACCTCTTGCGAGTTTCGTTCTATAAGGAAGTTGGAGCTGTAGACATCGATATTTAGCAGAATAACCAGCTATAATACGGTTTTAGTAAATTTATATACCGGTATACAGTAGGTTACATAAAAACAAATTCAACATACTGTACTATCTATCCATCAGAAACCTACATAATTAATATATTTGTGTTTATTATTGATGTTTATAGGCCGAACTTCCTTGTAGCCTGAAACTCGCAAGTGGTGAATTTATGATATTATTATAGGTTTTTAGGTGTTTGGGTTTGGGTTTTGGCTGGTCCCAGAATGCATCCCCATTTACCCCATTAATTTTAGGGTTTGCTATACAAATTTGTCTATAAGATCGGGTTTTCAGTAACGTAACCCAATCGTAAATCGAGGAAGACCTGAGCTATCCTTTCCTTTTTTCACATGGGGTTGGTAGTTTAGTTACAAGCAGCCTAGTAAGGATCAGTAGACCTGTTGTTGCTTGTTTTCCTTTGTACACTCTGTTCTTAACAACTTGACGCTTACTAAAATTCTTGGTTAACCCCTTCCGTTCCGGCGACGTCTTGTTTGCTATATTCTGGCTACTATTAGACGATTATATTCTGTTTAAGAAGGGCCTCTAGCAATTATCAGGCTTCAAACTACTGTATCTCACTTAACCATTTTACCACCATAGATCCTTCTTAAACTGTACAGAATCATCTAAATATAGCTAGAATAAACTTCCAAAGATGTCGCCGGTACAGAAGGGGTTAACCCGTTGAGTACGTAGGATACAGTAATAAAAGTCCCCAGCACAGTCCCAAGCACTGTGGCGAAAATGGCAGGAGAGACCACCTTTTCACCTCAAGAGATGAGGCAAGACTGGATCTCTCACAAGTTTTCTTTTTTTTCTCTCTATTAAAAGGCTTAAAAAAAAAAAAAATAATAATAATAATAATTAAGCCTTGTACAGGCAGTTACAAGAAAAATACATTACTGACTGCTATAGCCGTCGCTGGGACTTTGGAGTGACTTATCTATTGACGGCTATAGCCGTCGCTGGGACTTTGGAGTGACTTATCTATTGACGGCTATAGTCGTCGCTGGGACTTTGGAGTGACTTATCTATTGACGGCTATAGCTGTCGCTGGGACTTTGGAGTGACTTATCTATTGACGGCTATAGCCGTCGCTGGGACTTTGGAGTGACTTATCTATTGACGGCTATAGTCGTCGCTGGGACTTTGGAGTGACTTATCTATTGACGACTATAGTCATCGCTGGGACTGGAGGGGTTAGGGTACAGTATGTCGTTTTTTTGGACCCCATTTTCCCTCATGTTTAGCCCCATTAGCTTTGAGATTTTTAGACGCTTACCCTATTAGTTTGGCGATTTTAAGACCTTTCGTCCCATTTCTTTGTCAATATCAAGACCTTTTGTCCCATTTAGATGTCTATTTTTTCCTGGCAAGCGATAGCGAGCCTGTAATGTAAGGAACTTTGATATTTTTCTACCAAAAAATTTACAAATTTATCTTGAAGGGTATCTTGCGGGTCTTTTCTATGCTTGTTAGAGGTCTAGGGAGCAAACTAAAATCCTCCCTTAAGATGGGGATGACTCAATGTCTCGCTAGCTTAAAACAAACAGGCTATAGGTCCCTTAACCCTCGGAATCCGGGAGGCCTCATATGAGGCAAACAAAAATATTGGCAGGAATCCGGGAGGCCTCATATGAGGCAAAATGCGCGGCTAAAAATCGCCGCTAAAATCATCATAACTCGGCAACCACGCGTCGTAGTGATGTCATCTCAACGGCAGTCTACAGACAACAACATGTTCTACAATTTGCAAAAAGATTGACTGCTCTAGGTGGTCTCAATCAGTAGCTACTGAATTATGAAGCTTGACTGTACGAAAATGGCCCCGGACACAGCGATCCGCCTCATATGAGGGCCCCCGGATCCGGAGGGTTAAGGGGGTAGTACTCGCTTTTTATAGACCCCCTTCTCCCTCATGTTTAGCATATTAGTTTTGAGGTTTTAAGACGTTTGTTCCGTTAGTTTGGCAATTTTGAGACCTTTCGCCCAATTTCTTTGCCAATTTTAAGACCTTTTGTGCCCTTTAGGTGTCTATTTTTTCCTGGCGATCGAAAGTGAGCCTCTAATTTTTAGAAGGAACCGGCCTTCGGCCTAGACAAGTTTCTACCAAAAAATTTACAAATTGATATTGAAAGTGGGTCTTTTTGTAAGCTTGATGGAGGTCTAGCGAGGAAACTAATAAGTACAGTAAATTAATAAATAATTATATAGACCAAAAACCAAGCACTACCCCCTTAACCCATGGAATCCGGGAGGCCTCATATGAGGCAAAATACGCGGCTAAAAAGTTGCCGATATAATCATCAGAACTCGGCAACCACGTAACGTAGCGATGTCATCTCAACGGCAGTCTACAGACAAGAAAACGTTCTACAATTTGCAAAAAAAATGACTGCTCTAGGTGGTCTCAATCAGTAGCTACTGAATTATGAAGTTTGAAAATACCAAACTTCATATGAGGCCCCCCGGATCCCAAGGGTTAATATTGGACCAATTACAATGATCTTTCCCACGTGTATCCCATCTATCCTCTAGGTCGTAACGGAGTCCCTTTTGTAAATTTTGTCCTGTGCAGGTCTCCCTTGATTTACGATTGGGCTACGTTCCTGAAAACCCAATAGTAAATAGAAAAATCATATAGCGAACCCTAAAATATAAGGGGTAAATGGGGATGCGTTCTGGGACCAGCCAAAACCCCAACAGGGACACGGAGTCCAGTGCTCCTTCCGGTACTGATCGTGTGGCTTCCGCTACGGTGAGATTGAGGTTTCTGGGGCCTAGGCCTAAACGGATGTTACTAGGCCATGTGTCTTACCCTGTCGGCAGATTTGTCTTCCCCATGTTGAGATGTTTTAACTGCCACTCATTCTGCCATGGCGCCTTGTCCTGCAAAAACAAAGTGAGGTGTGCGAGATGTGGGGGCTATCACCATATGAAGGCGGGGGAGGCCAGCTGTTCCAATGACCCTCGATGTTTATTCTGTGGTGGCCCTCATCGTGTGATGGCGAAGTCCTGCCCAGTGTACTGTCAGGCTTTTTATATCCATGGTATCGGGATGGTGATCTTGGCCTGTCTGATATGAATGTGCAGTTGATGGAACTCAATACTCGGGGCAGACATAAAGTGTGGGCCCCTGCTCCGACCGCTGCAGTCACACCGCCACCCCAGGTTCCAGCTCCCACGACTGCGCGGATGTCGAGGCCTGTCCAGGAGGGGACTACGTATGCGGCGGTGACATCTCCCAATCGCTACGCCCTCTTGGAGGATGAACTGGTCGGGGTAGTCGATCCTGATGCCGGCAGGTTGGATGATGATGAGTGGGCGGAAGTTCATCAGGGCTCCGTTCGTCCACAGCATGGCCGGTCCTGTCCTCATCCCCAACCCAGGTCGCCACGCCGCAAACCAGTCCTGCCAGAACGTCTTCCGCCAGGTAGAGGGGCGGCTTGTCATGCTAGGATCGACCTATTTGACCCTCCGGACCTTGCTACCCAGTCTCCTCATCGGGCTCTCTCGCAAACCCCTGCTGCACAGCCATGGCGTTTTGCACAGGTGCCCCCACGAGGCGAAGCGGGGGCTGGGTCTGCTGCCTCCCGGTGCCCTGGACCTAGTCCGGATGACTCGTTCATGCGGCTGTTCACGGACTTCCTGGACCTCCTGCGTGACCTGCCGTTTAAGGATGCATGTCTTCAACTCTTGCCTAGGCTTGTCTCGCTGTTTTCGCGATGATGGCTTCCACGTCTCTACTGCAGCTTTTCTTCTGGAATGCACGGTCACTGCTTCGGAAAACGCAAGATCTACGGACAACTGTTACTCGACTGTCCCCAGTGATGGTGGGACTTCGTGAGACCTGGCTTACCCCTACCCTCACTTTTTGTCTACCAGGCTTTCAACTGGAACGCCACCCTCCGATGTTCGTTACCAGCCACTACCCTCGGCACATATCGGGTAGACTCATCTCCCCAACCCTGGGCGAGACACAAGCTCCGCAGTCTGGACGTGACCCTGGTCAGGCTACGCATCGGCCATACCACGCTCTCTGGCCACCTCCGGCGGTTGGCTATCCTGGGTAGTGATGCATGCCGGTGGTGTGGTCAGCCGGAGACTATTGAGCACTATGTGTTGAGATGTCCTCGCTTCTACATGGAGCGGTCTATCCTCGCAGGCCGCCTTCGACTCCTCGGCATCACCTCGCTCTCCCTGCCAACGATCCTCGGAGGCCGGGGGGTCCCTGCTGAGATGAGACGTACCGTGATTCTCCGCTTGCAGCTTCCTCACAGCGACTGGGCGCCTGACGCGCTTGTAGTCGTTGGCCTCTCCGCGCCTACGAAGGAAGGGCTGGAGCGGGCGCGGTGACGTGCTCGAGTGGCCCTGTAACTCCACCAACAACAACAACAAAACCCCAACACAAACACCTAAAAACCTATAATAATATTGTAAATTGGGGCATCGGGTAGTGAGGGAGAACTGTATAGCAAACCCTAAAATTAATTATGGATGCGTTCTGGGACCAGCCTAAACCCAAACACAAACCCCTAAAAACCTATACCGGTAATCTTACAGTTTCTTACAGTAGATCCTCTGGAAAAAGGCAAACTAGGCCTATGTATCTTGCTCAGTGCCAGTACTGTACTTGCACTGCTGCGGTCATTCACGGTGTTGGCGGCGGCGGCGGTAGCAGACGCAACATTTTTACTATTCTGTATTTTTGCTTTATAATCAAACTTCAAATCTTGTCTTCCCCATGCTTTATCAAGATTACTTTCAAACTTCCTTATTGATTCGGAATCGACTACATACTGGGCCAGTGCATTCCACTCATTTACCACTCTATCACAAAATGGGTTCTTTGCCTTTTCAAGCCTATTTCTTTCTTTGTAAATTTTCTTAGTGTCTTCTCGTTCTTGTTCCCTCCCACATCAAGAAGATACCTTCACACACACATCCTCATCATACTTTCCTGACACTATCTTAAAAGTCTATCATATCCCCTCTCTTTCTCCTATATGCCAGTGTTGGAAGTCCCAGTGTCCTCAACCTCTGCTCATAGCCCGCGTTCTTCAACGTTGGTACTAGCTTACTAGCTCTCCTCTGCACTTTCTCCACTGCTTCTATATCCTTTACCATATATAGAGCCCACACCTGGTTCGCATATTCCAGGTGCGGCCTAACCAGCGCTGTATATAATATCGTAAATTGCGGCATCGGGTAGTGAGGGAGACCTGTATGTCGTGCCTCGCACCTCGGAGTTAACACGGCCGCATGGACCTATAGTTCGCTTGGAGGGTTTGATTTTGATTTTATTTGTTTTATGTTGTTGCTCGGGCTGTCTCGAGTCGGCCACCCTCAGAATAAGAAAAAAAAAATAAAAAAAAAATAAAATAAAATAAATAAATATATAAATGGGGAATGAGCCTGAGTAAAAGATAGATAGATAGATAGATACACTTGTTATATTGATAATTAATTGTGTGGAGTGACGTGTAGAGGCAGATTGAGAAATGAGAAGGTACATAGGAGAGTGGGACAATAGGGACCCTATTGTTAGAGAGAGCCCTGTGGGAAAGTTCAATTGTGGCCATGGCCTTCCTTAGGACTAAGGGCTGTTCGGCCAGTCAGCTTAGGGAACAACAACAACAACAATATCATCCCTGTTGGTCGGCCAGGCAGCTTAGGGAACAGCAACAACAACAATATCATCCCTGTTGGTCTGCCACTCTACCTTTCATAGACCGGAACTTCTCCAGGAAGTCTGGGACCTGGGAATCTTATGCTGGGGAACCCAAATGGGCCTTGGTCTCTGGGTCTTCTCCTGGGCGACCTAGATGTGTTTCAATTTTTTATTTGTTATATTATTTTGTTGTTTCTGTTAAAGCTCAGTCTGGAGTCGGCCACCCCCAGCTATGGGGGTATGTGCTTGAGTAAATACTGTACGTACATGTATACTGTAGGCCTATATTAATATTTTGGTAGCATAATGGTTAGTGTGGTGAATTTGGGTGCGAGTATCCCTGGTTGGAATCCTTGGAGTACCATATGTAGGGTATTCATTAGTTTCATTGATTTCATTAATTAGGTTTATTTATATGTTAATTGGTGGGTTGGTGATAATATGAATTTGTTAACTAAAAATGCCTGGATACTCAAAGTTTAAAGTAGTCTAAGTCATAGGATGAAGGAAAGATTGACTGTGCCTGAGTATATATGGTACATACCGTACATACAAGTGCCTATTATTCTCTCATTAGTTTCATTAATTTCATTAATTACCTGTAGGTTTATTTGTTAGTTAATTGGTGGGTTGGTGATAATATGAATTTTTTAACTAAAAATTAAGGAACACCCCGTTCTTAACATTAATCCTCCCGAGATTCGAACTTGGGACACCAAACCCAGAACATAAGCATCTAAGGCATTACATCACCAACACACATGAAGTTTGAAGTAGTCTAAGTCATAGGTTGAAGGAAAGATTGACTGTGCCTGAGTACAGTATATAGCCTACATACATATAAGTGCCTAATTATTCTCTTTCTTAAGTCATAGCATGAAGGAAAGATTGACTGTGTCTGAGTATATACAGTACCGGTACATACAGTATACAGTATATCTATCTATCTATTGCCTGACGCCGCAATCCCCGAAGGGGTGGCCAGTATATACAAGATATAGCCTACAATTAACTAAATATGCTCTCTCTTTTCAGACTCCAAACGTTGGTGCCATGAACCAAGCCAACATGTCGGGGGGATACCACTTTGGGGGCCCCCCCGGTGTGAATCAGGGTATGGATGGTGGTGTGGGCCAAGGAAACGCTGGTATGGGGCCCGGACAGCGACCCATGGGTATCACCGGGATGCCTCCGAGATATCCAAACCAGGTATGATTATGGCTTTGTTTTATATTTCATTGTTTTTCCGATGTAAGCCAAGTAACATCTGCACCTTAGGATGTCAAAAGCTCAGTTCCAATAAAGCCTGGGTGACCACTCCATGGTGGGGAGCTGAGGAGGGTGCGGAAACGCCCGGGAAACCAAAGCCCCACCCAGGGCCCTGTGCCCCTCAGCAATTATGAAGAGAAAGTTGAGGGGCAAAGGAAAAATGTGACGCTTTGGCGGCTTCCAATCTTGGTAGATTGGGAGGTCAATCCACAGAAGAGACGCCATCACTTGAGATCTAGAAAATATATAAGTAAAAGGAAGTCAGAGTAAGCTATGGGTATGGCAGAGATCGCTCAGTTCTCACTCTGATAGAACAGCCCATCACCACATGACTAGAACCCAATCCTCTCAGCATCAGCTAGGAAAGGCCCTAGAAAGCCGCCTTTGGCGGGGGGATAGCTCCCCTATTTCAACCCCTTTCGGGGTTGGGCACCCGCCTGAAGCGCCAGTTAACATAGTTGGATGGGGTATGGGAGGGAGAAGAAGAGAAGTAGTAGAGGAGGAGGAGGTGGGGATCAGGAGGTCAGAAGTAGATTGGAGTGTGTGGGGAAATGTTGAGGTATGGTGGTGAGATAGTGATCGTATGGGTATGGAAAATGTGCAAACTAGCATGGGAGAAGGGGAGTGCACCTGATGACTGGAAGACAGGCATAATAGTCCCCCTATATAAGGGTAAAGGGAAAGGGGAGTGTGTGGCGACCACTGGGGAATATGTCTTCTAAGCGTAGTAAGGAAGGTGTACGGTAGGGTAGTGATTGAGAGAGTAAGAGCGAGAACGGAGAAATGGATAGGTGACGAGCAGGGCTGTTTTAGGAAGGGAAGAGGATGTGTAGATCAGATTTTTACCCTGAAATGTGTTGTGGAGAAATATCTGGAGAAGCAACAAAAGCTGTATGTTGCCTTTATGGACTTGAAAAAACCCTATGACAGAGTGGATAGAAAAAATATGTGGAAAGTACTTAAAATATACAGAGTAGATAGCAAGTTGCTGAAAGCAGTGAAGAGCATATATGAGGGTGCAAAGGCGGCAGTACGTGTGGAGAATGCGCACAGTGAGTTCTTTGATCTGAATGATGGGTTGAAGCGGGTGTATGATGTCCCCGTGGTCATTTACTGTATATATGGATGGAGTCGTGGAAGAAATACATTCATCCCTCCGTTATCGCGCCTATTTATTTATTTATTTTTTTTTTTTTTGGCCTAATTGGTGCCGTTAGCAGGGGCACAGGGCCTTGGGTGGGGCTTGGGTTACCCAAGTGTTTTTGCACCGTCCTCAGCTCCCCGCCTTGGAGTGGCTTCGGTCACCCGGGCTTTATTAGTGGTAAGCAGGGAGGGTTTTGTGGGGGGCGCTCGTTTTTAACCTTGGCCTTGCTCGGGACCTAGGGGTTGTTCGGCCAGACAGCCTGGGGAACAGCAACAACAACAACAACAACAACAACAACAACAACAACAACAACGAGAATCGCGATAATGAAACTTAATAACTAATGGGGGAAAATATATTGGTTCCCAGGTCCCAACTTTTCGCCCCCAGATTCGTCCAAACAGTCACCTAAGTACAGTACCCATTTCTCCCCCCAAATAAGCCTGCATCTAATAAATATATTTTGATAATATTCAATAATACATATGAGGATATTACTTACCAAATAGACTTTATTTGAAACCATAGTCATATTTAGCATAGCCTAACTCATCGTTATGTTTCCGCGGCTTTGATCAGACCATGACGGTAGCCATACCGGCTACCGTCATGGTCTGATCAAAGCACACTTGACTGACTCTTGTTTTGATCATCCCAGGCATTCAATTCCTTCATCATTGCCACCACGGCCAACGTCCCTATCACTGAATGCACTAGAGGCCATAATAAACGTGAGAGATATGAGGTTCAGGTACAAATAAGCACAAAAAGCGTGTGGACTTTAGAGCGTCTGGCTAATGTTGACAACATTAAAGATGGCGGTCGTAAATTGCGCAAGTGACGCTCGGATTTCGGATTCACCAGATTCACTTGTTTGTTTGTGTTTTCTAGTTTGATGTAAAGTCTTTAATTATTTTTGCTCTCTTTTCGGTGCTCCACTGTATGATACATGATTAATAAATATAAGAACAGAAAAAAACCAGCCAATGACAACCCCACCTCGCTCTGACGTCAAGCCAATCAGCTGCTGAATCACCCCATGCTTGGCGGTGACGTAGTCAGGCGGGATTTTCGAGTTTTCCCGTCAAAGAGGGACCGCAATAATGGCTTTAGGACCCGCAGTAACAGAATACAGTACTGTAGTTGGGTTTTTTAGGTATTCGCGATAACGGTGAAACGCTATAACCAAACCCGCGATAACGGAGGGTTGAGTGTATCTATTTCCCAGGAGATGATGGGAATGATCTATCTATATCAATGTCTGTATCTGCCTATTTATATATGTAGTCTAGGCCTATATCTGTAAATAATAATAATAATATTAATAATAATAATAATAATAATAATAATAATAGTTGTTGTTGTTGTTTTTCCCCAAGCTGCCTGGCCGAACAGCCCCAAGGCCCCGAGCAAGGCCAAGGCCATAACCGAGCGCCCCCACAGAACCCTCCCTGCCGACCACAATAAAGCCTGGGTGACCGAAGCCACTCCATGGCGGGGAGCTGAGGAGGGTGCAGAAACGCCCGGGAAACCAAAGCCCCCACCCAGGGCCCTGTGCCCCTCAGCAATTATGAAGAGAAAGTTGAGGGGCAAAGGAAAGATGTGACGCTTTGGCTTCCAATCTTGGTAGATTAGGAGGTCAATCCACGCAAGAAACGCCGTCACTTGAGATCTAGAAAATATATAAGTAAAAGGAACAGTCAGAGTAAGCTATGGGTATGGCAGAGATCGCTCAGTTCTCACTCTGATAGACCAGCCCATCACCATAATAATAATAGTAAAATCTATCTATGTATCTGTCTATCTATCAATCTGTCTAAACTAAGACTATCTATTTCCCAGGGATAAAAATAATAATAATAACAATAATAATACAATCTATCTATGTATCTATCTTTCTGCCTAAAACTAAGACTATCTATTTCCTAGGAGATGATGGGAATGATTACGACATTATCACGAGGACCCCAACCAGGCCCGGGCCCCACCGGTCCGGGGGCCCAAGGTGTGCCCGGTGGTCCCCCAGTAGGGCCCCCAGGACCCATGCCCGGACCCCCCGGCGGACCAGGACAAATGGTACCCGGCCAACCCCGACCCAACCCAGCCGACCCGGAGAAGAGAAAACTGATCCAGCAACAGTTGGTGTTGTTGTTACATGCTCATAAATGTCAGCGACGGGAGAGTCAAGCCAACGGAGAAGTTAGACAAGTGAGTAGTTATTATTATTATTATTATTTATTTATTTTTTTATTTATTTTTTTTTTCCCCCACCATTCAAGATAAATTTGTACATTCTTTGGTAGAAAAATGTTCGGCCGAAGGCTGGCTATTCCCAGATTACAGGCTCGCTTTCGCTCGCCAAGAAAACATCTACCCCTAAATGGCACGAAAGGTGTTAAAATCGTTGGCTAAATGGGCCGAAAGGTCTTAATCCCTCGAGTACCAGAGACGCAACTTATGTGTCGGCAATGTATGTAACGCTAATCCTCAGCGCTGCATAGGGTGCGTCGCGGGTAATTACTCCGGTCCTATGGCACCTAGAGTGCAGATTTGTATGGGAACTGTGTAAGTATCCCACGCAACAATGCCGATGATTGAAAACCTTTTAAGTCCAGCCGCGTGCGCGTGAGTGAGCAAAAAACATGTTTTTGCCTACCCATTTCCCCATGTTAATTCCGACTTTCGGGCGCCCCGTAGGACCCCTCAATGACCTAGGGGATCGGTTTTTTGTGGTTTTTCCTTCGTATCTAAGCCATTCCAAGTGTTTTCTGAAAAAAAAAAATGTGTTGACAACCTGGTGGTCCTGGAGTGTACATTTATATTATATTGCCTGGGGCTCAGTGGGTTAAGATTGTTGGCTAAGTGGGGCGAAGGTGTTAAAATGGTGGGTTATGTGGAAGGAAGTTAAACAAGTATTTAACCCATATACATGTACTATACCAGAGTATTTATCAATGTATGCATCCCAACCATTGTGTATAAAATGTTTCATCCGCAGTGAGACAACACCCTTCCTCCATGATAGCTGAGGGGTGACTGAGTGTAGGTGGCTATATCTATCTATTTACTGTATATACTCAGACCCAATCCCCACTTTCCCCCCCTTTTTTTTTTTTGTTGTGGCTAGTGGAGACCTATGTAGGGTTGCCAACAACTAGCAGTCTAGCCTTCAAGTTATGTTAGTGGCTCCCACAACAAGGCTCCAGTATTATAGGTAGCGCCAATGAACTTGACAATAATCTTGACCCCTTAACTTCTCATAACTCAAAATGAATGAAAGCAATCGAGCTGACATCTCTATCATTTGGGAAGAGCTCGCCAGGAAATAGGTGTGGACATTTACAGTCAGTTTGCTCGAGGCCCTCTTGAGATATGAGAAGTTAAGGGGTCAAGATTATTGCCAAGTTCGTTGGCGCTACCTATAGTGACGGGTAACATTCGTCGTTAGTACTAGTGTCAACCTTTTGTAATAACAGATTAGGATCGTTGCTGAGACACCATGGGTTAACACTCAAGCCCCGGTGCCCGACAATAGTTTGGCGGGATTGTGAGCACATTATCGGCTCTGAGAGAGAGAGCACGCGTTGGGAGGACGATAGGCGGGCTCTGATCGTCCGGCCCAACCACAGAGCCGCGACTGACAGCCCCACTGCAACATTCCACAACCACTATCTCACGAGACCAGGAAAAAACCAAGGAAATTACCTTATTTAGGGATTTAGGGTCAAACATCCCCGTCGGTAAGGGGTTAACCCCTGTCCAACGGGGATGTTTGTAACTTCTACCTGCCAAGCGGGCATATTTACCCTAAACGAGCTTCATTCCATTCTCTTTTCATGCATAAACAAGAGCCAGAGCGTAATACAATTATGTATCCGTGAAAGGGCGATAATAGAGCTTTCCAATGACACCTGAATCATCCTTGTACGACCACTGGTTATCCTGTAGCGATCGCGCAACACGAGCGGAAAACCCTAAAATACGGTAATTTCCCGAGTTTTTTCCTGGTCTCGCGAGGCCGTGGGTGTGGAATGGTGCGGAGGTAGTGACAGTCGCGGCACTGGGTCCGTGCCGAGCGGTCAGAGCCCGCCTATCGTCCTTGCTAATGATAGATTAATTTGCTAATGATAGATTAAAATCCTCACAAAATGACGAAGAATGGGTGAAATTTGTAGAGCTACGACGCAAAGCCAAAAAGTTAATTAAGCAAAGTAAAAAGACCTTAGAGTTACATATTGCGAATCAAAGTAAAAACAAACCCGAAAAAATTCTATAGTTATATCAGAAAGAAAAAAGTAGTTACTTCAACTGTTGGACCGTTAGTTGATGAAAATGGAGAATACACCAAAGACGAAGTACAAATGAGTAATGCCCTCAATACCTTCTTTGCATCAGTTTTTACAAGAGAAGACCTCAGTGATATCCCTACACCATCGCCGATTCAGATTGATAATTCAGATGTTCTAAGCAATATCACCGTTACAGAGAGAGAAGTATTGAATTGTTTAGATAAACTCGAAGGTAAATAAAACGCCTGGACCTGATACAATCTCGCCTAGAGTTCTAAAGGAAGCTAAGGATGAGCTCTCCAAACCACTGACATTACTATTCAATAAATCCTTGCAGTCTGGAACTATGCCTGATCAGTGGATGCTAGCCAACGTAACACCGATATTCAAAAAAGGCAGCAAATCCCTACCCAGTAACTATCGTCCAATTAGCTTAACCTCAGTTGTATGTAAAATGCTAGAAACGGTCATACGAGACAGACTCGTAAATCACTTAGAGGAAAATAACATACTTAAAGATACTCAACACGGCTTTCGTAAAAAACTTTCCTGTTTAACAAACCTCTTAGACTTCTTCCACGATATCCTCAACCTCTACGATGAGAGTAAAGCTGTAGATATTATATACCTTGATTTTCAAAAGGCCTTTGTCAAAGTTCCCCACAAACGTTTACTGCTAAAACTAAAAGCGCATGGAATACAAGACGGTGTGTTGAAATGGATAGAAAATTGGCTCAGCGACAGAAAGCGAAGAGTAGTCATAAACGGTAAGGCATCTAAATGGACCAATGTAAGTAGCGGGGTACCCCAGGGATCGGTACTAGGACCAATTCTCTTTCTAATTTACATCAACGACATAGATGAGGGTCTCACCTGTACAATCTCAAAATTTGCTGACGATACAAAAATTGCAAATAGCGTACTCTCAAAAGAACAAGTTGATGATATGCAACACAATCTAGATAAATTGTCATGTTGGGCCCAAATTTGGCAAATGAGTTTCAATGCGGATAAATGTAAAGTACTACATATCGGATACCTAAATGAGAAAGCAAACTATTCGATGAATGGCACTCAGCTTAAGAATGTAAACAGAGAAACCGATCTGGGAGTAACAATATCGAGCAACCTAAAACCGAGTCAACAATCTTCAGAAGTTGTTAAGAAGGCAAACAAAATAATTGGCTTTATAGGCAGGTCATTTGAGCATAAATCCAAAGAAGTTATCCTAACCCTTTACAATTCCTTAGTCCGCCCTCTTCTGGAATACTGCGTTCAATCCTGGTGCCCTTATTACCAAAAATATATAAACGAGCTAGAACGAGTTCAACGTAGAGTTACCAAAATGATACCTAGCCTAAAGAACAAACCATACGAAGAGCGTCTTAGAGAATTAAATCTATTTCCTTTAACCCAGCGCAGATTAAGAGGTGACTTAATTCAAGTGTTCAAAATCATCAAAGGCATCGACAATATGGACTGTAGTAAGTACTTCACTATCGACCAATCTAATTACACGCGGGGAAACGGTTGCAAAATTATTGGTAAATCTTTTAACTCACACGAATCTAAGAATTTCTTCTTCAATCGAGTTGTCAACTTGTGGAATGGGCTTCCCCGAAACGTTATAGACTGCATCACCGTTGATTCATTTAAACTCCGCATAGACAAATATCTCGCATCAAACCCGCGACTGACTGCGTTTGTAAATTAATAACTTTATTTTATCCCCCCCTCAGTTACTAACCCATCTGTCCCCTACTAACTTCCTAATCCTGCCACGGACATTAGTTCCAGGGCAGTAATTCCCTTTCCAATGTTCCCTTACCCACTCTAAACCACTGTTTGGACACTTGATCCTCAGTGTTTTGGAGGACAAGCAACCTAGAAGGGTCACCAGATCTGTTGTTGCTTGATTTCCTTTGTACTCCTTTGTACTCCCAACGCGTGGACTCTCTCTCAGAGCCGATAATGTGCTCAACATCCCTTGCGACATATGTCGGGCCCCGCAGGGGTGGCCATGATTCTCTCACTCGACATATGTCGGGCCCCGCGGCTTGAGTGTTAATAAACAATATGCCTAAACAAAAAAAAAAAAAAAAAATTGCATTATGCAGGAAAGGGGTGGGCATGAATTCAATTCAGTGTAGCGTCTGCCGCAGCTCGGTACCTTCACAGGAAGAAGGTTTGCACTAGAATAAAGGGACCTTTACCAAGGAAGAAGCACGAAATTGAGAAATTTGTATGCATAGTATGCAAAGGTGAGCTTGTGTTCAATGACCGGCCCGAGAGTGTTAACTTTGACAATGAGGCACTGGAGATGGTGGACAAGTTTTGTTACTTGAGTGATACCATCTGCCGGTGGTGGGGCTGAGGCAGTCACTATTGCCAGAATAAGATGCAGCAGGGGAAAGTTCAGAGAACTGTTGCCACTACTTACTATGAGAAGACTCCCTCTCCCCTTGAAGGGAAAGGTGTACGCTTCATGTGTTAGAAGTGTTAGGCATCAAGAGTATGTGATGAGATATGTACTAGCAGGCTTGGATGGTTTTGACATGTGGAGAGGATGGACGAACAAAGCTGGGTGAAAGATACAAGTCCAAGAACATGGAGGGAACTGCACCAAGTGGCAGACCAAGAAAGGCCTGGGGTCAATCCTTGCGGTCTGATCTTAAATTTAATAACCTGACAAAGTGAGGCAGCTCTGAAGAAGGCTACCTGGAGTGCTGCCATTAGGATGTGAGAATGGAGCTGCACGTCATTGGGAACACTTGATCATTTGAATTCATGCATTTATCTGCTTGGCTGTGACAGCAGCATTGATGAAGATACAGTTATTAGTGGCGTACACTCCCTTGATTGACAGGGCTAGGGTATGTCCTTGTTACAGGGACTTTTCTGGATATTTGACTTCCTTAGAAGTTAGAAGTAAAGGTACTGTATATCATAATTATACTAACTTTATACATTTGTCTCTTAAGTATTACCTGCCTCATTATGAACCCAAAACATCTTAATAGGGCTTGATAATCTTAAAATTGTCAGGTGAATGTGACCAAAAGTCTTAATTTTCAGGTGAATGTGTTAGCATATATTTTAACCTCTGAGGCACACGGTTGCCAGTTTTATTTTATTTTTTCATTATGTGCACTTGGGAAAATGTAATGAAGTTAGTCCTCTAAAAATAATTGTCTTTAAACCACCATTGAAAGAAAACTGAAGAGATTGGGGGTAACTATATTAACATTTTAAATGTACATCTGGGGTATGTCAAGGTTTAACTCCTTGCCTGCGGGGTTTGGGCCCTAATTGACCTTTATTCCCTGCACATTTTCATGCATAAACAAGAGCCAGAAAGTAATACAATGATATATCCGTGAAAATACAGTAATTTAGCTTTCCAATGACACCTGAATCATCTCTACGATGTCTGGTTGTCTTGCAATGATCTTGCAAAGGTTGGTCAAAATTGCTAGAAATTAGTGATTTTGAGCTGTTTTGGCTATGTGTAACGCTGCAGTGAGGTAGCAGACGGCTTTGAGTTACGTCAGTGAGGGCTTAGCCTTACTGGGCGACGGACGAAGGTGTCCCGCACTGCCTGCAACCGCTTGCCTCACTCCCAGGATACAAGGGCCGCCTCTGTTGTCAAGTTCTTTATTTTGAGATGCAATATAATTAGAGAAATTAACTTACATACTGTATTTTAATTTCAACCTTTTTTGTTTCCCCAGTGTAACCTACCGCACTGTAAGACGATGAAGAACGTGCTAACCCACATGACCACCTGCCAGTCTGGTAAATCCTGCCCCGTCCCCCACTGTGCCTCCTCCAGACAGATTATCTCCCACTGGAAGAACTGTGCCAGGCAGGACTGTCCCGTGTGTGAACCGCTCAAACAGGCTGACAAGAAACAACCAGCCACCGCCGGAGTGGTACCCAACCAGATACCACCAACAGTATCTCAACCTGGTATGTATAACTATACCATGTTCTATATATGTAGGCTAAAACTCCTTATAAATCACAAATGACTAGAGTATAATGTATGTACAGTAAATCCTCGCCCATCCAGACTAATTGGGGGAGAACCCTGTCTGGATCTGCCAAAAGTCCGGATCTGCCGAAAGTCCGGACATATATTCAGCCATCCAGACAAATCCGGATGGCTGAATCATGAGTCCGGATATCTAATTTAAAACAACCAGACTTAGGTTTCAGCCATCCAGACAAATCTGGATGGCTGAAACATGAGTCCAGATATCTAACTTAAACAACCAGACTTAGGTTTCAGCCATCCAGACAAATCCGGATGGCTGACATACACGTCTGGATATCTAACACTGGATGTAAATAATATGTGTGGAAACTTGTATTCGTCTTGTTCGTTTCCGGATTGACTTTAGTTTTCCCAAGCCATCCAGACAAGTCTGGTTGGCTGAAACATGAGTCTGGATCTCTTGGGTTTCCGGATCTGAGAGCACCGGATGGGAGCGGTTCTACTGTACTATACATAGCGCCAATGAATTTGACAAAAATCTTGATCCCTGACCTCTTTGTAACTCGAAACAGCCTAGAACAAACTGGCTGTATATATCCACACCTATTTCCTGGTGGACTCTTTCCAAATGATAGACACGTCAGCCAGATTGCTTTTATTCATTTTGAGTTATAAGAAGTTAAGTTAACCCTCCAGACTCGGATGGGTGCTCAGGAGGCCATTAGCTATTGCCACTATGAGACCCGGTTGGGCTCTGAAGTGCCTACAGGTTAATCTAAGGCTTAAAACTACACTAGAGAAAGTTTTGTTGTCTTGGCGGGTCGTCCGTATAACCAACAACAAGAAGAACACACAGCCAGCCAGTCCGCTGACTTGCTTGAAAACAAGCCTTACGTAAGCTTGTATTGATTTTCCTTAGTCCCAAACCATGTATGAAAGCAGACGACAGTGACTTAGGAATGGTTACAATGGTGAACTATATCAGTAATCAATAATCAATATAATCAATATTATTACATAATAAATAATCAATAATCAATAATAAATTGTTTAACGAATATAAACAAACCGTAGCCGCGGTCAGCAGAATGGCGGCGCTGCATTCGGACGAAGCTCGGAATTCCCGCTTCACTCGCCGTCTTATTTCTCACCTCACACAATAACTACACAATGTAGAGTGTTTTAGTCTTCACCCATCGCACGGCAACGACCATATACTGTATACCTCTGGTATGCTTAAAAACTTGGTTAGGCCATTTATTTGCAGAGATATGAGTATCGGTAAATGACGAAATTCGGGAGTAAACACCGAATCCTAGGCTTTCGTCCTGCTTACTGACCTAAATATTTGTATTATAAAAACTGAACCACTTGGTCTAGAGACTTCTAGTTTTCACCAAAAGCAAGACAACAACGAAAACTGGCGCTGGATATATATATATATATAAGCTAGGTTAGGCCATTTTTTTGTGTATAAAAAAGCGCAATAAAATCCAGAGAATTCGATATATTACCTGAGTTCGGGCTTGGCGGGAGTATTTAAAGTGCCCGAAGTCAGAGGGTTAAGGGGTCAAGATTATTGTCTAGTTCGCTGGCGCTTCCTATAATGTAATCCAGCTGTACCGTATTCCAAATACAGTAAGTAGGCCAAAACTCTATAACTCGGTCTCTTTCTACACGCTGCAATGTTGCATCTTTTTCACTCTTCTATCGCTATTACAACAATTGGAGCTCTCTCAGTGTATGCTCCCTTCCTTGTGGTGAGTGAGAGGCACCTGTCTTTCAACACGGTCCCACTCCCAGTAAATATATACAAAGGAAAAGGGGATTGCTAAATTTCAGTTATAGGGGCCTGAAAATGCTTGACCAAATCATGAGGTCTGTGAGAGAGTCTTTGAGGGCTTGATCAGGCAGGGATCTTTACTTTGTGTTTGTAGACCTGGAGAAGGCCTTTGACAGGGATCTTTACTTTGTGTTTGTAGACCTGGAGAAGGCCTTTGACAGGGTGCCTAGAGATGTTATGCAGTGGGCTATGAGGAAACTTGGTGTGGAAGAGTGGCTGGTGCGTGTGATAATGAAGATGTATGAGGATTCGCGAACTGCAGCGAGGGTGAAAGGTGTACTGAGTGATGAGTTCACAGTCTGTGTTGGAGTTCATCAGGGTTCAGTGTTAAGCCCCCTCCTCTTTATTATGGTCCTGGAGGCACTGTCTAGAGCTTTTAGAGGCGAACTCCCGTGGGAACTGTTTTATGCAGACAATTTAGTCCTAATAGCTGATATAGGTCATATATTAACAGGTGATGTAGAAATAGTTAAACAATTTGCAAACAACAAATTAGCGGAGCTATGTCAAAAAGGTTTTAAATATAGAATATGGAATGATAAAGTAACATTTGACAAAATGTTAAAAGATATTGTTTTTTCAGTTAATAGATTAAAAGAGAAATTGTTAAAAACTAAGAGCTGCGATGCGAGAGAGCTAGAAGCATGGTCAAAATGAATTAGAAATAAAGTGTTCTCCTTAAAAAATGAATTTTATCTTTCTGATTTTGTAAACTATAATTATAATAAGCTTAAAATTGATATAACAAATTTGCATAAACATTTTGTAATCACTACAGTTGATAAAGCCAGCAATAAGTATAGCTTCATATGTAAGAAATTGTATCTAGAAAATATGAAAAAAGAACTAGGCATTAACCCTCCGGGACCGGCTACGCATTCTATAAATATTCCCCGAAACCCGGGGGTTTTGGCCGAAAAACATCTACGCCTAGGCTACCGTATCTTTGTTATTTTGACTGCTTCCGCATTCCCGCACATCCTCAAGCGTAGATGTGTTTCGTACCTGTAAAATGGCGTTGAGTAGAGCTCTCTAAGTCAACTGGTTCAGTTGTGATGACGATTTCCGTGGAGAGAACTTTGTGGCGATGTCAGCCATATCAGCCACTTTTCAATACTAAACAATAACACACAGCCACACGAAAACAAGCGACGCCTCTCCTTCTTGTGGTCGGAGATGCGCGGCGTCGGTCCAGCCGGCTGTTGTTTACATGCGTCGGACGGACGGCTTTCAAAACAAGCTTACAGGCTTTCAAGCTGCCGGAGCCTCAGAGCCCTACCGGGTTTCGCGGGCCGCGTTTGTTATGGGTGCCTCAGAGCCATACCGGGTCTGATGGGTTAAAGGTAATAAATTTCATAAAAATATTTGCGGTAATTCTGTTTATGAAATTCAGGAAAATGTAATTGTTGATAACTTAATTAATGAATGGTGATGGGCTGGTCTATCAGAGTGAGAACTGAGCGATCTCTGCCATACCCATAGCTTACTCTGACTGTTCCTTTTACTTATATATTTTCTAGATCTCAAGTGACGGCGTCTCTTCCGTGGATTGACCTCCCAATCTACCAAGATTGGAAGCCAAAGCGTCACATTTTTCCTTTGCCCCTCAACTTTCTCTTCATAATTGCTGAGGGGCACAGGGCCCTGGGTGGGGCTTTGGTTTCCCGGGCGTTTCCGCACCCTCCTCAGCTCCCCGCCATGGAGTGGCTTCGGTCACCCAGGCTTTATTGTGGTTGGCAGGGAGGGTTCTGTGGGGGCGCTCGGTTATGGCCTTGGCCTTGCTCGGGGCCTTGGGGCTGTTCGGCCAGGCAGCTTGGGGAACAACAACAACAACAACTTAATTAATGAACATACTGTACTAATAAAAATGTAACCTTTGATATTAAACTTTCTGATAAGAATAAATGCATTGCTAAATTATACATTCTACCAAAATTTCATAAAGACCTTATAAATATCGCTTTATTGTCGGAGCAAAATTTGCTACCACTAAAACTTTGTCAAAACAAGTCGTACATTGCTTAAAATACATTAAAAGTAACATCAACTTGAGACAACTGAGTTCTGTTGAATGCTTCAAGAGACAACTTAAGACTTTTCTCTTTGAGAGAAGCTATGATCTTGAGAGAGGTGTCATGACAGATGGCTATAGAGTTTAGGCTATTTTGCCACTGCTAGTGATTGTTAAATGTGTGTTGTAGATAAGCCTTCTTTTGATGCATTGATTTTTGTTCTTTTTTCTTTCTCTTTTCGAGCGCTAGTGAATTCTTCGGAAAAATTGGCGCTTATGAGAAATAAGTAACATGCTTATTATTATTATTATCAAGAACAGAACTGGCATTAACTATTATTGGAGTGTTGACAATTCAGTAGAAGGATTCGAAACTTTAGGGATCCTTGCTAAATGTCTCTGTTGTCCTAATATATTATGTTTTATTCATCGTATGTACTTTGTATATTGGGCAATGTACTGAATAGAATTTGAGAGTAATACATCTGTAACATTAATGAATATAGAAATGAGTGATATTTTGATGACTTCAATCTATATATTTAGACTCACTGGATGGAAACTGATTACTATTGGGTGTAAGAAAGAGTAGCAGACGATGTTTTATTTTCCCTCATTATTACCCTACAAATAACCTACATTTATCTTACAAATATACCAAAGAAATCGCAAAAGCAAGCAATTGATACTATCGACAATGAATAGATACAATGTAATATATATATATATATTATTTTTATTAATCTCACCACCACACCCCCAATGAAATTAATTAAAGTATATATGATCCACCGGGATTCGAACCCGAGTTATCACACACAGATTTTTGCCACCTTAACCATTACACCACCAGGACGGTTAAAGGTTTATGCACACGCCTACGACTTATTATCCATTCTCGAATACTGGATATTAATCTAATCATGTTCATATTCCCAACCGCACTATGGTAGCCTACTGTTTAAGTGAGAGGAAAGAATATTCATGGGGCACAGATCATATAGACCGGCCTCTCGAAGAAATATCCCTAAACCTACTAATAATATTATTTTTATTAATCTCACCACCACATATACAGATTTTTTGTTTTGGAATGAGATAGATTATTTATTATTATGTTTGTTCCCCCCAGGTCCAAGTCCCGGTGGCATCCCCGGGCCCCTGAGTGGACCACCAGGCCAGCCGGGGGGCCCCCAGAACGTCCCGGTCCAGATGCCACCCGGCGGTGTACCCCCGGGACAGAACCCCGGACCTCGGCCGGGGGGTGTCAAGAGGGTTTACGAGGGGGACTCTCTACAACCAGCACTCGGACCAACGGGAGACGCGATGATCAGAAACCTCCGGCCGCAGGTCCCTGGTGGCGTCCCTGGTAAGATAGTTGTGTTAAGGGGGGATGGTTTGGGTGTGAAAGGGATCTGCCGTGTGTGATATGAAATCCAGGAGTGAGAGGGGTGGAAATATGTTACTAAGGGGAGGTTTTAGTTAGTTCCCTAGACCTCCATCAAACTTAAAATGACACTCCCTTGAACCCCTTTCAATATAAATGCAAAAAAATTTCAGTAGAAAAATGTCTCGAGTCAAAGACCGGTTCCTCTTAAATTCCAGGCTCGCTATTGCTCGCCAGGAAAAAATCGACACCTAAATAGCACGAAAGGTCTTAAAATTCACAGAAACGGGACGAAAGTTCTTAAAATCGCCAAGCTAATTGGGCGAACATCTTAACCCTCCAGCCCCGGCTATGTATTCCATATATATTCCCCGAAACCCGGGGGTTTTGGCCGAAAAACGTCTACGCCTAGGCTACCGCATCTTTGTTATTTTGATGGTTCCGCATTCCTGCGCATCTCCAAGCGTAGATGTGTTTCGAATGGCGTTAAGTAGAGCTCTCTAAGTCAACTGGTTCAGTTGTGATGATGATTTCATTGGAGATAACTTTATGGCAAAAACAGCCACTTTACACTACTTTTCGATACTTAACAATAACATACAGGCACACACGAACAAGCGACGCACTCCTTCTTGTGGTCGGAGATGCGGGGCGTCGGTCCAGCCGGCTGTTGTTTACATGCGTCGGACGGACGCCTCGCACACCAAGCTTACAGGCTTTGAGCTCATGAGTGCCTCAGAGCCCTTCCGGGTAGCTCGGGTGTGTTTTTTATGGGTGCCTCAGAGCCCTTCCGGGTCTGATAGGTTAAAATCTCAAAAGCAATGGGCTAAACATGAGGGAGAAAGGGGACCAACGGGAGACGCGTCGATCAGGAACCTCCGGCCGCAGGTCCCAGTTAAGATAATAGTGACGAGGGGTTGGCTATGAGAGGGATCTGCCGTGATGGCGTCCCAGGTAAGGTAGTTGATTGATGAGGAATAGGGCGTTTCAGAAGTAATTTATAGCGAGGCTTTCCTTTGTGGTTAAGTGCCCCATTAATTACCCCTCCATTCATCTATACATTAGGCTACCTGAGGAGGGTGCGGAAATGCCCGGGAAACCAAAGCCCCACCCAGGGCCCTGTGTCCCTCAGCAATTATGAAGAGAAAGTTGAGGGGCAAGGGAAAAATGTGACGCTTTGGCTTCCAATCTTGGTAGATTGGGAGGTCAATCCACGTTAGAGACGCCGTCACTTGAGATCTAGAAAATATATAAGTAAAAGGAACAGTCAGAGTAAGCTATGGGTATGGCAGAGATTGCTCAGTTCTCACTCTAATAGACCAGCCCATACCACATGACTAGAACCCAATCCTCTCAGCATCAGCTAGGAAAGGCCCTAGAAAGCCGCCTTTGGCGGGGGGATAGCTCCCCTATTTCAACCCTTTTCGGGGTTGGGCACCCGCCCGAGAGAGGTGTCATGACAGATGGCTATAGAGTTTAGGCTGTCACTGCTAGTGATTGTTAAATGTGTGTTGTATATAAGCCCTCTTTTGATGCATTGATGTTGTTCTTTTTTCTTTCTCTTTCCGAGCGCTAGTGAATTCTTCGGAAAAATTGGCGCTTATGAGAAATAAGTAACATGCTTATTATTATTATTATTAATCATATAAAAGTATGTGTATTAGGGTGTCACTGTCACTGATAGGCTAGGCTAGGCTAGGCTAGTGCTCATTTTCACTCGATACCGTACTTTTTATTACTAATTGGGCTAAGTTATTGTTATATTATGCAGTGATTATTCATAATCACAGGTGTTTATTATCAATATCAGTCGCCCGGGCAGCTTGCGTAGATAAGGGAGACAATGGCCGCCCAGAAAACTATAAGCCACCACGCTCACACTCACTAGAACTTGAGCTCTCACACTCGCTCACTTTACCCACTTCACTCTCTTCACCTTCATCAGCTTCCGCGACACCTGATTCCCCACCTTCAGGATATGCATCGCTCTCATGTTCACTGGCAAATCCCTTCAACTCAGGTTCTTCGTCACTAGTAGAATATGCACTCGATGCGTAACAAGACGAATGGCCACTGCTCATCTCATCAACATCACTGTCAAAATCTAGCTCACGAAAGGTTCTATCTATTCCTCCCGGAGAAAGAACATTCTTGGCGAGGGGCCGTCGAGTAATACGACAGGCCGGGGTGGGCGTCGTAGGAGGTACTGAATCGGACACAGTCGAATCAATTTTTTTGGTAGTTTCCATAATGGCGTCGGGGTAGAGACTGATGCTGTGGTGTAGTTCGAGCGTGGTGGCGCTGTCTACCACTTGTCAACAAACAAAATTGACGCCCATCCGGGCCCCACGGCGCGAGTTTGTTATGGGTTTCTGGAAGCCCAACCGGGTACCGAGGGTTAAGCCTTAGATTAACCCGTAGGCGCTTCAGAGGCCATCCGGGTCTCACAGTGGCAATAGCTAATGGCCTCCTGAGCACCCATCCAAGTCTGGAGGGTTAAACTTGTATACTGTATATAAAGAATTATTATTTTGCTTAAGCATTGTTTCCACATAGCGATTTTGATAAGTTGTTTTGTCTTTTTACTGTGTTCGTCCAAGTTTTGGTTTATTTATTTTGCAAGTTTTACATTATAATATGTATGTATGTGTAGAGGGGTGGAAATAAGTTACAGTACTTGAAAGAAGAATGCGGAGTTACATTGAAGGATAGACAGACGAATGTGGAAGTACGAGAGTGGTGTGGTGTGGTGTGGATGTGCTGGAGAGAGTATGAAGAGGAACACCTTGAGATGGTTCGGCCATGTGGAACGTATGGTGAGAGAATAAGTGTATGAGAGTGAGGTGGAAGGACAGAGAGGGAGAGGCAGACCGAGAGAGAGGTGGAAGGA
>CM064558.1:12418034-12539954 GCA_032716605.1 Paralithodes platypus
CCCTAAGGCGGTTGAGACACGCCCCAGCTTTCTTCTTTAGGCTGCCTTAGCAAGACGGTAATATGGTCCTTCCAAATGAGAGCAGAATAAAAAAGAGACACCAAGAATAGTTATAGAAGGATGAAGTGTTGATTGTTTGAATTGTTTAAGAAGATGGGATAGTCCCCGCTGTAGATCCTGACGGGTAGCTAGATTGAGAAATTGGGTTTTGGAAGCATTCAAGGTTAACCAGGTTTTCTCTGGCCCCAATATGGAAATAGTATTAGTAGATCAAATTTTAAAAGTTCTATGGCTTCATTACGTTTTGTCGTTGAGGGATTGCTGGCCTGGGGGCATTCTGAAAAACTAATGGAGTAGGTGTAAGTTTGAGTCCGTCTGTCGTATGACTTGGATGGGAATTAAGGTACAGTTTATGTAGATCATTTATAAAATTGGGAAAGATGAAATATGAGATAGGACAGGCCAGCACTGATGAACACCGGAATTTATAGGGTGAGTAATTGAACAATGGGCGTCCACAACCGCGGGCTAATGGAACTGCCGGAAAAGGAAATTAGATACAAAGGCACAGATGTAGGGATAAAAACCCGCATGGGTGGTAGTTTAGAAATTAAAGATTTATGCCAGACTCGTATCGAAGGCTTTCGATAGGTCTATTGCAATAGAAACAGTCTCACCCGAAGTCCCGAAAGGAGGATGACCCGAGTTAGTAAGATATAAAAGAAGATCACCAGTAGAGCGACCCTTAAGGAAGCCGCTACTGGCGATCTGAGAGCAGATTATGAGAAGAGAAATGCTTAAGAAATTTGGAAGCAATAATACAGTTTTTTGCAAAAACTTTAGAAAGACAAGAGATACGAGCAATTGGACGATAGTTTGAGGGTTGAGAGCGGTCACCCTCGTTTGGGATACGGTTCAATGTGAGCAAACTTCCATCCTGAAGGGAAGACGTTAGAGGATAGACAGAGACGAATAGTTTGCCCTAGGCAGGGAGTCAGCACGTAAGCCCAGTTTATTTTTTGAGAACAACAGGAGGAACACCGTCCGGAACCGTACGCCTTATTAGTGGTTAGCCCAGAGAGGGTAGAAAGTACATCTTTAGAAAGAGATTAGGATATTAGGCATAAGTAAGAGAAGGAGGGCGGAGAGGGAGGAATAGCACCGGAATCATCCAAGTTGGGATGCCATCTATTTCCTCACAACCCATTCACAACCCTGTAACAAATGATCGTCAGTGGCTAGGCTATCCGCCTCGCCAGTGACTAACTTCTATTGCCATACTTCCAGATACATGTTGCAGAGTTAGCGAACCCATCCTCCACCACATCCAGCAAAAACCATGCAATTACCAACCCAACCGATTAAACCAGCTTAGTCAAGGCACATTCGGTTTGGGTATTACGAACACCCACATCTTGTCTCATAAACACGGGTTATTACAAACACTTGTGATATGGCAAGCCCCTAGCCACAGCCGCCTACTCCATCACACGAGAGGTGCGCGCACCTCCCCTTTTTAGCCACCCGAGGAGGGAGACCCCCACCCCTGCGGAGGTATACCTGACCCCTGTTTTGATTTCGGGGTCATTGCCAGGGTAGGCACAGGAATTCTTCCTATCAAGGAACTCCCATGCATGACTAACCCCTTTACTAACCTCTATTAACCCACAATAACCCATTCAACCTTTCTTGCATACTCGGATAATCAAATTAGCACCTCAGCTATACCACTGGTTAGAACCAAACCAGAGTATAGCAGTGGAAATGATTCTATCACGATGCTGTGCGAGTTACAATGGAGGGATAACAGACATGGATAAGATAAGAAGGAGGTTTGGTGTGAGTAGTATGTTCTGGCAATTGTCCAGTAAAAGGAACAACTTAGATGTTTCGGCCATAGGAACTTATGGTAAACGAGAGAATGACTAAGATGGTGTACTAGAGCGAGGGATGAAGCCAAGAGGGGGAGAGTTAGACGAAAATTATGTGGAATGATGAGTTAGGAACTACCTGAAACGAAGGCTGTTCTGGTTGGGGGGAGGGTCGTCGACTGACTGGGGACAGAGTGCAATGTGGGGGGCGGTTCGTTCGGGCCACCCTTTTGCGTGGATCTCGTCCGTATACAGGCACTGAATATCCCCTATATATCTATAACCATAGAATGGCTAGCAATATAGAGAGCGCTCCTATCACAGCTGTCCAGTCCTTCGCAAAGTAACCATCCAGTCTCCCTCCCTCCCCTCAATAACGTTCCAGTATAGCCAAAAGAGTACCTCCTCTTACGAATGCTCAGTTATATATCACATTATGAAGGCTCCCTATAGCCGTGTGCCACAACAGTAATCACCACCTTACCCTAGTCCCCCTATCTATGAAGAGCTCAAATAATTCCATAAGACTCGAGATCCCTATGGCCTACAGGGTCCAAAACCGAGCCTATAAACCCAGCTCCAGCCCCCAGTAAAATCAGTGCAAAGATACACCACCAGTGGCTGGCTAGTTGACCTCTAGCTCTGCCCTTGTGTTGTTCCTGATGATTGAGTTTCCGGCAGACTCCGTGGTAATTTGAGATAGAAGCATCTGTCCACGTACAAGAAATCTATGTGCACCGTATACCTTCACACACCAGTGGGTATATAAGCGTGTACAGCAACGAACGCAAGAGATCCGTCTTGAGAACTCCTACATATGACCCCTGGATGTCCGCGGAACCAGTCGTTACCAACATCATGGACGCAAGATAAACCATGACCAGACCAACCAATACGACCCAAGATTCACTTTATTAGTACTACCGTGTTACAGTACTAATTAAAACTCACTTATTAATCCTTTCTATGAAGTGGCTATATCTTTGCCCCAAGAAATTCATATAACCATTCTATTGGGAAGTGCTAAGCGTATCAGTGTTCATTAATTAACAGGCGACATTAACTCTCGTAATTACCCCTATTCAGATATTATACATAGAAGTAAAACCCTAGTGATATCTAACGTTCGCCCACTGATTTGTGTTCTACGTATTTCTGCTATAAGAATATAAAACTTAGATCAGTACCCCCCTGAGGTTACTAGACTTCCCCGCTGCTCTAAAAATACGCGTGTAATACTAGTCTGTGAACTACTACTTGTGCACCAGAACTGCCAGTAATAAATCTAATTAGTGAAATTGAATCTATAAGTAACATTGATGTCTTCAAGTATATAAACTTGCGAACCAAGCCAGTGATCAGAAGAGTATACCTGAACGTTGGAAGTGGGAGACTAGGCTCCATCCAGATCCACTAATGCTAGTTGTTCATTTCTATCATTTGTCTTGTTCGAGTATTCATACCTTCTTATGCTTCCTATTAATCATCTTCAATAAACGTGATCGTGTGTCTTGTTACCGTGTGTTTATTTTGTGTTCTCTATTCCTCATACCTTGTATTGTGCATGCAGCCTTATATACCCATCAGTTAGAACTCACATTACCCAAGTTAATCCTGTAGAAAAACAGGGCATAACATTGGCGGCAGCGGTGGTTCTTGATTCGGATAAAAGGTTGCATTACATTGCAAGTTTGGAACAGCCAGAACACGATAACATCATGGCGCACCGTTCTCACATTCCCATCCCACAGTATGATGGAGAAACATACGAGATCGAAACGTTCATGGACATAGTGAAAACCGTACTTGACCTAGTTTATACCACGGACGCAGAAAAATAGCCGTGACATTAACGCACCTGGGAAAAGCCGTTTCCCTGGTTGCCTACCAAGTGCACCCTGCTCTCACATGTACTAGTTTCGCCCAATAGTGATAGAAGCCATTAAGCCTTCGTTGGGCGTTTTCGTGGCCCACACCCGTATCCAAGACACTAAATTCGAAGGCGATCTAGATGCCAAAGTGAATAAGATCGCCCAACATATAAAAGTTTCTTTCCCCACATTGACCAGAATCCAACAAGAGCAGCAGATTCTGGTCAACCTTGTATCAATAGTGTCCTCAGCAGTAAAAGATAATTTCCGTGTGCACGATTTCGTCGGATATAAAAAAAATCTCATCACGATCCGACGTATTTTGGCCATGCGCACAGAAGCACCCACCCAAATCGCTGTAATAAAGAGGTTTCCCACGCACCCGCAGCACCCCGACCACCAAAACTCCAAGAATGCCTACCCATCCTCATCCTTCCACAACAGACCCACCTACCCTTCCGGCAAGCCCCAACCCAGTAGGCCCCAGTTCCAACCTACCCAGCCACGCAGAATCTTCAACCGGAACAAAACCTACAACACCTACCAAAGTAAAAACCCTACATTAGTAATTATCAACCCCTATGATTTCCCTGCCTGTAGTGCTCAGTGTGCCCTCCATCAAAGTCGTGACTCTGCCAAACCTCGCCCCTTTACTCCTCGCATTTCTGTAAAATGAAGAGGAGTTGGGACAAGAGGAAGAAATGGAGGAAATGCACACCGGAGAAATAGCCCCTATCATGACCTCAGATGATACCGAGGAAACCCTGGAGGAGGTAGATACTGACTCCCACTATTTTTAAAGTACCCCCCGCCCACGATGGCCTCGGCGGGGACGCCATAACTGACCGCACTGCCCCCATTTATTACATGGCCAAAATCAAGTACATTCCTGTCCGCTTGTTAATCGACACGGGAGCGGCCAAGTCATGTTTGTTTCAAGTCTTATTATGATCCAACACCACCGACTATTTGGCCCCTTGTTAACCACCAAAGCAGAACTAATCTCAGCTGCTGATACCTACTTAAATCTCCTAGGAGACACTTTGCCCCTGTCAGTAACTACTCCTGCCCCCCATGCTCGTTGTTATCACACGTTCACAGTATTTTCCTCCCACTGTAAACATTACGATGGTTTCCTTGGACTTGACCTCCTTCAAAAACTCCAGGCCCAGGTTGACTGCGGCCAGAGGCTGATCTCATTCAAAAACAAAATCCAACCCAAAGCCTCTGACAAACCAATCACGCAGAAACCTATTCACAAAAAGAAAAAACACCTTCCCCCTCAACAAACTCTGAGTCAGGGTTACCAAGTTGCAGCTAGCACTAAGGTAACTCCTAACCCCTCCCCTTGCCCCGAGTTCTCTCAAAATATCACTCAATTCGTTGAAAAAATGCCTCAACAAACGAAAGAAGACAAGTCCAAGCAACTCCCTCTCGGTAATCCCCTCAATTCTCGTAACTCTGTCCTGGATAAATCCTCCCATGTTCCCAGGACAGACTCTGATGTATGTAACCACAATTCTATCAAATATTTATGTACACGTGTTTCCAGGGAAAATGCCGACCTATGTACCCAACAATGTTTCCCCCATGCCCCCAGAAATGTTCAGCTATTCCACAACCAACAAAATTCCCCTTGTGACAGTTTTCCGTCAGTAGCTCCCTTCCACCCCCACACAATTCACACCCCTAGAAAACTTCACAACCCCACACTTGACTCGCCCTCTCATGACAAACAAACTCACCAGCCCCAGATAACCTCTAACCAGACCGTGACTGCCACCAAGAAAATTCCCCAAATTCGTCCTGTTAACAACCCCAAATCAATACATCAGTCCTCCGCCAATAACCCATGTTCTACACCTAACTCTTCCCCCACCAACCCTCCGCAGTCCCACCAACAAATCCTGTTTTCTAACTCGCTCACCTCTCACCACCCTGACCCTCCCACACGCGCCGTTAATCCTCCCCTCACGCGTGACGACCTAGGGACCCAAC
Source organism: Paralithodes platypus (assembly GCA_032716605.1). NCBI lineage: Eukaryota > Metazoa > Arthropoda > Malacostraca > Decapoda > Lithodidae > Paralithodes > Paralithodes platypus. Next base: position 12,423,775 of record CM064558.1, read on the forward strand.
CATGTTCCCCCCATGCCCCCAGAAATGTCCAGCTATTCCACAACCAACCAAATTCCCCTTGTGACAGTTTTCCGTCAGTAGCTCCCTTCCACCCCCACACAATTCACACCCCTAGAAAACTTCAAAACCCCACACTTGACTCGCCCTCTCATGACAGACAAACCCACCAATCCCATATAAACTCCAAACAAACCGTCACTGCCACCGACAAAACTCCCCAAATTCGTCCTTCTAACAACCACCAATCAGTACATCAGTCCTCCACCAATAACCCATCTTCTATACCTCACTCTTCCCCCACAACCCTCCACAGTCCCTCCAACAAATTCCGCTTTCTAAATCCCTCACACCTCACCCCGCTGATCCTCCCACACGTGCCGTTAATCCCCCCCTCACGCGTGACCCCCACCAAAGTGACCTTTCCCTCCTTATGCGTACCGAGCACCTGCTCGCCAGTCGATCCCCCACCATCATTAGCCCAGCTGTAGTTCAAGATAAATGCCAAATTCCCCCCCCCCCCCCCCCGCCATAAAAAATGGGTTAACCTTCGAACCCATACCCCCAAACTCACATGATATTTTCCCCCACTACCACGTCCACCAACCCCAATCGTTGCCTCTTACAACCCGCCATCATTTCCGCTCGCATCAACCACATTCTCGTGGCAAATATCTCTGAGGAAATCCCTGACATTACCAAAAGGTCTCATTATAGGAGACCTCGAAAACTTTTGATGACCTCCCCATAGATTTTAATGACACCCCTACCAGCCTCCAATTGCCCCCTCTCCCGGACACATTATCCGACCACCAAAAACACAGCATGTACGACCTATTGCTAGAGTTCAGTGACGTGTTTGCCCAACAACCCACTGAAATCGGACAGACCGATGTAGAACAACACATCATTAACACCACAGGCCCCCCCATAAGACAACCATCCCGTAGAAAAAATCCCATACAACGCCAGGAAAAGGAACGCCAATTCCAAGAGATGTTAGAGGCCGGTATTGCCACCTAATCCATTAGTCCCTGGTCTTCCCCTGTTGTCCTAGTAAAAAAGAAAGATGGGTCAACCCGTTTTTGCGTCGATTACAGGAGATTGAATGACGTAACCATTAAGGACGCTACGCCATTACCCAGGATAGACGATTCCCTTGACTCCCTATACGGATCCAGATGGTTCACTACCCTCGACTTGCAAGCAGGGTATTGGCAAGTGCCTATCAAGGCAGAGAACCAAGAAAAAACAGCATTTTCCACTAGTGGTGACCACCACTACGAATTTAACGTCCTACCTTTTGGCCTCTGTAACGGACCCGCCACTTTCTCCCGTTTGATGGAAGCGGTATTACATGGCCTAACCTGGGAAACCTGCCTAGCCTATCTAGACGATATTATTGTGTACTCACCAACCTGGGAAGAACACCTCCTCAGGTTGAGACAAGTCCTTCAAAGAATCCGAGCCTCCGGGTTGAAATTAAAACCCTCAAAGTGCGAGATTGCCCGAAATAAGGTAGATTTCCTCGGCCACGTAATCTCTGAACATGGTATTGCACCAGACCCAAAGAAACTTCAAGCCATACAAAACCAACCCCCACCCACCATCGTTAAAGGAGTACGTTCTTTTCTAGGTTTAGCCACATACTACAGACGTTTCGTCCCCCACTTTGCCACCATAGACAGACCCCTCCACCAACTCACCCACAAAGACACCCCATTCACCTGGACACCTGAAAGAGACCTCGCTTTTAACACTTTGAAACAAAAGCTAATCCAAGCCCCTATTGTCGCTTTCCCTGATTACCATAAACCTTTCCGTCTTTATACCGACGTATCTCTGTACGCCATTGGTGCAGTTTTAGCTCAAGTCAGAGACGGAGAGGAACATGTGATAGCGTATGCCAGCTCCACCCTCAACCAAGCACAACAGAATTATGCAGCCACCAAGCGAGAGTGTTTAGGGATAATTTGGGCACTCAGCCACTTCCGGTCATTTGTGTTGGGCGCAAAACTCGATATAATAACCGACCATCAATCTTTGCAATGGTTGCGTAAGTGCGAAACCAACTCAGCCATTTTGGTACGTTGGAGGGAGACACTAGAGGACTATGATTTTACAATACAGTATCGTCCAGGCAAACTTCACACCAATGCAGACGCCCTGTCACGTTTGCCAGTACCAAAAGACCCCCCCACCAACCTAGCCCCCTTACAAAAAAATCAGCTTTTATCTACCCCCATCCACCAACATAATTCCCCCTCAGCCCCCTCACTAATTCAATCTTGGGAAACAAGAATCAGACCACCCTGGATACCGTTAAATGTCTTCAGGAAACTGACTCGCTGGGGAGATCAACTTGCCACAGACCCCGGTCACATAGTCTTAGACCCCACCATTGCCCACGACTGCATGATTGCCATCCACGAGGGAAACGGCATACACCTGGGACAAAAGAATATGTTAAAGATCTTCGCAGATCAATACTGGACCCCCAACCCCTCCAAAATTGCACAACGAGTGACAGAATCCTGCAAACCTTGTTTATTGGGGAAGGATAGATCACACACCCCAGGCCCAGCTGGTACCATTTCTGCCAACAAACCGTTCCAAGTCCTATCCCCCGACATCATGGGCCCGTTTCCTTCTTACGCTGGCAACCGCTATATCGTCACATTTGTTGACGTATATTCAAAAAATTTAATAGCCTGCCCAGTTAAAGACCACACAGCCACCACAGTCGCCACACTGCTTGCCACAGAAGTGTTCCCTATATTCGGCCTTCCCCTTGCTCTTCTATCCGACAATGCCCCTGAGTTTAGTGGATACGTTTGGCACCAGTTCACCCAACAATGCGGTATTAAGATCAAACACTCATCCCCGTACTGGCCTCAAGGAAATGCTATATGCGAACGCAGCCATCGCACCATCAACAACCAGTTACGTACAAAAATGATTGCTCTTATCACCTCAGACTGGCCCTCACAACTAAAGATGATACAATGGGGCATGAACACCTGTCCCCGAGAAGACGGTATTTCCCCTCATGAACGTGTTTACGGCGTACCCCCCCTGTTACTGCCATTCCACCATCACGCTCACCTCCCCTCCAACACCTCCACAATTGACCCATTGCAACATCTGCAAAACACCCTCCATACCGCCCAAACCTGTCAAGACACCAAAACTGATAGCCCCGATGATAAAAACCCTTTCGCCATCCATGACACCGTAATGGTAGCCAACCTCCCTGTCACCAACAAATTAGGCCCTCGCTATGTCGGGCCCTACACCATCATACAAGTCCCAAATGCCTATCAAGTCACCATCGATTATAACGGCGTGACTCGCACGTTCCGAACTAGATTCGTCCGAGCGTTTAAACCTCTAAAACCACAAGACATTACCCCACCACACACGTCCGACCCTGAATTAAACACCCCTACTAACCCTTCCACTCAGGCTATGAATATTCCCATACAAACCCCTAAGGGCCTAAGCCCTTCAGCACCGAACCGACCAATCATTCCTCAACATACCCCCCAAACTAACCTCCACAAACCCCAAGCCCCCACTATCACACCTTCCTCCACCATGACACCTTCCTTCACTTCTGATAGTCAAGTACCTCCCCAACTTATCCAAGTACGAAAACCTCCACCCACAACCCCGACCACAACGGAAACCCTCCCGTCTAGCCCTGACATACCTCCACCAGGCACCACAGTGAGAAAAACCACCACCCCCACCCAAAACCAAGTACACACCCAACCGCCACCACACAATCTACCTCAGTAACCTCACGCTACAACTTACGCCCACGACTAAAATCTTTTAAAACCTCCAGAAAACACACCCTGCTAACCCAGTTCCGTAGGGCTGCCAGACCACTATCCTCCTCCTCCTCTTCTTCTTCGTCGAATTCTCCTCCACAGAGGGAAAGAAGACGAATAATCACAAGTAAACACCATAAACCCTCTAACTATATTCCAAAAATAACAACCCCCACCCCCCACGAAAACACATACCTTCCTCTTCAACCTCATCCCCTCTCAACCCCCACATCATCACCCCGAATGACCTGCTAGATCCCACCAAACTCCCATAAAACCGCCTACTTCCACCACCAGCAAATCACCGACCCCACCAAAGAACACACCCCACACACGTTCCTACCCCCAACCCTCCAAATTAAATCTCCACTCCCTACCAACCCGTCTAGCCTCCCCTGCATCCACCCCTTTCCCCTCCACTATCCCTGCGACCCCACCCACACATCAACCAACCTCCTCATCTCATCGAACCCCCAACCAACCAACCCCTAAAATATACACTATGCCAACGACCAACCCCTCCTCTCACACCACGTCTAACACGCAACTAACTCCTCACCAAAGCCCCTCCAAATTGACGGACCCGACCTCCACACCTCCACTTGAATCCCCCCACAAAGTCACCCCTGAGAGAACCCCCATACATATCCCCACCAAATCCTCTTCCACTCCGCCTACCAGCCTCACTCGACAAAAACCTCCACACGCATCTACCTCTCAAATAACCCCTGACCTCACCCCCACTAAATACCCTCCACCTGTAAAGCGTTCTTCCCCTCAATATAAAACATCGTCGAGCGACTCAAGTCCCACGACAAACATCTACCTTCCCACCAGGACCTCCAAAGGTAGAATAATCAACAGACCCATCAGATTTAAAGACAGTTATACAAAAACAACACCCCGTTCTTACACTAAAGACCCAAGCCACACAACACACACACCCCCTCTTTCTCACACACCTCCCTCACGCACCTTACCTAAACCGATATTGCACATTGCCTCAATATATTTTCCCAGCCTACAACACCACTCAAGAAAACCCCTAAACCCCAGACTCATATCCCCCCTTCACCCCCAGCTCCGTTTTCACGCGTTAATCCCTCCCCTTCAGTTAGTAACCCATTCACCACACTGAAGAGGCCTCCTGTCAGTCCCACACACCTCACTCGATACATGACCTCCACCATGAACCAATCCACACCCTTCGTCGCCCCCGTCCCTACCCCCACGGGGGAAAACTACAACCATTCATATGAAAGGTTAAAGTAAAAACGTCCACAGGACGCTTAGCCCGTCTACAACGCCCACATCAAGCCCGGGCAACCGCCCTCCACAACACAGAGGACACATTCCTACAGGTCTACATTGACCTGCAAAAGAAACCTGACCCTCGCTCTCTTGCTTGGTGGGACCTTCTCAATACACTCAAAATGACCCACCATGACTATGCTTCTTTTTACTTCACCCTTGAGGCTCGGGGACGAGCCTACAATGAAGGAGAGGGAAGTAAAATGCCCCAGAATGAGAAGCCCACCACAGAAGCCACGAGCGAACACCACACAGAAACACCCGAAAGAAAGGCCCACAGAACGAAAGGACCAGGTGACCGAGCCAACCAGTTCAGACAGGCCGAAGCCCGCAGGGCTAAGCAGCTCCAAACCACACCTGCCTACCCCTTCTAAACACTGACCTTTCCCACACCTCGCGTATACACTACCCCTCGTGTCCTACACCTCTACGTACATGATGATGAACATAAATACACCTTAAAGTTAATACACTCATGCCCTGTCCCTAAGTTAGGATGTCAATATCAACATACCCTAAAATACCTTGTCTTGCCAGACTAAGTTTCTGAAGACCAACCGCCCCCGTAAATCTATGTATGTTCTTCCATCCGAGAAGTAGTATGTTAAAACCCCATGTCCTAATTGATAAGAAACTATGAAACCCACGGGTACACCAGTGTATATAGAACCATTGTTCCTGTAAGACCTAGACAGCAATGACTGAAGATGTTAGCCACCATGCAGTAACTTTAATTCTTACCCCAACCAGAGATTGTATATACAACCCTCTTTTACCATTGTCTCGACGCATTTTCACCACGAAACAATACCGAAGTTAACCCTACGAACTGTCGTTTTCTTTGGTGTATATCATAGAAAACGCAGTTCCCAGGAACAACTAGATCAGCAAGAAATAGTGTCAGATTAACAGTATCCATAACCATCGTATTGACGAGTAATAATACACCATGTTTTTCCCTATTTTTATCCACAGTCAAGCACACACCTACCGTTAACCTCCTCTTCCCCAACCCCACAGTCCACATGATTCTATCCTTTCCCGACTCATATACCACCCCATATTGCTCATCCCCCGGTAGCATTTGGCTAACATACTTCCCTGTCATTAACCCCCAAACTCCAATATCAACTGTAGTCTAATGCCACCCCTACGCCCGGAGAACTTAGGGTCAAACTTCCACGTAGCCCCCTGAACCCTCTCCCTCTCATTAACCCCCCCACGCTCCTCGACTCCTTTCCGACCTAGCCTCTCCATCATACCTCCTGAAGATCCTTGATTTTTCCGTTGCTAACGTTCTCCAACCTTTTATATATATACTCCTATCCAGCCTACCTTCCCTTAGTAGGACGGAACAACATTAGAACTTTACTAACCCTTTGCATGCCATCTATTCCCTCACAACCCATTCACAACCCTGTACCAAATGATCATCAGTGCGAGGCTAGCCGCCTCGCCAGTGACTAACTTCTATTGCCATACTTCCAGATAAATGTGGCAGAGTTAGCAACCAAGTCTCCACCACATCCAGCAAACCATGCAATTAACAACCCAACCGATTAAACCAGCTAGTCAAGGCACCTTCGGTTTTGGTATTACGAACACCCACATCTGTCTCATAAACAGAGGGTTATTACAAACACTTGTGATATGGCAAGCCCCTAGCCACAGCCGCCGGACGAACCATCACAGAGAGAGAGGGCGCGCACCTCCCCTTTTTACCCACCCGAGGAGGGAGACCCCACCCCTGCGGAGGTATACCTGACCCCTGTTTTGACTTCCGGGTCATTGCCAGGTAGCACAGGAATTCTTCCTATCAATGAACTAACCATGCATGACTAACCCCTTTACTAACCTCTATTAACCCACAATAACCCATTCACCTTTCTTGCATACTCGGATAATCAAATTAGCACCTCAGCTATACCATAGAATGAAGACTGAGCAATATAAGAGAGACGCTCCTATCACAGCTGTCCCAGTCCTCCTCGCAAAGTAGATCCAGTCTCCCTCCCCTCAATACTTCCAATATAGCCAAAATAGTACCTCTTACTAAGGCCTCAGTTATATCACATTATGAAGGCTCCCTATAGCCATGTGCCACAACAGTAATCACCACCTTACCTAGTCCCCGTATCTATTGAGAGCTCAAATAATTCCATAAGACTCGAGATCCCTATGGCCTACAGGGTCCAAAACTGAGCCTATAAACCCAGCTCCAGCCCCCAGTAAAATCAGTTGAAAGATAGACACCAACCAGTGGCTGGCCCCCTTAAGTTGACCTCTAGCTCTGCCCTTGTGTTGTTCCTGAGATTTGAGTTCCAGAGCCGGCAGACTCCGTGGTAGATTTGAGATAGAAGCATCTGTCCACGTACAAGAAATCTACGTGCACCTTATAATCTTCACACACCAGTGGGTATATAAGCGTGTAGCCAGCAACGATCGCCAAGAGATCCGTCTTGAGAACTTCCTACATATGGACCCCCTGGACGGCCGCGGAACCAGTCGTTAGCCCCCAACATCACGGACGCAAGATAACCAGGACCAGACCAACCAAATACTACCCAAGATTCACTTTATTAGTACTACCGTGTTACAGTACTAATTAAAGACTCACTTATTAATCTTTCTATGAAGTGGCTATATCTTTGCCCCAAGATAATTCATATATAACCATTCTATTGGGAAGTGCTAAGCGTATCAGTGTTCATTAATTAACAGGCGACATTAACTCTCGTAATTACCCCTATTCAGATATTATTACATAGAAGTAAAACCCTAGTGATATCTAACGTTCGCCCACTGATTTGTGTTCTACGTATTTCTGCTATAAGAATATAAAACTTAGATCAGTACCCCCCTGAGGTTACTAGAATTCCCGTGCTCTAAAAATACGCGTGTCTAATACTAGTCTGTGAACTACTACTTGTGCACCAGAACTGCCAGTAATAAATCTAATTAGTGAAATTGAATCTATAAGTAACATTGATGTCTTCAAGTATATAAACTTGCGAACCAAGCCAGTGATCAGAAGAGTATACCTGAACGTTGGAAGTGGGAGACTAGGCTCCATCCAGATCCACTAATGCTAGTTGTTCATTTCTATCATTTGTCTTGTACGAGTATTCATACCTTCTTATGCTTCCTATTAATCATCTTCAATAAACGTGATCGTGTGTCTTGTTACCGTGTGTTTATTTTGTGTTCTCTATTCCTCATACCTTGTATAGTGCATGCAGCCTTATATACCCAGTCAGTTAGAACTCACATTACCCAAGTTAATCCTGTAGAAAAACAGGGCATAACAATATCAGTGAAGGACGAAGATGGCCGCTAGGGGGCCTGGTGTCGGGGAAACAAAGCATGAGAAATCCACGAATATGGCAAGTCATATGATAACAGACATTAAGTTATTTTTTCCTTTTTATTTTTTATGAAGTTTTTTTTCTGTAGGGTACCCGATCAAAATGACGATCCCATAAGGGAATTAAGCGTGCACTTATGATGAGTACTCCATGATACTTCTGCGCGGGCTATTCAAAATGACAGTACTCCATGATACTTCCGCGCGGGCTATTCAAAATGCTGGCGCAGCTGCCACCGCCCAGTGTCGTCGCTGCAACTATATGGGCCACTACGACAAATGCTGTAGATCTTCAAAGACGCCCGCCACACAGGACGACGACGCTTCTTCCCACGACAAGTCTACAGCAAAGAAGACCACAAGTTGCCGACGTGTGGGATCACCTGTTCAGGCACCCACACTGACATCCGTGAGTCTCACCTACAGCGGCACCACCAGAAAACTCCACATGCTTCCAGACACAGGTGCAGACATCACAGTGATCGGCCGACGACACCTCGACATACTTCGGATTCCTCTCAGCAGCCTACGACCTCCGCCTCCGACAACAACGCTCAACGCGGATGACTCTACAATGGCTCCTGCTTTGGGGACGTTTCCTGCACAACTCACCATCAGCAAACGTTCCTGTTCTGCCACAATCCAAGTCCGCGAGGGTGTTCAGACGCCGCTTCTGTCCAAACGCCACTGTCAAGCATTGGCCATCATCTCAGCGAAATTCCCCAAGCCAATTCTACAAGTCAAACACATCAACAGGTGTAAGGAGCTACCCTTCACAGCCACCACATCACCTGCACAGGCTGACCCTGGCAAAGTCGGAGCGATCAAGGACTTCCCGACACCAGCCAACATCACCGACCTTCGCTCCTTCATGGGTTTGGTGAACCAGCTGGCAGAGTTCACCCCCGACATCGCCACTGCCGCTCAGCCCCTGCGCCCCCTGATGAGCCCGAAGAGGTCATTTATGTGGACCGCTGACCATGATGAGGCTTTCCGCCGGGTCAAGGCTGCCCTGCTCAGTCCACCCGTCCTGGCCCCATTCGACCCTTCCCTACCAGTGATTCTACAAACTGATGCGTCCCGCCTCAACGGTATTGGATACGCCCTCCTACAGGATCATGGCAACAACCGTCTCCGCTTAGTTCAGTGTGGCTCGAGGTTCCTAAGCGACCCCGAGTCCTGCTATGCCACCATTGAGCTGGAGATGCTAGCCGTGGTCTGGGCCATGTCCAAGTGCAAGTTCTACCTCATCGGACTGCAACACTTCACCCTCATGACGGACCATCGCCCCCTCATCCCCATCTTCAACAACTACACCCTTGATGCGGTTGAAAATCCCCGCCTCCAACGTCTGAAGGAGAAAGTCGCACCTTACCTCTTCACAGCCATCTGGCGCGCTGGCAGGTTGCTCTGCATCCCTGATGCGTTGTCACGGGCCCCTGTCAGCCACCCGACGCCAGAGGATGAGTTAGCATGTGCCGACGCCACGGTTCACCTCAGGTCCCTCGTGACTGTCAACGCCGCCGCCACCGACGTCAACTCTCCTTCACAGGACGCAGACAGGATTCTCCAGGAACTCCGAGACGCAGCCAGAGCGGATACTGTGTACATCCGCCTGCGTGAGTGCGTTACTTCGGGTTTCCCCACCAACCGCTATGACCTGCACAACTCTCTACTCCCATTCTGGAAACTCCGAGACTACCTGTCAGCAGATGGTGAACTCGTCCTGTACGGAGCAAGGGTTGTGGTTCCTGAAGCCCTCCGCCGCCGCACCTTGGCTCGCCTGCATGATAGTCACAGAGGCGTGGAGGCCACTAAGCGTAGGGCGCCACAGGCTGTCTTTTGGCCTGGCATCAACTCGGACATCGCCAATACAGTTCAAGCTTGTGAGCCGTGTCAGGTCTTACAGCCTAGTCAGCAGCAGGAACCCATGTTCAACGACGACAACTCAACTAGGCCTTTCGAGTCTGTTTCAGCCGACTTCTTCGCTGTGGCGGGGAAATCCTTCCTCGTCGTAACAGACCGACTCTCAGGCTGGCCCGTTGTCGTACCCTGCAAAGGAGATACTACCGCTTCAAACACCATCAGGATCTTCTGCCGCTACTTCAGGGAAGTTGGTGTACCCCTCCGCCTACGTACAGATGGAGGCCCACAGTTTACTAGCCGTGAGTTCCGGGACTTCATGGAGCGTTGGGGAGTCAATCACTTGGTCTCTTCCCACACTACCCACAATCCAACGGTCATGCCGAGTCTGCCGTCAAGTCCGTCAAACACCTCATACTGAAGACGGCTCCCTCAGGCAACATCGACTGTGAGGACTTTGACCGTGGACTGTTGGAGCTCCGCAACACCCCGAACTTCACAGGCCGCTCCCCGGCACAAATCCTGTATGGCCACCCACTACGGTCTTGTGTCCCTGCTCATCCCCAGTCCTTTGCAGCAGAGTGGCAAGCCAAGGCCGAGGACTGTGACCGCCGTGCAGCCGCCCACACTGCGCTGGTGCAGAGAACCTATGACCAGCACGCACGCTCCCTTCCCAGGTTGAGAGTCGGCACCACAGTGCGGATCCAAGACCCGACTTCTCACCGCTGGGACAAGGTTGGGGTCGTCATGGGCTGCGGCAGGTCCAGGGATTATGAGGTTCGTCTCCCCAGTGGTAAGATATATTGGCGGAACCGTCGCTTCCTCCGCCCAGTGAATTCCCCTGGTGTTGAACCCCTACCCCATAACCCTGAGATCCCTGTGTCTTGCACGGACCCAGAAAAAGAGTCTTCACTTCCCCCATGGCCCCATGTAGGTCTGAAAGGCTCCTAGAAAAAGAGTCAGCTCGACAACGTCTTGCGAGCTTGAAGGGGGAGGGAGGTGTTGATATAGGTTAAGTGCACACACAACATATATACAGAGTGTACACATGCCTTAATCATATTGCAACATACACACATGTACTTTCAGGGCAATACTATCATTGTTTAATATCCCATGATAATATACCGTACTCTGTAGTATCGGCAGCGTTGCACCAAATATATCCGGCACCGCTACACATGTTTTCATCAGTAACATCCGGTCGGCACTCAGCTTAACAAGTGCCTCCCAGCTCCCTGTATCTCTGGCTATTAAGAACCTATAAACTTATCTCTGGACTTTTATTCTACATCCTTGTGCAAGAAAGGATGATCAAGGTTGTTGTAGCTTCACATGACAATCATACAAGTAGAAACCAGGATCCATTTGTTGATTATTGCAGTAATAACAAATAGTGCCCTTGCCTGGTATCTAAGAAAGAATTGCAGGATTGTTGGACATTTGTTTTTGAGGAATATTTTGGACACGTGGATTTTTTTTTTTTTGGCAACGTAGTATAGCACTTGAGTTGTCTTCGAGCATTTTATATTTTTGAGTGAATAGTGCTACATGAGAGTTTAGGTACTCCTTTTTTTTATAAACATTGAGAATTTTCGGTGGACACTATGTCGACCGACGGATCTATGTACGGTGAGGACACAGTACGGGAAACAGACTCTGAGGTGCAGCAGCTGGGTTTGTTAGAAGGCATTAGAGTAGTAACTAGTGAGGAGGATGCAAGGAAGTTTCTGGAGATGCCTATTACTGTTAACCAGGTGTCGGGGATTGATCGGTATGGTCTCCAGTGTTTGGCCACGGTCATGGGGCATGTGGGCACTAGCAGCATGTCGAGAGGTGACCTGGTGGCCTGTGTGCTCGGCGGGGTGCGTGGGGCTTCGGGTGGAGCGGGAGCTGGGGCACCTTCGGCCCAGCCCCCATTCCACTCGACTCCTACCATGGCGCCCCCTCGGGCTCCGGAGCCGGGTACGTTCCCGCAAGCCGATAGTCACTGGCAGCGTGGTTTGTCACTGGGTGGGTCTCCAATTGTTGCATCTCCTCCTCCTCAAGGTTTAACTCCAGATATGATCTTCCAGCTTGAGATGGCTAAGATTCAGGCTGAGGAGAGAAAAGCCATAAGTGAGGCGGAGCTTCAGGTTGAGGCTACGAAGTACTGTGCAGACATAGATCTTGAGAAGTCTCGGGTGGAGTCAACAGGGCAGCGTCTCGGTTCTGGGAATCGAGGTCTTGATCAGTCTTTATCGCACCTTCTTAAGTTAGTCCCTATATTTGACGAGTCGGGTGTCACCGAATTTTTCCTGCGTTTTGAGAAGTGCCGGGAGCACCAATGGCCCGAGGTTAAGTGGGCAGCCCTTGTTTCCTCTAGGTTGATTGGCAAAGGACTCAAGGCATATGATGCGTTGCCATTGGAGTCTTGCATCGATTATGAGGTATTGAAGGAAGCTGTTCTGCGGGCGTACGAGTTACAACCAGAGACTTATAGGTTGAAGTTCCGGGGTGTTACGAAGGGTCGTGAGTGCACCTTTCTTGAACATGCCCGGGAACTGTCTGACGCTTTTGGGCATTGGCTGAGATCGGAGAAGGCAACGATGTTTGATGAGATAAAACAGTTGATGCTTCTCGAGCAATTTTTCAAGTGCACAGGCGGCGACCTGACTTTGAACCTTAACCTCTGAAGTGCGCATGGGGGTAATTAGACACCTCTCCCTCTGCGCATGTATTTGAGGTGTTTCCGTCACTAAAATATTCATTGTACCATTAATAGCATTAATACTTATCCATATGCGCCTATTATGGGTTGATTATAAAGGTATTAACCTGAAACAACAATAAAACGAGTGAAAACAGCGTTTGGATGGTCAAAATCGGAGATATAGCCCGCGAGTTGTATAATGTATGGGTGAGGCAAGCTACTTTCCCGCCAATTTCCCCCAAGGCCACTGAGACACAGTCGATCGATACTCTCTCTCTCTCTCTTGCATTCGCTTGCTATCAGTGATGACCACACCCTGCAACCGGATTTCTAATGTTAGCACGAAAATATACCTCAGAATAAGGGAATAACAGGGAAAATAGGTGATAACTGAAGGAGAGGAGGAAAGTGGGGAAGGAGGGGAGGTAGAGGACTGAGATTTTGCATGGCCCAGGGGCCAATTTTTTTTTTTTTTTTTTTTTTTTTTTTTTTTTTTTTTCGATGTCAAAAGTTGATTTTTTTTTTCTCTGACCCTTAAGAGTCTCCCCGCAGTCCGCCGGGGAAACTCTTAAGAGTATCCCCGCAGTTCCCGGGTTAAAGAGAAAAACCCTAAAACTCTACAGGAGACAGCTGAGATGGCTGACCTTAGGTTATCGCTGATTCGTGGGTGCGGGTCTGCACAACGGAACGATGCAGGTAACAAGGGGCGCAACACTCCACCCCCCCAAGTCAGTGATACACCATATAACAATAAAAACAAGAGCAATGATATTAAGTCTGACCATAAACCTAATACCGTCCTGTTTAAGAAGGGTCCGGGCCCTTCCCCACCTCAAGGGAAGCCCAAGAGGGAGTTAGAGTGTTTTCATTGTCACAAGAAGGGGCATTTTGCACGATCCTGTCCTAGCAAGCTACCTACAGCAGTCGTGTCTTTGGCTCGCAACATTGGAGTGTCTTTGAAGTCGTCTGCGTTTGCCCGGGGTAAATGGTCAGAGGCTGGAGCACAGCCAGTGAAGAAGTGTTCGGAAGGCTTGACACCTGTCCGTGATGCTTTTTGTGACCATAGAGGGCGTGGCTGCGGGAGTTGGGCTGGTTGCAAGCATGGAGTAGAATTTTTGCATGATACGGGTGCTTCCCAGACATTGATGAAAAACTTTACAGGCAAACCTATAAACGCGGCACGGGTAGTTGTGGTGCAGGGTATCAATGCTACACGGTCATACCCGTTGGTCCGAGTGGAGCTGGAGGTAGAAGGTGTGACACGAGAGTTGGATGTCGGAATCGTGGAGAAACTGCCAGTAGAGGGCATCGACCTTCTTCTCGGCAATGACATTGCGGTGCCTACTTCTGAAGTTCCACCCTTAGTCGTTGCCGAGAGGGCGGCCGATGTGAGTAGGGAGGGGCAGGAGTTGGTCGAGAGGTGTCAACTAAAGCAGATGGCATGTGTTGTCACCCGTTCTCGTGCATCCAAAGTGTCACAGCCTATTCCTCAGTCTCTAGACCAGCGGAGGAACGGTCGAAAGGAGAAGGCTAAAGTTGGGAAAAGTTTTGAGAGTTTTGAACCAGCGGCTCTCCTTGGCGACTCAGTATTAGCACCTATATTAAGGTCCGAAGTGGCCCCAGAACCTGCCACACTTGTTGAGGAGGAAGGGCGTGTGAAAACTCCGAGACAACACCGTTACTCGAAAAAGCAGGATAGGGTCGAACAGTCTAATACCGGGGGAGCCCATAAGTTGCTCCGGGAGCATCTCGATAAATTGGCTCCTTCGGATATCTGTCGGCTGCAGTTGGGTGATCCTGAGCTTCAGAAGTGCAGTAACGGTGCAATCGAACTGGAGGAGGACGGGGATGCAAAGCCGGGGGACTTCTTTCGTGTAGGGGGTATTTTGTACAGGCGTTTTCTAGATCCCAGAAGGAGTTGGGAGGGTGGGTCGAGAGTGGTTGACCAGTTGGTAGTGCCTCGTTTGTGCCGTGATAGCCTACTGAGGTTGGCACATGACGTACCGTTGGCAGGGCATTTGGGTGTACGTAAGACGGTAGCAGCATTGGCAAAATTGTTTTGGTGGCCAGGGATGAAGGCACATGTTGCGTCATGGGTGGCAATGTGCAGTACCTGCCAGACAGTAGGTAAACCAAACCAGTGTATTCCCAAGGCTCCGTTACACCCTATTCCTGTTATCGGGCCACCATTCAGTAAGGTTATAATCGACATGGTTGGCCCTCTACCCCCTACTAGTGCAGGCAACAAGTACCTCCTTATCATTATGGATGTTGCCACTCGTTATCCGGATGCATACCCCATGCGAAATGGTACTGCTAAAACTGTTGTTCGTAACTTGCTATTGTACTGTTCTAGGTACGGGTACCCGCAGGAATTGCAGTCAGACCAAGGGTCCAACTTTACTTCTAACCTTTTCAAACAGACCATGCAGCAGCACGATATCAGTACAGTTGTCTCTTCAGCCTATCACCCAGAGAGTCAAGGGGTGTTGGAGAGGTGGCACTCGACTCTGAAGAGCATGTTGCGTTGTTACTGTGTTGAAAATGGCAAAGATTGGGATCTTGGGTTGCCCTATGTATTATTCGCTGCTCGGGAGGTACCCGGTGAAAGCCTAGGGTTCAGTCCCAATGAGTTAGTTTTTGGACATCAGGTCAGAGGCCCCCTCAACATGGTTAGAGAAATTTGGGAGGGCACAGCAAAACCATGTTCCATGTTAAAGTATGTCCTCGAGAGCAGGGAGAGAATGATGAGAAGCCTTGAGTTGGCAGGTAGGAATTTGGTAGGGTCGCAAGCACTTATGAAGGACAAGTACGATGAGAAGGCGAAACTCCGGGAGTTTAAGGTGGGGCAAGAGGTATTGATTCTGTTACCTCTGCCAGGTCATCCTTTGTCTGCCAAGTACGCTGGTCCTTATAAGGTGGTGAAAAAGATCTCTGACCTAGACTATCTTGTGGCTACTCCAGATGGCGTAAAAAGAACCAGCTGTGCCATGTGAACCTGGTGAAAGAGTTTGTGAGGCGCCCCGCTGAGCCTCTCGCTGTCCCTGTGTTGACCTGCAGCGGTCATGGAGGAGAAGCAGTGAGGGACAGTGAAGCTCAGGTGGAAGATAACTGGGAGTGTCATGTCTCTGCTGACCAGTGGGCGGGGAATTCCAGACAGGTGGCTGACGATGCTCTAGTGCACCTGCCTGAGCAACAGCGTGTAGCCGTGCAGCGCCTGTTTGATTCATACCCCACTGTGTTCGCAGAGCACCCAGGCCTCACAACTCGTGGTGCATGATGTGGGCGTGGGAGATCATCCCCCCTTTAAATCAGTACCCTACAGAATTCCACCCATTAAACTCCCAGCCCTCAGAGCGGAGTTAGAGTATATGTTAGAACGGGGGCTGATTGAGAAAGGGGCAGTTAGGTGGACATCTCCTGTCACTCTGCAGCCCAAGCCTGACGGGAAGGTTCGCTTCTGCATTGACTTTCGGAGATTGAACGAGTTGACTCCCACCAATGCTTATCCCCTTCCCCGTGTTGATGATAGTATAGACAAGATTGGTAAGGCACAGTTTCTAACTAAGGTAGACCTAGTGAAAGGCTACTGGCAGGTGCCCTTGTCTGAGCGGGCGAAGGGGGTATGCGGGTTTGTGGTTGATGGGAACACCTACCGTTGCAATGTGATGCCGTATGGCCATAAAAATGCCCCAGCAACCTTCCAGAGTCTTATGGATGAGTTAGTAGCTGACATCCCTAACTGCACTGTCTACCTAGATGACGTTATAATATACGATGACAACTTTGAGAGTCACTGTGAGCACATAGAAGCCTTGTTTCGGAAGCTTAGTGAGGCCAGCTTGGTGGTTAATCTGGGCAAGTGCGACTTTGTCCGGGCAACTGTGCAATATCTTGGGTTTGTGGTCAGGTTAGGCCAGGTGTGCCCCCCCAAAACAAGATACAGGCTATTAACCAGTTCCCCAGGCCATCTACTAAGAGGCAGATCATGAGATTTTTAGGCATGATCGGTTACTATCGCCGCTTCATTCGGGGTTATTCTACTGTGTTAGCTCCTCTGACAGATTTACTAGCAAAAGACAAAAAGTTCAAGTGGGCACCTGAGTGTGAAAGGGCTTTTTCGCTGGTCAAGCACCTACTATGCACTCACCCAATCCTCAGGGCCCCTGACTTTGAAAGACCATTCCAGCTGGCAACAGATGCCAGCGGTGTAGGGGCTGGTGCCGTCTTAATGCAGACAGACGAGGAAGGTTTGGAGCATCCAGTCAGTTTCTTTTCCAAGAAGTTTAATTCCGCTCAGAAAAACTACTCTGTGGTAGAGAAGGAACTGTTGGCAATAGTATTGGCGCTCAGGCACTTTGAAGTATATGTTCCTGCCTACGGGCCAGTCGTGGTGATTTACACCGACCACCACCCTCTTAAATTTCTGAACCAATTCCACAACCGGAATATGAGGCTGACACGTTGGTCACTCATGTTGCAAGAATACAATCTAGACATTCGCCATATTGCCGGTTGTGAGAATGTGATTGCAGACTGTTTGTCGAGGGTGGAGGATCCGACGTAGATCACCACAGGTGTGTGGGTTTGAGTGGAGAAAAATCAGGCTTGCCTCTGTAGAGCAGCCGTCAAAAACAACATTAAAATTAAATAAAAAAATCACATAAAAACTCTTTCTTTTTGATAGTTAATTGTAAGTTGCCAATGTTATAGCTAAAGTCCTAAGTTGAACCTGTCTTTCACTTAGTAGGCTGGGCTCTGTGAAGCTCGCTCAGGGAGCATAACAGGCTAAAATTATACTATTATGTTTGGGAGGGGTTATAAGATTTTATTTATGCTAAAATGTTGTTTTATTTATGATTGAGCTTTGCATTTCATTTCTGGTGGAGTGGCTGGTAGTGGCGGGTCTTGTCGGCGTTCTGCCTTGTCAGATATAGTGCTCGCCTATTGTTGAGCGTCCCATATCTTGGGCGGGGTGTGACGCCTACCAGCGTTGGCAGAATCGCCTCCCGTTAGCCGCTAGTGCTCGCCAGGGCAGTGAAATGGGCTACAGTTATCAGAGAATGTTGTTCTTTCTTTCATAGTACTTGCATTGTCACAGACAGTCCAGTGGTGGTCTTTATTTTCGTCTGTGACAACGGGAAGTATTTTATATTATGAATTGAATATAAGATGCATTGTAGTAAAGTTGAGAGAGAGAGCGGGCGGGCAGCGTGGGGTAGTGAGTGTTGCTTCCCTCCTCCCTCCTCCCTCGCTTGGAGGAGTTTCCCGCCCGCGTGGTCTTTTTCTCGGTTTTGATTAGCTGGTGGTTCCTGGCGCGGCCAGGACGCCTGCTGCCTTGTGACGTATCGGCCTGTGATTGGCCGACCACCATGCCTTTGTGGGATCCTGAGGGTCCCGAGGAGCTACCCTCCTCAGAGCAGGCTAGGGACGCACATGACTAACATCCTTTTTACAACTGTCCCCCATATCTCCACCATTCTGATACTGTCTCTCTCACTCAACTTCCTTCTTTCATTCCTCTAATCTATTAACGTCACAGCACTCCCTTTGGGTTCTGTACACGATTTCATATCGGCCCATCGTATTATGTGCGTCGCTCTCATATATATTTCCATGTATTAGAATAGGCTATAAGGGTTCTTAGTCTATGGAGGTTTGATGACTCTGTGTGTGTCTCCCTCAGTGTCCTTAGTTATGGAGGTTTGATGACTCTGTGTGTGTCTCCCTCATTATCAGTAGTGCTCTGCTGGGTTATTTAATGCTAGACTGGGATAAGGCTTCTGTTGTCGTTGTCACCGATGTGTGTATGGTTCGTTTATACCTACACGACTTCGACAGTTTCTGTGGTAGCCTAGGTTGTCCTTTTGGTTGTGCCTTTTGCGAGTGCAGCATCGTGTTGTAAGAGGGCGTTTGCCTACTACCTTAGAACACAGTGCTGCCTCTTTGCTTGACTTTAGAGGGATCGCCAGGGTAGAACCAGATACTTGAGATCTGGATCTACCAAGAGAGCATCCCCGTCATTAACGTAACTTTAACCATACCGCCTTAAGGACGACGCTAGGCTATGAGCCTGTCTTGCTCCGCCACAGTTTCCTAACCTTGATATCCCAGCTAGATTTTATTCGCCGAGCAGACACTAGTTAGGACATGAGCTCTGTTGATATGTATGCATTATTATTCACAGTATTTATTAGTCTAGGTTGTTGTTGAGTTGCACAACCATAGCAGACTGTTTCGTTGATGAGGAAGTACTGCTTTTAGTGTCGAGCATTACTGCCGTTGCGCATTTATAATATTCTCGTGTCAGTTAACATTATATGTCCTATCTTTTAGTGTATTCAGTCTACACGTGTGGTGTCCTGCCTCCTGCCTTTATATAATTTAAGATACGAGCATCTTATGAGCATCAGACTTTCTTCAGAAGTTTCCAGGTCTATGCTGTAGGACTATACTTCACTTTCTTTCAGATAGGAGTGAAGAGTTTATTGTTGTTTAGAGTAACTGTATTGAAGCATCTTTTTATTGTATTAAATCTTGCAGTGATTTAATTGATCTTTCCATAGCTTCCCTTTTATGCATTTTAACGTAACTTGCATCTTGTTTGTTATCAGGCTATGTGGGTTAGCCTGAAGTAGAGTAC
The DNA here is from genome assembly GCA_032716605.1 of Paralithodes platypus. Classification (NCBI taxonomy): domain Eukaryota; kingdom Metazoa; phylum Arthropoda; class Malacostraca; order Decapoda; family Lithodidae; genus Paralithodes; species Paralithodes platypus. Next base: position 12,443,481 of record CM064558.1, read on the forward strand.
ATTTATGCCCAGTTAAGGATACCCCGTTATCGCAGATTAACTCTGGAGGGTATAGGTGTTTTTGTTCGCCGGCATATAAGTTCAAGGGTTTGGATCTAGCGTACCGTTGTTGCATAGTGCCATATTACTAGTCCAATCATTAAGTGCCCTTGTTTTATTCGTAGCCCCGGTCGTAACAAGATATACTTATATTAGCTTTTCCAGCCTAGCGTGTACTTATGAGCATTTATTCTTGGAATTTTCTCTCACACAGGTTCGCATGTGGGTCACCTAGGAAGGATAGCATCTCCGTGGCGGGGGGAAGTGTAATCATGGATAAGAGTAATTTATCTTTCTGTGCGGCTCTGGGTTGTCACAATTTAGCGGTTATTGGTCACTTACTGTGTGTAAAGTGTGTTCCTTGTCTAGACCGTTCGAGAGGTCGTTGGTTGTCCCAATCTTGTCCCAAATGTTCAGCCCTCCGCAGTGCCTTTATTAACCATGAAGATAGTCAATGTAAAATTATCCTGCTACACATTAGATCTGAATTTGTAACATACTGTAAGACAGTAGCTCATAAGTCCCTTCAATTGGATGACCGAATTCTCAAGGATTTGTTAAAGAGTTCATTAGTTACGTCACCCCCTCCGGGATCTTCGTCTTGTGATACTTCCTCCCGCCACCTAAAGCGACCTCGGACCGATGATCCGTCGGAGACGCTAGCTTCGGCCAGCCGGCGTGACAGGTCCAGATCACCTTTGCCACGGACCAAGCCCCCATCAGATGACCAGGCTGCTAAGAGGTCTCGCTCGAATTTTGACTCCGCCTTATCCACCAGGGACAAGTCAAAGTCGAGCCGGCATAGGAAGACCTCCTCATCAGGAGAGAAGACTGCTCAGGGTCCGTCAAAGTCGGGCAAGAAATCTTCCTCTAGGAGTGAGGCATCAGGAGACACATCTAGTTCTGTCTCAGGCTCTTCCCCCCGATTTACTATTCCCCTTAATCCTAAACCAGAACCTACTGTTTTACCTGTGTTAGGAAGGGAAAGAAGTGGCAGCGTGGTTTCTCCCCGGCGGGGGCATGATAGCTCCCCCGGCCGGCGTTCATCTGTTCAGGAATTCCCCTTGTATGAGATCCCAGATTTAAATATGCTTGATCTGTCTGGGCCCGGCGTTCCCGACAATACACAAACAGATACACAAGAAACCGCTGCCCGGGTTGACGAGTCTCGGTCGGAGGCTGTACCAGCCCCCTCAACCCAGTCACCGGGTTCACACATACACCAACAAGGAGTATATACTGAGGAACTGGCGTCTGGCCAACGCCCAGTTTCTCAGTTATCTGGAACGCAGGGCTCAGAGATGTCACAGTCCGCGTCCCAGTCTGATCAGGAGAGTGGGCTTTTTGTAGCAAAGGACCAGTTGCAAGAGCTGTTTGATTTTATGAGACAGGTTTAGTGTGAGAGACAGGCTGTTATTCCAACACCAGTAGCCCTGGCGGTGCGACCTCTTGGGCAAGTGTTAGTGCATCCTCAAGTTACCATAACTTTACCTACCCCTGCTGTCACTGTCAATCCCGTGGTTCCGACTTCAGGTGCCCCTGCTCTTTTGCTGTCTGACTTGAAATTGTTTTCAGAGTTGTTACCCCTTCCACTAGACAAATCCATACCCAGCAAAAAAGGCCCTATGCCACTCTTGCATGGACCGGATACTTCCTGGTCAGTAATTCAGCCTTTACACCCCGAGGTTGCACAACCCCCGGTTACAGGTGAGTTACCTGTCCCGAGTCACTGGGCTATTGAGGCAAGTGAAGCGAAAAAGTTACGGGCCAAGAACCAGTCGGGAGAGGTGCTTGATGTTGTTATTAAGGCCATCCCACAATTTTTTAATCCTGAATTCTTTGTCTACTCGCAGTCCCCCACCTTGCCTCCTACTTCCGCCGGAAAACTGTTTTCTGACTGGACTAAAACTGATGGGATGAATGATTTAAAAGTGTTGCAGGGTTTGACCCCAGAACTAAATTCCATTCCTTTCAGGGACTCTCATGGGGCATCACTAGTTCATGTTCAGGGAGGGGAGTCTGGGCCATGGGTTGCTTGGGGACATGAGGTCCAGCTGTTTGCCAGCACCATTACCAAAAAAAGTAGTCATCAACTTCCGTCAGAAGACAATCATTGGTTTTCTATGCCAGTAGGCAAGGTGGATGGGATTCCCCAACACATTTTTTATTTTCTTGGGGCCCCGAAACTATATTTGTGCCAGTTACCTGAACCATTTTGTCCTCCCACACAGGTCCAGATCGAAAAAAAATTATAAAATGAGACAGAAAGCCTGGAGGCTGGTGCCTCAATACCTTCTCAGCCGCCAACTTGGAGCCTCTCTGGCTCGGACGACTGAGTCGGTTAGGGACGCCGGAACACAGAAGGCTCTTTCTCTGTCCAGCCGCCTCCTCCTCCAAAACTCGATTCAGTCTCTCGGCAACGCCCAGAGAGGCTGTACGGGTACGCCAAGATCTAAGAGTCTACTTGGTGAGGAGGCTTCCGTCGGAGATTGGTAGGAGGTTGATCTTATCTAATGTTTTTACATCTACCTTAGTCTCTAGCGAAGCTTGGCGCACCGTTAATTTTCTCCTAGACTCACAACCTGCCACCATTGCTAAATCCAAAGGTGAGCAGTCAGCTAAACCAAATTTCAAAGCTAAGCGTTCTTTTCGTGGCCAGTTACAGTTCAATCAGTCAGCCAAGACTTTCACAACCCCTGCTCATACCAGGACACCTAGAGGGCGAGGTCAACCCAGGGGTAGAGGGAGGTGGTTCCGGGTCAATCTAGGGGTAAACCCAGTAGCGATGGTAGCAAGGCCTCTCATCCCCCCATGCCAAAGTCAGAGTCACAATCCTCCTCAAAAAACTGAGACACCACAAGGCTCTCTCACTCCCAGTGCCAAGGCAAGGCGAGACGGATCCGAGAGTAGTACTGCCGGACAAGACCAGTCATGTGACTGGCAACTTCCGAGATTATTTCCGGGCATGGCCCCGGCGAACATGGGCAAGGACAGTGGTCCGCAAAGGTCTCTCGTGGCGGTGGTCCCGGCGACCCCGTTTACGTTTCCCCACAGAATTCAATCGTGTTTCATTGGAGGTGGGATCCATTGTCAAAGAGATGGCACAAAAGCAGATCATAATCCCCAGTCCTATGTCAATGCCAGTGTCCATATCCCGGTTGTTTTTGGTGCCAAAGAGGGACAGTGTTCAGATGAGGCCGGTGATCGACCTCTCATTTCTCAACACCCACATTCACAATCGGTCATTCAGGATACTGACGGTTAATCAGATCAGGTTGTCACTCCCGCCGCAAGGCTGGATGTGCTCAATAGATCTGACCGATGCCTATTGACATGTCCCAATCAACAAACGTTTTCAGAAGTTTCTAGCTTTATGCAGCGGGGATCAAAAGTTTGTCTTTCAAAGAATGCCCTTTGGATTAAATCTAGCACCCCGAGTTTTCACAAAGTTAGTCCGACAGGGTTTGCTACCATTGCTCAAACAGGGAATCATGGTTTTATGGTACCTAGACGATTGGCTAGTGGTAGCCCAATCCGAGATAATGTGCCTTCATCATGTTCAACAGGTATTATATCATGTAGCTGCCTTAATAATAATAATAATAATAATAATAGTTCTTAAAGCTAGCGCATGCTAAGCTAGCTAAGGATAGCTCAATAAGGCCGATTAGGCGTATTTCCATTGGGGTCCTGTACTACTACCCCATCCCTTTGCTCATGAGGGATGGTGACGACTCAGTGCTTGTGAAAAATCTTTAATGCGCCGAGCGTGGGCGCGAACCCGGGCCTTAGGGTTCAGGGTGAACTTAGCAAAGTCTTCTCTCATTCCCACCAGGAAACTCCAGTGGGTGGGCCTTATCTGGGATACCGAGTTACTAACTCTGAGTCAGAGCGAGGACAACCGTCAGAGATTTCGCAGGAGACTCTTTCGATTTCTTCATTCTCGGACGACAACGAGGAAGATCTGGGAATCTCTGGTAGGCTCACTCAATTGGATACAGCTGATGGTACCGTTAGGTCGTCTGAAGGTCAAAAAAATTATCTTGGAAGGAAACAGGTGCTTTCCGCTTTTCCCGGCGGAAACACTGAAGACAATTCCAACATTAATCCACAACCTTCTGGTGGCTTGGGCGAAGCCAGAAGTAATTCACTCCTCCTTGACTTGGACAGCTCCGCCTCCGACGGTTTGGATAGATACAGACGCGTCAGGGTCAATGGTCTATGGTCAATATCAAATCATCTTCATATCAATGTCAAGGAATTGCTAGTCCCATTATTCTTTTTACAGGAGCACGGCATGAGCCAGGCGGGAGAGTCCCTAGCCTTCAGAATGGACAATTTGACTGCAGTGACATGCATTCAAAAGCAAGGGTCAGCGAGATCTCGAGTGTTACAAGGGTTATCGGAAAAGATATTTCGACTGGCCGCGAGGCTCGGGATTTATCTTCACCTAACGTATCTGCCCGGCGTGGCAAATGTATGGGCGGATGCTCTGTCCCGGAGACAGAGCACTCAAGTAGAATGGGCTCTCAGACAAAACATCTTTCAAGAGATTTTTGCCGAACCCTACCATCCACAAGTGGACTTGTTGCCTCAGTACCTCACATGCCGGAGTCTGACTCCGGCGGGGGGTCCGGACGCATTTCTGGTAGAGTGGAACAAATGGAGCTCCATTTATCTGTTTCCACCTCCAGACGTATCCTTAATGTGCAAAGTAGTTCACAAACTACCGGATTATCGGGGCATGGTCTCGATGATGCCGCCCTTGTGGCCGGCTCAAGTGTGGTACAACCAATTGAAGACGTGGTGCGAGAACCCGGTGTCACTCCCGATCTCGTACTTCCACTTAGAGACAATTGGAAACCTCAAGACCTCACTGACTTTTGCCTTGTGGATATTCAGAAGGCCAAGTGGCTAGGCCAGTTTGGGGAAACCGTGACTCACAAGTTGATTAATCAGTATGCTCAATCAACCCGACGACAGTACCAATCACACTGGAAATAATTTACTACCTGGATTGTAGAAACTGGTCAACAGCAGTCTTCAGTGGCTCTGGTGTTTAATCTATCTTTCCCTCATCCTATGACTTAAATTGCTTCAAAATCTGTGTGTCCAGACATTTTGGCTCGAACATTCCTTAATTTTGGCCCAGTCGCTCTTTCAACTCTGGGGGAGGCACTCGTCACAGGCAGTTTTGCCTTTTGTCTCCCTCATCTACATAGAACAAAAATATGGATTATGCTGTTAATTTTGGTGTCCTTATTGCAGAATGGACATAGATTCCTTGGAGAGAGTACAACGAAGAATGACAAAAAATATGCATAAAATTAAAATTAGGGGGAACAACAGCAACAACAACAACACTGGGTTGTTGTTGTTGTTGCTGTTACCCAGGCTGTCTAACCGAACAGCCCCAAGGTCCCGAGCAAGGCCAAAGCCATAACCAAGCACCCCCATAGAACCCTCCCTGCTTTATCACTAAGAAAGCCCAGGTGACCGAAGCCGCTCCCAGGCGAGGGGCCGAGGAGGGTGCGGAAACGCCCGGGACACCGAAGCCCCACCCAAGGCCCTGTGCCTATCAGCAATTATGAAGGGAAAGTTGAGGGGCAAAGGAAAAATGTGACGCTTTGGCTCCCAGTCTACCAACCTGGGGCATATTAACTTAACAAACATTCTCAACATTAAACACTTATATAACTTATAAACCTTGTACACAGGAACATTTAAACACAGAGTATATTTATATTTGTCATATATTTATTATAAAATAATCAAATCCTCTGCTGAACACTATACCTACCCTCTCATTGGTCAACATACAACGTAACAAACGGACATACACGATTACAAAATGTTCTCATGTTCGTTATTATTACCCCCACCCCCCGCCCCCTTCGGAAACCAGGATGCTGTTATTCCTTATAGTCGAAGCGGCCTGCTTACATCCGGGGAGAGATCCAATTTCTACGAGCGATTTTTCTACCCCCTTGAGGATCAAAAATGTTTTTAAACTATTTTCTTCAGATTAGGAAGGGCATGTGGCAGTCAGAGGGTTAATGGGGGACAATAAAACATCGTCTGCTGCTCTTTCTAATACACCAAATAGTAATCAGTTTCCATCCAGTTATCCGAAATATATAGATTGAAGTCATCAAAATATCACTCATTTCTATATTCATTAATGTTACAGATGTATTACTCTCAAATTCTATTCAGTACATTGCCCAATATGCAAAGCATATATGATGAATAAAACATAATATATTAGGCCTACAGAGACATATGGCAAGGATCCCTAAAGTTTGGAATCCTTGCCATATGTCTCTGTAGGCCTAATATATTATGTTTTATTCATCATAATTATATACTTTGCATATTGGTCAATGTACTGAATATAATATGAAAGTAATATGTTTGTAACATAATGAATATAGAAATGAGTGATATTTTGATGACTTCAATCTATATATTTAGACTCACTGGATGGAAACTGATTACTATTTGTTGTACTAGAAAGAGCAGCAGACAACGTTTTATTTTCCCCCATTGCGTTAGTCTTTACCCTTTAACCCTCCTGGCCCGGGCTGTATCTCCAAAGGACAGGGTGGGCTACCCGGGCGATCTGGCCGAAAAACGTCTAGGCCTAGGCTACCGTATTTTTGTTAATTTTAACTGCTAGAAATGTCCCACTCATCTATAAATGTAGTGCAGTTTCCAATCTGTAGACTGGCGTTGAGTAGAGCTCTCTAAGTCAACTGGTTCAGTTGTGATGACGATTTTAGTGAAGAGCATTTTCAGGCGATGTTAGCAATACGACGATCTTTTCACTACTGAAACAACGACATACAGACATACAATAACAAAAGAGTCTTCTCCTTCTTGTTTTCGGAGGTGCGGTGACGCAACGATCGGCTATGTTTACATGCGTCGGACGCACAGCGTTCAGACCAAGCTGAATAGGCTTGAAAGCTTACTATCTCCTGAAAGGACACCCGGGCACCTGCCCTTATTTTGTGGTGTCATATTAAAATGACACCCGGGGAGGAAGGGTTAATGCCTACAGATCCTTCCCAAATTGCATAAAAGCGTCTAGTGACAGCCAACAGTCAAAATACGCCATGATCCTCAAGTGGTGACACTAAACGACGCTGGGAAGATTTGAACGCTGGATTATTTATCTATTCATATAATAACAAGTACTTTAGAAGCGGAATCGCTTCAACAGAACACATTCGTTCTTAACAAAAAATTTGGAATTGTATTATTGGTCGGTCGCTCTACAGTATAGGGGAAACGTTCAATGTGAACACGTTCTATGCGGGACCTTACTGTAAATGATTAAAGGGGGGTAGTAGGCCTAGCTATTTTTTGGTCAACATATTTATTTATTTATTTTTTGGTCAACATATTTATTTATTTATATATTTTTTAGTTTCCTCGCTAGACCTCAATCAAGCTTGAACATTTTAGAAGGAACCGGCCCTTGGCCGGAACAAAATTATCTTGAAAGGGGGTCTAGGGGTTAAATATTTAAGCTTGATGAAGGTCTAGCAAGGAATCTCAAAAGTACATTAATATATATACATAGACCAAAAAACAAGCACTACCCCCTTAATAAACAAGCACTACCCCCTTAATAAAGCTTTCAAATTTTAGGTGTTCAAATTAGCCCAAATAAACGATAGAACAGCCTTTACACGCATAATTTCATTTACATCTAAGCGTTGAACCTTGGTCTTGGTCTTGAGTTTAAGGGCGTTGTGGATTGATGTCCAATTCACCCTAACTGGGGCCCGCCAGGGTAGACAGGCAGCAACGTCCTAGGTGTCAAAGGCGGCGGAGCTGGCCCGACCGTCTCAGGAAGTCGGAGGTGAGCTGGAGGACCCCGGCACATACCCCATCCGGGAGACCACACCCACCCAAGATCACAGTTAGGGTGAACGGCTGGACGTTGATGGTTGAGAGGCGATCACGGGGGACTGTGCGGAGAGTGGAATCGTGGGCACTGTAGCAAGAAATGGTCCACTGAGTCTACGACCGATGGACACCACCTACAATAGGGGCTTGGGACAAGCCTTCAATACCGCCGCGTAGAAAATGGATCGCAGCTCACAAAACCCACCGATACGACCCGCGCGTGTGACGAAAGGGACGCCGCAGAAACAAAAGGACTTCTTCTTCTTCTCCTCCAATGAGCAGGTGCGTTGTAGTTTAAGAACATCTTATAATCAACAATATACATACATACATACATACATACATACATCACGTTGAGCTTCCAGGAAATGTGAAACAAAAAATATAGTAAAAAATTGATAACAAAACTTACTTTAATTAACCCCTTCTGCACGATGACGACTATTTGCCTATGATTCTGGCTAACATTCTACGATTTTATCCAGCCTAAGAGACAGGGTGTCAAACCAGGTTAATTTAGTTGTAAGACTGGAACGAATATGGGAAGGAATACAGAAAAAATAATGTTAAAATCCATTAATGAGTTTGTTATATTAATTTGAACAGTAACTTTTGAGTTCATTTTCAAGTTTTATATTTTAACCCTCTCACATCCTTATGACGCAGAGGTTGCCAGATTAGCAATACTAAATAGAGTTCTCTCACTCTTATAATTACCTCTCCAAAATTAGTTTTCTGCCCACAGCTAACTCAAAGACAACTGCAGAGGTTGAAGTGGACAGAGTCCACCTGGCCAGGCTGAGATGCGGACACCATCCAGCTCTCCTGAGCTATCAGAAGAGACTGGATGACTCCGTTGTCGACACCTGCCCGGGATGTAACACAGCACCCCATACCATTAAACACATCATAGAAGACTGCATTTCACACAACCACTTACGCCAACAACACAATCTACACTCAATGAGAGCTCTGTGGGAAAGCCCGATCGTGGCCATGGCCTTTCTCAGGGACTCGGGGCTGTTCGGCCAGGCAGCTTAGGGAACAACAACAACAACAACAACTAAACTAGGTTTCTGAATACCCCTGATGGTAACAAAGGCTTTAAAGTATCCCTAATCGGCTCAAAATCACGTCATATGTCGGAGAGGGTTAATTGTAGTCTCTTCTATCCCTTCCAAAGACATAATTAGAACTGCAAGCCATAAATTTTAACTTTGCATATATAATAATTTAGATTAAAATGTAAAACTTGCAAACTAAACAAACCAAAATTTGGACAAAGACAATATAAAGGCAAAATAACTAATCAAAATTGCTATGTGGAAACAACACTTACTAAATAAAATTTATGAAATAAAAGAACACAATCCACCACATAGGGTGTACATTACTACATGAGCAAGTTAATCTGTTTCCCAAGCAAACTAATCGCACTCATAACAACGCACTATCGTCACGTTCAAGGAATTAGTCAATTTGGGAAGTCCGGGACGTTCTGGTAAATTTTTTACTAAACTCTGCATGAATAAAGAAACTACAATTAGTGTTAAAATGTTCTATTGAAATCAAATTTTCAACCTGACAAGACATTAATAATAGTAAAAAATACGAATAACACTCACTAACGATAATGCTATCGGGTAGGTACCTGTAGGTAGGTTACCTGTAGGTAGGTTACCTGTAAGCACCTGTAAAAAGAAAGAACCTGGTTTACATTTGACACCCTAGAAGATTATGTGCAGTTTAATAAGGACCTACTGTATTTTATTCAGAGGGTTTATAGAGATTGTATTTACCCCTTTGAGTCCTGAGTACATTATAGGCTAAACAAAATCGTATAATGGTAACCAGAATATGGTATAATTTACGTCATCACGCTGAAGGGGTTAAAAAACAAAACAAAATTATGATAACACAAACTTCAGACATCTTTCTTTTATGTTGAGAGAATAAATTAATAGATTTGGGGGTAGGAGGGGGGAGCGTGCATGGGGGGGGGTGGGCAGGGCCTTATTGGTGGGAAGAAGGTGGGGCATGTGGGGGGTAGGGAGGGGGCATATGGGGGGGGGGAAGGAAGGGAGGCATATGCGGTCTAATAAACAATCGCTTAACCGTTTCGGTACCGGTGACATCCTTTTATTATCCCACTCTGGCCAACTGCGAAACTATTCTATGCCGCTTAGGAAGGACGTCTATTACTGAAAAGGCTGCAGACTATCTCACTCATTCCTTTTAGCTACCGCAGGTCCTTCCTAAGCTTCATTAAGGGGTGATGGGCTATTAATTTGCTCCTCTCCGTGATCTTATACAGTACATGGAAATACAAATGTCCATGATTGAATTACAGTGGTTAACTCATCTGATTAGTTAACTGATCACTAATAGAAACCACACTCGCAATTCATTCATGCTACTGTATTTTACTGTCATACATAAGATCACGACGAGGAACAGAACTTATGTGGACACTGTACTTTAATATAGGTATAATTACATTCTTTCTTTATGCAATTTGTGTTTGATGTTTAGTGAGTATGTATGCATGTATATACTCAGGCCCAATCCCCACTTTGTTTGGGGGGGGCCTCAAGACAGAGTCCGAATAGGGACATAACAAAAAACAATGAACATACAAGTCTACTCAAATATGCCCATACTCATACAAATTTGGTAATTAATGTTTTTTGTACTATATTGTTTGTTATATGCTCTTTTTGTTTTGTAAGTTTTGCAAGTTTTTACCTTTTCTGTATTAAAAAACAAAAATCTGTAATATTCCCATTCTATAAATATATCTTTTATGTAATTTACCTTCTGTAATAATATCTATTATATAATTAACCCTTTTGAATACAACATTTTCTGTAATTTTCCCTATCTGGGCTACTTAAAAGCCTTTGTGACCATCAGGGCTGTTTATAAACCTTTAGTTTAGTTACTTCAACCTCTGCAGTTGTCTTTGAGTTAGCTGTGGGCAGAAAACTAATTTTGGAGAGGTACCATACTTATTTGATTCATATTTGTTTTCACCAACCCACCAATTAATTTACAAATAAAGCTAAGAAATGAAATCAATAAAAGTAATGAATACATGTGGTATTCCAAGGACTTGAACCTAGGATACTCACACCCAAATTTGGCAACACTAAGCTATTAAGATAATAAATCCTTTCTGTAATATAGCTTTTCCCTTCCAAGAGCTGCACCAAGGAGCAGACCAAGAAATATGTGGGATCAGATCTTACGGTCTAATCATAAATTTAAAAACCTGACAAGTGAGACAGCCCTGAACAGAGCTGCCTGGAACGCCACCATTACGACGCGACACCGGAACCGCACTTCATGCGGACCACTCGGTCTTTAAACATGCAGGTCTCCCTTTCTATCCGATTCCCCGATTGACAATAATATTATATAAGTAACACCCCGTTCTTAACATTAATCAGCCATTACAAACCCCAATGTACTTGAATAAATTAATGAAAGCATATGGTCCTCCCGGGATTCCAACTTGAGACAACCACACCCAGAACATAAGCATCTAAGCCATTACACAACCAACACAGTTATTATAGGTTTTTAGGGGTTTGGGTTTTGGCTGGTCCCAGAACGCATCCCCATTTACTCCATTAATCTTAGAGTTTGCTATATAATTTTTCCTTTTAAGATCGGGTTTTCAGGAACGTAACCCAATCATATACAGTATTGAGGGAGACCTGTATTATTAATTATGTTTTCCTGTTAGGCTAACATTATGTTGCAATTTTGACCAGTTTATATAATTAAATCATTTGGATATTGACCATTTGTAAATGTAATATTTTATTAAATATATGTCTAGGAATATATTAAAACTGCCAACAATTAATTATTTATTTTAATAAACAATTTATGTACATGTATGTATGTAACTATCTCTATATGTACAAATTATGTGTACGTGTATATGTATGTACGTGTGTATAAATGTCACCTACATAAATTGTATTACAAATTTTTCTTCTTAAGTAATGTGACGTCTAACTTATCTTCCATCATAACACTTTAAATAATTATAACAATAAGTCGGCAAATATTATTTCTCCACATTCTCACCCGACTGACCGAATGTTTTTATTTACGGGGACCAATCTGTCTAGAGTCGGCCACCCCAGATTTAAAAAAAAAAAAAAAAAATATATATATATATATATATATATATATATATATATATATATATACCGGTATATACAGTATATATATATATATATATATATATATATATATATATATATAGTATATATACAGTATATATATATATATATATATATATATATATATATATATATATATATATACTGTATACTGTATATATATGGGAATGGGCCTGAGTAAATAGATAGATAGATAGATAGAACAATTGAAAGTTGAGACTATTCTTTATAGGCTTTAATATCGTATCTATTTTTATATGTAAAGATAAAATTGCGGTTTATATTTCAAATTATGTCTTTGGAAGTGATGAAATGGCCAAAACAATGCTAGTTCATGTAAATGATCTTGTATTCCTTCTCATATTGTCTTTGGAAGTGATAAAATGGCCAAAACAATGCTAGTTCATGTAAATGATCTTGTATTCCTTCTCATTTTGTCTTTGTAAGTGATAAAATGACGAAAAAATTGCAAGTTCAAGGTAATTTTCTTGTATATTTTGGTTTATAGTTCAAACTATGTCTTTGCAAGTCATAAAATGGCCAAATCAATACTATGTCAGACTAATTTGCTTGTATTCCTTCTCATATTGTCTTTGGAAGTGATAAAATGGCCAAAACAATGCTAGTAAATGTTAACCCCTTCTGTACTGGTAACGTCTTTTAAATTGTATCTTGGGTATCTTTAGACCATTTTGTACAGTTTAAGAAGGATCTGTGGTAGTAAAAACGGTCAAGTGAGATAGTTAAGAGGCCTTTTAATTGCTGGAGGCCCTTTGTAAACTGAATAAAATAATCTAATAATAGCCAGAATAAAGTTAAAAGGACGGCACCGGTACTGAAGGGGTTAATTTGCTTGTATTGCATTCCTTCTCATATTCATTCAAGTCTTCAAACTAAATTGTGGAGATAGGTAGTTTTTCTGGTCCCCCTTCTCCCTCGTGCTTAGCCCCATTAGTTTTCAGAGATTTTAAGACCTTTGCCCTATTAGTTTGACTATTTTAAGACCTTTTATACAGCTTAGGAAGGACCGCTATCAATAAACCTTTATAAAACTCTATAAATCACCAAACTAGATGATTTTATTCAGCTTAGGAAGGTCTGCTAGCTATCTGAAGGGTAAATTGGATCCATATGAACTTTTGAATGCAATCAATTTTTCTATAAATAAATATCACCAAGCAAGATGATATTATTTAGCTTAAGAAACACCTCTAGTTCACAGAAAGATAAATTCCATCTAAATATATCCGTTCGATCTAAAGAAACCCTTCCAAAACTTAATCAAATATACAATTTAATACAGCTTAGGAAAGACCTATAGCCTACAGAAAGGTAAATTGTATCTGAATAAAAAGTTTGCTTCTTGACCCCTTCTGTACCAATGACATTTTTTGTTTTATATATTCTAGCTATATTTAGACCATTTTATTCAACTTTGGAAGGACGTTTAGCAATCACAAGGCTACAGAATATCTCCATAAACGTTCTTGATAACGTAATGGTTAGGGCGCCGAATTTCGTTGGGAGTATCCTACGTTGGAATCCTTGTTTCACTGATTTTATTACAGTACAGTATTTAGGTTTATTTGTACGTTAATTGCTGGGTTGGTGATATGAATTCATCCTCTTAGCTACCACATATCACTCCTAAGCTTCATGAAATTGTCTAAATGTAGTCGAAATCAAGTAAATAAAGACGTCACCGGTACAGAAGGGGTTAACCCTTTCATAAAGATGACCCCCTTTTAACTCGGATTCTTGCTGAAGTTAGACGATTTTATGCAGTTTAAGAAGGACCTGTGTTATTCAGAGGGTTTATTGAGATGGTATTTACCCCTTTGAGTCCTAGAGGCAGATTATAAGACGATTTTAAGCAGTTTCAGAAGGACCTGTGTTAATCAGAGGGTTTATTGAGAGCGTATTTACCCCTTTGAGTGCTAGCTAAAGAAAATTATCTAATTGTAACAAGAATATGAGATTTTACACAGTTTAAGAAGAGTTGGTATTTACAACTTTGTACGCTAAACAAAATCATCTAATGGTAACCAGAATAAGAGATTGAGATAGTCCCTCTGCATCCTTGAGATACCGATATATAGCAAGCTAAAAACAAAAAAATATAGTTTTTTGTTTTGTGTGCTTTTATTTATAAATTGTGTTTTGCTAAAGCGCAATTTCCACATAGCGATTTTGATAAGTTCTTTTTTGTGGCGGTGGTGTAATGATTTAGATGCTTATGTTCTGGGTGCGGTGTTCCGAGTTGGAATCCCGGGAGGACCATAATTATGCTTTCATTAGTTTATTCAAGTGCATTGGGGTTTGTAATTGATGATTAATGTTAAGAACGGGGTGGTACTTAATTTATAGATTGTCGTCCCTGTTTCGGTTTGTTTACACTGCAAGTTTCACAATATAATGGTAACCCGATTATGAGATTTTACAGTTTAAGAAATAGTATTAATTACTTTGTACACTAAGAACAAAATTCTCTAATGGTAACCAGAATAAGAGATTGAGATAGTATTTACCCTTTTGTGTCCTACAGATAAATTGTAAGCTTAAGGGCAGATCTCCACTTGAGGAATTTGTTTCTGGACCCCTTTCTCCCTCATGTTTAGCCCCATTGCTTTTGATGATATAAAACGTTTGCCCCATTAGTTTAGCGATTTTAAGAACTTTCACCCCATATTAAGACCTTTCGTGCAATTCAGGTGTCGATTTTATCCTGCCGAGCGACAGCGAGCCTGTAATTTAAGAGGAACCGGCCTTCGGCCGTGACATTTTTCTACCGAAAAATGTACAAATTCATCTTGAAAGGGGCTCAAGGGGGTGTAATTTTAAGCTTGATGGAGGTCTAGGGAACAAACTAAATACCTCCCCTTAACAAAATTGTGTAAATATAGCAATAATAATAATAATAATAATGACTATTTTGTATCATAGAGCTTAACTCTCTTTGCTACCACAGATCCTTCCTAAGCTGCAAAACATGCTGTAAATATAGCCAGAATAGGAATAAAAAAGACGTCACCGGCACAGGAAAACGGGCTCTCCTATTCTTTAACTTTCATCCATATAATAAAGTCGGTATCACACGAGAGCTTTTTATAGTCAACATTCGATGATCAACATTTTTCTGGTAACATTTCTGGAATATTTTGCACTGGTATCGGAAACTAGACTGATGATAGATGAATTATAGTAGTAGTGATAGTAGTGATAGTAGTAGTGATAGTAGTGATAGTAGTGATTGTAGTATATACATATAGAGGAATATTTTGCACTGGTATTAGAAACTAGACTGATGATTGATGAATTTAGGTGACCGAAATATTATAAATGTTGACCTCATAAGCTGCCAGACCAGTGTTGAGGATAAATGTTGAGGGAAAAACCGCTCGTGTGATACCGACTTAACGTTTGAGTTCGTTTTCAAGTTTTATATTTTTATTAGGATTGTATTTTGTGTCCAATTTAATAACCTCGCTTTTCTACCACAGATCCTTCCTAAGCTGCAAAACATGGTGTAAATACAGCCAGAATAAGAATAGAAAAGACGTCACCGGTAGAGGAACGGGCTCTCCTTTTCTGTCACTTTCATCCATTTTGCAGAGCATAAAACAACTGCCAAAATAACCATAATATTTGTAAGAGTTTATTTAGTTTATTTTTGTATGAGAATCCATGATTTTCTTACAGTGTATTTAATATGTACAAAGGGAGAATATCTACAAAAGGTTCCGAAAGACGCCGTCACAGCGACACACAACAACAAGTCTCTCTCTCTCTCTCTCTCGTCTGGTCTGTTCCCCTCGCTGGCCGGCCAGCGTTTAGGTCCGAGCGTTGGTTTGTATTTCCGAGCGATTTAGGCCAGTTTTTGTAAGTTTTCAGTTTTTCCAGCATTTCAGAGCGATTTGGGCCAGTTTTCACAAGTTTTCCAGTACTTTGCACTAATTTTCCAGCATTTCGGAGTGGTTTTCACAAGTTTTCCAGGGTTTTTTGCAATTTTCCAGTATTAGTCGCCCAATTTTCCAGTAATTTCACCAATTTTCCATAATTTTTCAGTTTTCCATTTTTCTCTCACAGTTTTCCATCCCTTCTCTGAATTTTCCGTAGTTTTACCCACAAATTTTCCACTATTTTTCCGTTTTCTATTTTGTTATGGCAGTGATCTCTTTCCATCGGCAACTATTCTATCACTTTGTATCCCAGTGGTGATTTTGGTACAGGTCTCCCTCACTATCTGATGCCCTGATTTATGACATTATTATAGGTTTTTAGGGGTTGGTGTTGGGGTTTTGGTTGGTCCCAGAATGCATCCCCATTTTCCCCATTAATTTTAGGGTTCGCTATATGATTTTTCTATTTAAGATCGGGTTTTCAGGAACGTAACCCAATCGTAAATCGAGGGAGACCTGTACCTTGATCAGCTGTCACACAGAAACACAACGCCAAACGGCCCACTTAAATTCACGGGGTCTGTACTATACCCGCTCTCGAACCATCATATTCCTGGCGTTATTTAATTTACCCGCTCGCAAACACACTTAAAAGAGCTTTCAAACCACATCCTCTCATCTTTAAATTAGCAGCTCTCTGTCTCGAGTTGGCCACCCCCAGTAAAAAAAAAATAGAAATAAAGGGGAATAGACCTGAGCAAATATATAGCTAGATTGAACTATATTTCAGGCGTGTTTAATTTACAAACTCCCGAACCAAATTTCCATCGTATTTAATTTACCAATTCGCGAACTCAATATCAGGCTTACCGTTATTTAATTTGAACAATAACTTTGGAGTTCGTTTTCAAGTTTTATATTTTAATATATAAACTTGTGAACGCTATTTGAGGCTTATTAAAATTCCCAACTTGCGAACCCACTTTCAGGCATATTTAATTTAGCAACTCGCAGGTCTCCCTCACTATCCGATGCCCTAATTTAGGATATTATTATAGGTTTTTAGGTGTTTGTGTTTGGGTTGGTCCCAGAACACATCCCCATTTACCCCATTAAATTTAGGCTTCGTTATACGATGTCTATTTAAGATCGTGTTTTCAGGAACGTAACCCAATCGTAAATCGAGAGAAACCTGTATTTCAACTCACGAACGACACTTATGAGCTTGTGAACCCCATTCAGTCCTCATTAATTTACCATCTTTTGTACAGTTGGCCAAATAAGTTGTGTCGCCGCTGTCATTACGTTTTGCTCGCTGTGTGCTGTATTAATGTCTGTCAGATGTTGAATAGGGTGTGTAAAGATAGGAAAATGTTTGCATATCTCACTTGGAACGATGAATTAATGCCTAGATTGTTCCGGTACCAATTCTTGATCGAAATATACTTGGTGCCGCGACATAACATATTTGGCCGATTGTACCTCATTTCTGGCGTCTATAAATTATCAACTATATCCGCTCTTATACCTTGTTTCTGGCGTCTATAAATTATCAACTATATTATCTCTCGTACTTCACTTTCGGCGTTTATAAATTATCAACTATATCCGCTCTCATACCTCGTTTCTGGTGTCTATAAATTATTAACTACTGTATATCCGCTCCTGTACATTGTTTCTGGCGTCTATAAATTATCAACTATATCCGCTCTTGTACATCGTTTCTGGCGTCTATAAATCATCAACTGCTCTTCCGGCGTTTATCAAGTTATGAATGGTGTCGGCTGCGGGAGAACCATAGTGTGTATGTATGTGTGTGTGTGTATATATGTGTGTGTGTGTATATATGTGTGTGTATGTGTATAATTATGTGTGTGTGTGTGTGTGTGTGTGTGTGTGTGTGTGTGTGTGTGTGTGTGTGTGTGTGTGTGTGTGTGTGTGTGTGTGTGTGTGTGAGTGACGGCGACTTAAGTAGCACACTGGTACTATAACGTCTCCACAAATTTGGAAAGTTTGTCTTGCGGGGTAACGTCAGCTTCAGAGGTGGGGGGGACCATCCCGGGCAGTTGTTGTTGTTGTTGTTGTTGTTGTTGTTGCTGCTGCTGTTGTTGCTGTTGTTGTTGCTGTTGTTGTTGCTGTTGTTGTTGCTGTTGGTTAGGGGGTTGTTGTAGCGGGGGTAGGCCTTGGTGTGTCGGGTGGGGGTTACCGGGGCCCGGGCCCAGTTGTGACAACATCATAGAGTCACCAGGACCCCCGGTAGGGGCCATACCAGGTCCCTGTTGTTGGCTACCAGGATGGGGGGAGTGTACCGGGGCCGGGTGGTGGGGGGATGGTACAGGGGGGGCCCTAGGGGAAGGGATCCTAGGTGATGATGGTATAGGACCACCATGGTTCCTCGGTGAAGGGTTAGGTTGAGGCGACCGTACCGTTTGAGGCAAGCTACTCGGTGGAGGGGAAGTTACCGTCTGCATCAGTTGTTGTGGGGACGGGTTGGTCATCGCGGAACCTGGTGGCATCATACCCGACGCTACTGGGGACATGGAGGGAGGTACCGGCTTCATCTGTTGTTGTTGTTGTTGCTGCATTAACATCTGTTGTTGTTGTTGTTGTTGTTGTTGGGGAGGGAACCCTTGACCAAACTGAGGATCACCACCTTGGAAGTGTTGTTGTTGTTGTTGTTGTGGGAAGTTCATCTGTCGTCTTTGTGTGTACATCGGTGCTTGGGGTTGTTGGAACGCACCGGGCTGCTGCTGCTGCTGCTGTTGCTGTTGCTGTTGTTGTTGTTGTTGTCTTAGCTGCATCAGTTTCTGTGTTTGGTACCATTGATGCTGGGGGGTCATATTGGTCTGTGAGGGGGGTACCCCCATTGGTTGTTGCCCCGGTTGCATCTGTTGTCCGGTAGCGATGGGGGACACTATACCACCACCCATAGATGTAGGCATACCACCTTGTTGTATGTTAGGCTGTATACCCCCCCCAGGCTGCATGGACCCCTGCATGGACCCCTGTGGCATACCAGGCTGTCCTTGTTGCATCATGGGGGGCTGCCCGGGACCACCCCCACCTGGTCCCTGGTTCTGTTGTTGTTGTTGTTGTTGCTGTTGTTGTTGTTGCTGTTGAGCTTGTTGTTGTTGTTGTTGTGTTTGTTGTTGTATCTGTCGGTGCCGGATGAAAGCTGCCATTAACTGCGGGTGGGTCTTGAGAATCTGTAACACCTCAGTCTGTTGGTGAGGTCCCGAGGGGTTCTTTAACGTCTGTAAGAGCTGCTGTAGTGCTTGTGTGGCGTTCCTCTGAGGTTGTCCCCCTCCTACTGGTTGACCTGGGCCCCCTCCTGGCTGGCCCGGTGGACCCATCACACCAGCGGGCCCTTGGGGAGGTCCACCCTGGGGGTTCATGGGGTTAGGGCCCCCGATCATACCCGCACGGATCCCCCCAGCACCTTGTCGTTGTTGCTGCTGTCCGATTATTGGACCTGGACCGGGATTTGGGTACCTGAGGGAGAAAAAAATCAAAGTAGTTGGTTATTATTTTTAACATCATTCTTAACACCAATAATCCCCAAATTAAATTAATGAATGCATATGATTCTCCCGGGATTCGAACCCAGGACACCACATACAGATTTTAAACACTAACCATCATACCATCAAGACAGTTAACCCCTTGAGTACAAGCGACGCACGTTAAGCATTGCCTATGTATGTAACGCTAAACCCCAGTGACGCAATGGTTGCGTCCGGCTTAATGACTCGTCCTAAGGCACCTAGAGGTTTCCGATTTGTATGGGAACTACTTTAGTATCCCACGGAACAATACCGATGGTTGGAAACCCTCCAAGTCTAGCCGCGTGCATGAGGCGCGCGCGGGAGTGATTTTCCAGTATTTTGCCTACCCATTTCCTCATGGTAATTGCGACTTTTCGCCGCCCCGCAGGACCCCTAAATGACATAGGGGAGGGTTTTTTTTGTGGTTTATCCTTCATTACTAACCCATCCCATGTGTTTTCAGGAAAAAAAAAAAAAAAAAAAAAAAAAAAAAAAAAAAAAAAAAAAGACAACCTGCTGGTCCCACGTTGTACATTTATTATAAATCAGCTGGTGTTCAATGGGTTAAAGGTTAAGTACATGACTACGCTTGTATATCCATTTATAGAATACTGGATATCAATCTAATCATGTACTCAAACCCAACTGCACACTACATACGGTAAATACATATAATACTGTACAAGTTTAACCCCTTATTGGCGGCGCTCGACTTAAGTCGTGCACCAATTTTCAGCAAGTTAGGAGCATTATTAAGGCTTTTAAAGGGTTAAAATCGAGTGCAAATGGCCAGAGCGCAGCGGGCCAGACAGCCGACTCCCAGGGCTTACCGCCGCCCATTAACTCATGTTCCCTGTGTTCTCGAGAGGCCGGCAGTGTAGCCAGTAGTAAGCATAGCTGGGAAAAATATACCGCTATACGCTAAACTCCCATGTTCGTGGCACCACTGCAAGAGAACCACGAGTGCTATGTAGCTCGTTCTGGTCTCATTTTGAAGCTTTTAGCGCCTAGTTTTTTTGCTGAATATATTTCTTTTAATGCAGATACTTGATTGATCATTCAGGAGGGCCTAAATATGCCCAAATGAGCCCAAAACACCCCGCTAGACAAGGGTTAAAGACCGTTTTGTCCACAGATAATGTGGTTACAGTCTCGCCCTGTCAAGGGCTGCCTCTGTTATCAAGTTCTCTATTTTGAAATGGGACCGGAATACCTGATCCCACATCATTCTAGGTCTACCCCTATGCGCAGCCCCCCCCCCCCCTCCTCCGTTCACAGTCCGGCATTTCTTCACGAAGTTCTGATAATCCATTCTCTCCATATGTCCAAACCAACCAAGTCGGCTCGTGCGCATCACTTCACCGGCACTCCTAATGCCCAGACGTCTTCTCAATTCCTCGCTCGATACCCTGTCCCTGAGATTAACCCCACACATCCATCTCACCATTCTCTTCTCATTCCGTTCCGCGCACCAATTAGCCGCGAAGATTGGCGCACCACTGTATAATAATAATAATAAAATAATAATAATACAGTTGGGTCTCACATAGAACGAGAAATTGGTCGATAAACGAGGCCGTTCTATGTGATTTCGTTCTATGTGATCGCGGCATTTTGGTGGCCCAATATGGTCAATGTTCGCTGTAAGCGTAAATTTCCGTCAGGAGCGTACGATATTTTGTAAGTTCTGTACGATATTTCGGCGCTCTATATGAGAACTCCTCGGATTTGCCCTACTTTGATGGCGAAATCGTTCTATATGATCACATTCGTTCCTAACGAAAATTTTGGAACAATATTTTAGGTCGGCGTTCTATAAGCGACTCGTTCTATGCGAGCCCATACTGTAATTAAATAATAATAATAATAATAATAATAATAATAATAATAATAACAATAACAATAACAATAATAATAATAATAATAATAATAATAATAATAATAATAATAACATAACAATAACAATAATAATAATAATAATAATATAATAATAATAATAATAACAATAACAATAATAACAATAATAACAATAATAATAATAATAATAATAATAATAATAATAATAACAATAATAACAATAATAATAATAATAATAATAATAATAATAATAACAATAATAATAATAATAATAATAATAATAATAATAATAATAATAATAATAATAATAATAATAATAATAATAATAATAATAATAATAATAATAATAATAACAATAATACTGACCTATTCCAGAGCTGTTCCATCCCGGGCAGCATCTGGTTGGGTTGTGGTTGTGGTTGTGGTTGTGGTTGTGGTTGTGGTGGTTGTGGTTGTGGTTGTGGTTGTGTTTGGGGTTGCATCACGGTGTTGGGCTTCCCCATGGGGTTCATTTGGGACACTTGAGGGCTCCCCACCATCCCCCCCAGTGGCTGCATGGGGCCCGGAGCCATCTGGGGCCGCACCTGTTGTTGTTGTTGTTGTTGTTGTTGTTGTTGTTGTACTTGTTGTACTTGTTGTACTTGTTGTTGCTGTACTTGTTGTTGTTGTTGTGGTGGTGGTGGTGGTGGTAGGGAGGGTGGTGGTGGAGGCATCATAGGGGCTTGGGTATTATTTGAGTTACCTTTACCATAACTCACAGTTGTTCCCGTGCCTGTTTGACGGGCCGCTTCTTCTTGTACCTAAAATGTCCAGAAAAAAGTAAACTTTTGTGTTAATCTATGATATTAATTTTAACATCTTTCGTAACACCAATAACCCCCCCAAAAAAATTAATGATAGCATATGATCCTCCCAGATTTCGAACCTAGAATATCTCGTATAGAACTTACACACTCTAACCATTACAGCAAGATCACTGCATTAATATCATCATCTGAAATATTAATCAAGCACCACATTAAATTTATCCTGGTGTTGAAGGCGCTGTGGAGAGAGTTCAGGTGGGATCTGCCACGCTGATGACCTGGTGCGGATTGTTGACCGAGGTACCTGATCCCACATCATTCTAGGTCTACCCCTACGCGCAGCTCCCCCCACGTTCACAGTCCGGCATTTATTCAGCCTGTCCTGATCATCCATTCTCTCCACATGTCCAAATCAACCAAGTCGGCTCGTGTGCACCACTTCACTGACACTCCTAATGCCCAGACGCCTTCTTAATTCCTCGCTCGATACCACGTCCCTGAGGTTAACCCCATACATCCATCTCGCCATTCTCTTCTCATTCCGTTCTATTCTATTGATATCCTCTGCTTTAACCGGCCACGTCTCCGAGGCATAGGTCATCGCGCTCCTAACACACGAGGTATACACCTTCCCATTAAACCCTTCTGTACCAGCGACGGCAGGGAGCCATCAGTAGATAAATCACTCCCCAGTCCCAGCGACAGCAGGGAGCCGTCAGTAATGTACTTTCCTTGTAACTGCCAGTATCAGGCAGTGCCTGGTACCACGACCGTTTGAGAACTGCTCTAGAGTTGTCAACACTTCTCAGCTTATATCCAACCCTCTGCAGGCTGGGAAAGCCAGTATTCCTCCATCTTTTGAGGTGGGAGGTTGTTTTATCTTGCCATTTTGGCCACATTGCTTGGGACTGGGGGGGAATTTTATTACTATATCATCCGGTACAGTAGGAGTTACAGTAGGAGTTACAGTAGGAGTTACAGTAGGAGTTACAGTAGGAGTTACAGTAGGAGTTACAGTAGGAGTTACAGTAGGAGTTACAGTAGGAGTTACAGTAGGAGTTAACCCTCCGGATCCGGGGGGGGCCTCATATGAGGCGCTTCGCTGTGTCCGGGGCCATTTTCGTAGTCAAGCTTCATAATTCAATAGCTACTGATTGAGACCACCTAGAGCAGTCAGGTTTTTTGCAAATTGTAGAATATCTTGTTGTCTGTAGACTGCCGTTGAGATGACATCGCTACGACGCGTGGTTGCCGAGTTATGATGATTTTAGCGGCGATTTTTACCTCATATGAGGCCTCCCGGACTCCTAACCAAAATACGTTTTGCCTCATATGAGGCCTCCCGGATCCCAAGGGTTAAGGTGAAGTGGGAGTGCTCTCATGGTCAGGAGTGGCAACAGCTCTCTAAACTTTCCCCAGTCACTTCTGACTAGCAATGGAGCTAGCTTCAGCAACACCTCCAGTAGAAACCGTATCGCCCAGGTAGCAGAATTTATTCACACTCTCCAGCGTTACACTGTCGAAATCAACACTGACAGGCGGGTCATTTAATACAAGATCTCCCTTGCACACTGCACATTCAAAGTCTATGATTCTTGTCAACGGTTCTGTAGCTCCACTACATCTCTTGTGTACCCAGTCACTACAGATGCAACCTTGAATTGAATTACTTCCCACCCCCTTCCCACATACAGTACTGCGCATGGATAGCCACCGCTTCTTTCCATAGTTCCACGCCCTACTCCACTAATCATGACCTTTGTTTTATCTATGTTAACTCTTATGGGGGTATCACACTGGGCCAATTTTCGCCTTTCTACCGCAAAAAACGGAGTTACCGCCCATCTCCGACACAAATATCGCCGTTTGACGGAGCTAGGATGCAGCCCGCACTGGGTGGGATGCATCGTCTTTTGACGGAGGTAAATTGTCAGCCTCTTTACAGCTCACATTTAATCTTAATGATATCTCGAGTATATGACGTTGAAATATATATTTTGCAACAAAATTGTGTGTTTTGATTGTGAGAAGGGCTGCGGATAGACGTAAACTAAGTGAATTAATGCTAAAACACCTACACCACTTGCAGCTAAATAACCACTTCCTTGTAGATTGAGTCATTGAAATATAATTGTCGATATAAATCCATAATACTCTAAATTTTAGGTGAAACAGCATAATATAACGATCGTTTAGTGCCGCGTTAACGACAGGGGCGCCGTCAGGCTGTATAGGCTATATTGCGAAAAAACTTCCTCATAGCTACTTATATAAGCTTCAAACGCAAAACATAGCAACATTAGCGTATAGATTGGGTCCTATTACACTACAGTACATTTGTCAATATCAATCCATATTATTCAACAGTTGAGGTGAAACGCCACAATATAACGATCGCTTAACCATGGTAAAGCCTATACGTGTGTGATAGGAGTTGCCTGCGCTACTGGCTGAAAACGGAGATCGGAGAAGGGCGAGAATTTGGCCTAGTGTGATAGGCCTACCCGCTTTAGACCCTTATTTGCCATACCTTCCCACCATCTTTTGAACTTCGCCTCTGCTTCCTGCGCATTATCTGTGATAAGAACTAGATCATCTGCATATAACAGCTCCCATCGGAGTTTTTTTCCTAAATTCTTTTGACAGAGCCTCCAGGACTAAAACAAACAGTAATGGGCTCAGCACTGAACCTTGGTGAACTCCAGCCTTCACTGGGAACTCTTCGCTCAGGGCCCCATTCACTCTTAACTGCTACCCGTGACCCCTCATATATTCTCATTATTAAATTTGTTTATTTTAATCGTAGTTTAACCAGACCACTGAGCTACAAAATGTAACAAAATCATGTAAATTATTTGATCTGAATATCAATCTAAATGGATATACAAGAAAATTGAAAGACCTCACAAATAAAGTTTGTGAGGGGCTGTACAGTAAAATAAGTTGAAAAACATACCCAGGATTGCAGAAAAAATACGTTATAGAAAGTTATAGTAAAGAAGAATTAAATTAAATTAAAAATTGTATAGCCTACTCAACTTTTGTGTCAATAAAATCTTTTTGAATTGAACTGAATTGAAAGAAGAACCTATAATGATGAGAAACCTAAGTGCCGTACCTGTGCTATCGCTTTCATAACATTAGGTGATGGTGCTGCCTGTGTCGCGGGTTTGATGCCTGGTTGGGTGTTATGGATGGGGCTTTGTACCGGGGTGGGGACGGGGGCACTGGGCTGGGGCATGGATTGAGCTGCCCCGCCGACCATCCTCGCGTTCATCTGCTGCATACGGCGCTTCATGAGTTGCTGTTGTTGGAATCGCTGCTGCATCTCCTGCTGGCGTAGTTTCTGCTTGATGTTGAAGCAGTAAGGGACGACGCAGCGCTGTTCCTTACAGTTCCGCGCGTGGTAGCAACACAGAGCGATCAGCTGTTTACAAATGGCACACCCGCCGTTATTCTTCTTCTTGCAGGATTTGGTATGGGACAAGACGCGCTTCATCTTCTGGCACGATGGTAGTCGACAGTTGGCATCCCGGCACTGAGATGCGTGGACCAGGCTCTGTATACACCGCTGTATGGATTGTCTACGAGCTTCTTGCGGGTTGAGGTTCTTGTTCTCCGTGGACAGTGAACCGTCCTCCAGATCCAAGCCTAACTTGATCATATTATGACCATGTCCCTCGGTCTTATAACAGGAGGAACATAGATCAAAGTCATCACATTCCTGGCAGTGGTAGCGGGTCTCTACGTGAGCCTTACAATGGTTACAAGTATAAACAAAGCGATCCTGACCCTGATTGTGGAGTTCATACATCATAACCATAGTGGAATATTTAGCCCGTCTTAAGGATGAGAACTCCAAATGTCTCTCACTAGCCAGGGTTAGGAACGCATCTCTACCGTCCATCAGATCACACACCATAACCGGATCTGGGTCTTGTATCGGAGGTAAGCTAACGGCAGACTGCGCACTGTGTAACCTGATAACAAAGAACACGTCCTTATGTTTCTCCATAGTTGCAAATATCTTTTGGGCAAGATCGTTGCAGCCGGCTGCATTGCTCTTGCTCTTAGACTTATTTTTCAGCTGACTCTTGTTTTTATTCTTGTTTTTGTGTTTCTTCTGACCTTTCTTCTTCCCGTCCTGGCTCGTCTCTTCTTCTTCTTCCTGCCCCATAGCTGCCTGAGCGGCGGCCTCTGCCGCGGCAGCTTCCTCCTGCTTCCGCTTCTCCTCCTCCTCCTGGTCTAACTCCTTTATACTCTCCTCCATAACGTTGGGCCAGAAGTCCCCCTCAAAGTACGGTAGCTCAGCGGGGGACTTCATGTTATCCTCGAAGGCTTGTTTGTGTATATCTTTATAATCCAACACTATCCGCTCTATGATGCCTTTGTCCAACATCTTCTTGTACCATTCCTGCAGGCGCTTGGGTTTGGGGATCTTTTGGTCGGTGGGGTGGCAGTGGAAGATGTAGTCGTCACCTTCCGAGGGGGGACATGCCCAAATGTGAGCCATAGTGTATCTGAGGGGAGAGAAGGAGAGATAAACACATTAGTATGTATGTAAGTGAGCCATAGTGTATCTGAGGGGAGAGCAGGAGAGATAAACACATTAGTATGTATGTATGTGAGCCATAGTGTATCTGAGGGGAGAGAAGGAGAGATAAACATATTAGTATGTACAGTATGTATGTATGTGAGCCATAGTGAATAGGGACAACACAACACAAAACACAATGAACACACATCTACTGTAGGTCATCCAGGAGAAGACCCAGAGACCAGGGTCACCAAGGTCCCTCCAGCACTCCCCGACCACCCGGAGAGGTTCCGATCTCGGCAAGCAGACATGCAGCGAAGCCCGCCCACCACACTTCCAGGCGCACCCTTCATATTAATCGTCTCCCTGGGCCAGGCGCCTGATGGACTATTATAGTCCAACTTGCGGCCGACCCCTTCCCCCAAATGACCATGTGTTCACTCATCTATCCACAAGCATTCTCAATTTATTCCTGTTTACTACCACTTCCTTTGCCTGATTTATATTCATTCCTCTAGCATCCAAAGCTATTCTTACACAGTCTCTCCATCTCAATGGGGGTCTTCCTGCCCTTCTAACTCCCCTTGTATCAGACTCACATATTCTCTTTGTAAGCCTTTCATTTCCATTCGTTCAACATGACCATGTTGCATCCTTCTGTCCACTCTGACTGACAAATGTTCCTGCTGCCCCACTCTCCTACGTATCTCTTCATTCCTCAGTCTGTCTCTACGAGTAACTCCACACATACTTCTCAAGCAGCTCATCTCTATCACATCCAGCTTTCTTCTCTCCTTTTCCTTCAGAGCCTACATCTCAGCCCCATACATCACTGTTGGTACAACAATTCCTTGATACATTGCACTTTTTACTTTCATTCCGAGATTTCTCGTCTTCCACATACTTCCCATTGCTCCGAAAACATTCTTTCCTTCACACACTCTCTGTTTTACCTCCATTTCCATACCTCCACTCCTGCTTATCGTTCCTCCTAGATATTTAAAACTCTACTTGTTCCAATATTTCCCCATCCAGCCTCACATCTAGATTCACCCTACGATTACCCCTATTACACACCATTACTTTACTTTTATTGACGTTCACCTTCAGTTTCCTCCTTCCACAAACCACACCACTCTTTGACTACCCGCTGCAGTTTCTCCTCAGAATCCGCTACCAACGCTGTGTCATCAGCGAACAGCAACTGATTCAACTCCCAATCTCTACCATTCTTTCCTACTAAACCCAATCCTCTTCCCATAGTTCTCATTTTCACCTCCCTCACCATACCATCCATAAACATATTAAACAGCCATGGTGACAATACACAACCGTCGCAAACCTACCTTTACCTCAAACCATTCACTCAACTCACCATTTCCTACTCTAACACACGCTCTGCTCCCTTCATAAAAATCCTACAACACATGCTCTGCTCCCTTCATAAAAACTCTTAACTGCTTCCAACAAATTTCCTCCCATTTCATAAATCCTTAACACCTTCCACATTGCTTCACGATCCACACGATCATACGCTTTTTCCAAGTCCATAGAAGCCTAAAATATCTCCATATGCTTCTCTAAATACTTCTCGCATAACTGTCATACTGCAAACATCTGATCCACGCACCCTCTTCCCCTCCTAAAACCGCACTGTTTATCTTCTATTGCAACTTCCGTACACTTTATTATCCTCTCTATCAACACCCTGCCATACAGCTTTCCAACCACTGACAATAAACTAATACCTCTATAACTTGAACACTCCTGCCGATCTCCCTTCCCCTTGTACAACGGCACAATACATGCACTCTTCCAGTCTATTGGTACCATTGACACAGCAAAGCACACATTGAAAAGTCTCACCAACCAATCTATTATCACATCTCCACACTTCTTTATACACTCCACAGCAATACCATCCAAATCTTCTGCTTTTCCCGCTCTCATTTGTTTCACTGCTTCTTTCACTTCATTTTCCTCAATCCTTTCATTCATTCCCTGCCACCTGGGTGGCCTGGGTAACCTATCTCCATCAACCACTGCTTCTCTTGCAATTAACAAAGATTAAAAATACTTGGCATATCTTTTCCTCACTTCAACTCCTTCCACTAGTACTTCTCCATTTGCATCTTTCACTGACTCTTCCCTCTTTTGTCCTCCTTTCCTAACTCTATTTACCTCCTTCCAGAACATCTTCTTTCGTTCTTCAAAATTCTCACTCAACCTTTGATCCCACCTTTCGTTTGCATTTTTTTTCGCTTCTCTAATTTTCCGTTTTGCCTCTCTCCTTTTCTTCTTGTACCTCTCCCATACCTCAACACTAACATCCTGTAAAACCCTCTCAAAACGCTGTCTCTTCTCCTCAACTGCCTTTCTCACCGTATCATTCCACTACTCGCTTATATTATACCCTTATACCCTAAAAATACAACATAATAATCTTACTCACCCCAATTGTTTAACATAGTCGAGGTAACCCAGTAGGATCTCATGATAGACGGCCGTTCTGTATTGTCTGGGCTTAAAGAAGTGTACACTGTCGAGGTACGCCAGGTAGACCCTTCGAGTGTTTGGTATGGGGCTGTCCGACCCGTATTCCTGCACGTGCATGCCAAAGAAGCAGACGTCTTGGCCGTCGATGTCCTCGTAGGCGAAGAGAGCCTTGGCGCGGTACGGGAATTCCGGGGAGAGCTGTCCGGTGTCCACGAATCTGAAATACAAAAAAGGAGTTTGCTAAATTTATGTCGTATTTGCTATACCCTGATTCGTTAAATCGCATGTTATCTTTGGTTCACCGAAATACAGCGTTCATGTCTGCTTTCAAAATTTCTCTGTCTTCTATTGTGGTTATTCCTAGACTTAGTTTTGTGTCATCTGCAAATGATGAGACACAGCTGTGATGTACATCAGCATCGATATCACTAATTGGTATTAGGAAGAGTAAGGGTGCCATCACTGTACCCTGGGGAACAGAGCTTTTAACCTCTGAACCTTCCGATATCACTTAATTTACTGCTA
Source organism: Paralithodes platypus (assembly GCA_032716605.1). Lineage (NCBI taxonomy): Eukaryota > Metazoa > Arthropoda > Malacostraca > Decapoda > Lithodidae > Paralithodes > Paralithodes platypus. The sequence continues at coordinate 12,473,298 of CM064558.1, forward strand.
CTGATTGTCTTCTGTTAATGAGAAAATTAGAGATACACCTCCCCGCCTTTCTGGTGATACCTTTTTCTTTCAGCTTATGTCCTATAATTCCATGATCATACTTCTCAAATACTTTGGCAAAGTCTGTGTATATGACATCTACATTTCTGTTCTCTTCCAGGTCATCTAGAACTTTGTCATAGCAGCTGTGAGAGACATGATCTTTGTCATAGCAGCTGTGAGAGACATGATCTTTGTCATAGCAGCTGTGAGAGACATGATCTTCCTGCTGTAAACCTGTGTTGTCCTGAGTTGTGGTGCCCGTTTTCTTCAACGTATTCCAGGAATACCTCTATAACTCACAAATGACTAGAGTAATTCAGCTATACATACTCTATTACCCCTTGGTGCAGCTCCCTCCACGTTCACAGACTTGCATCTTTTTCACCCAAGTTAGTTCATCCATCCTCTCCACATGTCAATACATAGAGCATATTCATAGATTTTGTTTGCTACATGGATACAGGCCCCCAAGGGGGGGGGGGGGATGCTACAATAAAATAATAATAATAATCTCACCTTGTTTTCATTCCTCCTTTAACTTCCACAATTTTATCTGTGGACGAGACCACTCTTATATAGACCTCTCCCGCCCCGGCCTCTTTCTTTTTGAGGAAATTGTTAACCCGCGTCTCCAGGAAGTTGGATAGCTTGGTGGTGGGTAGTTTCTTGGAGGTGAACTTGTTTTCCTTGCGGGCTTGGTTCTTTTTCTTGAGGCAGCCATCACAGACGAACCCCTGTGGCCATATTGTCTCCATGAACAGGACACAGATCTGGTGCTGCTTCCGACCACAGTCCAGACACTCCACCAACGGCTCCAAGTCCAGCGCGTCGTTCTTCATCTCCGTAAACTGGGATTTCTTTATAGTTCTGGGGGGGACAAAACAAAACTGCGATTAGAAACAGATTTATTATCAAAAATAGTAATATAGTGATTAGACATGGATACCGGTATATTGATAGAAATACAGTGATTAGACATGGATATATTGATAAAAGTATATTAAAAAGTCCAGCGCGTCTTTCTTCATCTCCGTAAACTGGGATTTCTTTATAGTTCTGGGGGCACAAGACAAAATAATAATTACACATTGATTTATTGATGTAAAATACAGTAATTAAACATGGATATATTCATAGAAACAATCTCCAAGTCCAGCACGTCGTTCTTCATCTCCATAAACTGGGATTTCTTTATGGTTCTAAGGGGGGGGGGGGGGGGAACAAAAGAAAGTAGGTATTCAAAAATGTATATTTATTGTGATTGTGTACTCAACCTTTAACTGTGTTGGTGGTGTAGTGGTTTAGATGCTTATGATCTGGGTGTGGTGTCCCGAGTTTGAATACCAGGAGGACTATATGCTTTCATTAGTTTATTCAAATACATTGGGGTTTATAATGAATGATTAATGTTAAAAATGGGATTTTACTTATTAGTATGTATGTAAAATCAATAAGCCAATAAATATGCCCATCTCCCCTTAACCCTCGGAATCCGGGAGGCCTCATATGAGGCAAAAAAAAAAAAAAAAAAAAAAAAATGGCAGGTTTCCGGGAGGTATCATATGAGGCAAAATGCGCGGCTAAAAATCGCTGCTAAAATTATCATAACACGGCAACCACGCGTCGTAGTGATGTCATCTCAACGGCATTCTACAGACAACAAAAAGTTTTACAATTTGAAAGATTTTTTTTTACTGCTTTAGGTGGTCTCAATCAGTACCGGTAGCTACTGAATTATTAAATTTGCCTGTACCAAAAGGGCCCCGGACACAGCGATCAGGATCATATGAGGCCCCCCGGATTTCGTGGGTTAACCCGTTGAGCCCCGGCTAGTTATAATATTTTGTTCACCCCAGTCCCAAGCCATTTTCACTTTTTTTTTTTTTTTTTGCTAAAATGGAAGACAAGGATGAGAAATGAAAAAAAAAAATCACCTCCGATATTTTTTTTTTGGGGGGGGGGGAAGCCTCAAAAATATTTGTTGAGCCAAAATGGAAGAGAATGGTGAGAAATGAAGAAAAAAAAATAAAAAAAAAAATCACCTCGGTCATTTGGGGGGGGGGGGGTCGAAAGTTCGTCTCCCCCGCATGACCACCCGCCCGGGAGCACTAGAGTGAAAACTGAGTATGGCATTGTACGGCATACATCCTAAGGAGTGTCTCACATAAATCTCAAGCCTCTAGCTCCCATACGACCGGAGTAATGAAGGTTCAAAGTGGCGGTGAACTAAGGGTGTAAAGTATCCCCACTAAGCCCACCACCACCAGCCGCGCGGCTGTCTCGGCCCGCTCACACCTACCGGCCCGGCTCCCACACACACTACGGTACCTCCCCCTCCTATTCTCCCGCCATTTCCTACCTTACGAGCCACGTAAGTGTTTTTTATATGTCGGACGCACGTGATGCGTCGCTGGGAGTTGGTGATCAAACACTGCCGACGCACCACGTGCGACGCTGGGTCTCACCGGGTTAAGATCAACCTAGAATAGTTCTTTGTGTAACTGCGATAATGAGATAAAAGCAGTGACTTAATACCTACACTCAACCCTCTGTTCTATCTATCTATTTATTGCCTGATGCCGTGATCCCCGAAGGGGTGGCCACGAACGAACCGCCCCATGCACCTCTGTCCCCAGTCAGTCGACGCCCCTCCCCCCAACCAGCACCGCCTTCGTTCATGTAGTTCCTCACTCCATCCTTCCACCTCATATTCGGTCTACCTCTCCCCCTCTGTCCCTCCACCTCGCTCTCGTACACCCTCTTAGTCATTCTCTCGCTTTCCATACGTTCCATATGGCCGAACCATCTCAAGTTGTTCCTTTTCACACTTTCCAGCACATCTACCTCCACACCACACCTCCTTCTTACTTCCTCATTAGTCTGTCTATCCCTCCATGTAACTCCGCACGCACTCCGTAAGTAATTAATTTCCACTGCTCTCACTCTTGGTCTGAGTCTCTCAACCAACGTCCATGCTTCGCTTCCGTAAGTCAGTGTCGGGATTACCACACTGTCATGCAAGGACTTCTTCACTTCCATACTGACCACCCTATTTCTTGTTACTGCTTTTAGCGTTCCTACAACCCTCTTCCCCTGTTGTACCCTCTCCCGCACCTCTTCATCCATAGTCCCATCTTTACTCAACACACTGCCCAGATACTTAAAAGAGTTGACGATATCCATAGCCTGACCGTTCAGCTTCACCTCACACTCTGTGACTTCACCCCTTTCGAAGACCATAACCTTGCTCTTCCCCGTATTTACCTTCAAATTCCGTTTTCGCACACTGTTCCAAACTCATTTACCAGACCCTGCAACTCCCATTCATTATCACTCATCAGAACTGTATCATCCGCAAACAGCAGTATAGGTAGCTTCCACTCAATTTCCTCCCTTTTCAGCGATACACCAACATCCACTGCTCTTGATAGTATTTCTTTCATGACTCCATCCATATATACAGTAAACAACCATGGGGACATCACACACCCCTGTTTCAAACCAACATTCAGGTCAAAGAACTCGCTCTGCTCACTCTCCACACGTACTGCCGCCTTTGCACCCTCATACATGCTCTTCACTGCTTTCAGCAACTTGCCATCTACTCCGTATATTCTAAGTACTTTCCACAAACCTTCTCTATCCACTCTGTCATAGGCCTTCTCCAAGTCCATAAAGGCAACATACACCTTTTGTTTCTTCTCCAGATACTTCTCCACAACACAATTCAGGGTAAAAATCTGATCTACATATCCTCTTCCCTTCCTAAAACCTCCCTGCTCGTCGCCTATCCATTTCTCCGTTCTCACTCTCACTCTCTCAATCACTACCCTACTGTATACCTTCCCTACTACGCTTAGAAGACATATTCCTTGGTGGTTACCACACACTCCTCTTTCCCCTTTGCCCTTATATAGGGGGACTATTATGCCAGTCTTCCAGTCATCGGGTGCACTCCCCTTCTCCCATGCTAGTTTGCACATTTTCCATACCCATTCTATCACTATCTCACCACCATACCTCAACATTTCCCCACACACTCCATCTGTTCCTGGTGCTTTCCCCAACTTCACTCTTTTCATGGCTTCCCACACTTCTGACCTCCTGATCCCCACCTCCTCCTCCAATACTTCTCTTCTTCTCCCTCCCATACCATATCCAGCTATGTTTGCTGGCTCTTAATTCCTTACATTTAGCAACTCACTGAAGTACTCCCTCCATCTTTCGACTCTCTCTTGCTTCTCGGCTAGCATTCTCCCATTCTTATCTTTCACAACCTTACTGTTTCCCTTGCTACCTTCCCTAACTTTCTTGACTTCTTTCCAGAACAGTTTCTTACTCTCCCTCCATTTTACACTCAGATTCCTTCCAAATTCTTCATCTACTCTTCTCTTACTTTCCTTCACTACTCTCTTCACCACCCTCTTACTCTCCACGTACCTCGCTCGTTTCTGTCTCTTGGAATCTTCATTCCCTCTACTACCCAACCACTCTCTATATGCTTTCTTCTTTTCTTCCACAGCTATTCTTACCTCTTCTGTCCACCATGCTGTACCTTTCACTCCCCTCCCTCTTCTACTCACTCCACACACCTCCTCACATGCTGCACAGATCTCATCCTTAAACACCTTGCTCATCTCCTCCACTTCCTCCATAACTTCCAGGTCGAACCCACCTAGTCGTCTTTCCACTGCTCTCCTGTATTCCTCCCTGACTTCCTCCTCCTGCAACCTCTCCACCCTCCTCACCATTCCACCCTCCTCTCGCCTCCCTCCCGCTCTCCTCACCCACTTCTTTTGTATCCTAACCTTATCTACCACTACATAATGATCAGACAGACCCCCTCCAATACCCCTATACACCCTAGCATCCATCACAGATTTCTTCATTCGTTCATCCACACATACATAATCAATCAATGACTTTCGTTCCACCACTGTCTTATCCTTCATCGTCAACATCCGTTTCCACGTGTACCTGTGGATCATTCTGTGTCGGAAGAAGGTGTTGGCTATCCACAGCCTCCTCCCCACACATACGTCCACAAGTGCACTACCATTCCCATTCACCTCTGATGGTACCCCCCACCCTCCCACCACTCCCTCAACTTTCCTATCACCCACCCTCTGTTATCGCGCCCAATTGGTGCCTAATTAGTGCCGCTATAACGAGAATCGCGATAATGGAACTTAATAACTTGTGGGGGAAAAAAATAATTTGGTTCCCAGATCCCAACTTTTCGCCCCCAGATTCGTCCAAACAGTCACCCAAGTACCCATTTCTCCCCTTAAATAAGCCTACATCCAATAAATATATATTGAAAATATTTAAAAATACATATTGAGGATATTACTTACGTACCACATAGATTTATTTGAAAACATAATCATAGTTATTATAGCCTAGGGCTAGCCTAAGCTGCCTAACCCATCGTCGTTTCCGTGGCTTTTGTCAGGCACGGCACTTGACTTGGCTGTTTTGATGGTCTCGGGCTTTCAATTCCTACATCATTACCACCAGGCCCACCATCCCTATCACTGAATGCACTAGAGGTCATAATAAACGTGAGAGTTAAGAGGTTCAGGCACAAATAAGCAAGTAAAAGGCGGGTGGACTTAGAAGCGTCTGGCTTATGTTGACGACATCAAAGATGGCGGCCGTAAAATGCGCAAGTGACGCTCTGATTTCGATCATTTCGGATTCATTGGATTCACTTGCTTGTTTGTGTTTTCTAGTTTGATGTCGAGTCTTTCATTATTATTGCTCTCGTTTTCGGTGCTCCACTGTATGATACATGATTAATAAATATAAGAACAGAAAAAAACAGCCAATGAGAGCCCCACCTCGCTCTGACGTCAAGCCAATCAGCTGCTGAATCACCGCATGCTTGGCGGTGACGTAGACAGGCGAGATTTTCGAGTTTTCCTGTCAAAGAGGGACCGCGATAACGGCTCTAGGACCCGCAGTAACAGAATAGTTGGGGTTTTTAGGTATGCGCGATAACGGTGAAACGCTATAACCAAACCCGTGATAACGGAGGGTTGAGTGTAATATAACTTAATATATTTAACATCGTTCTTAACACCAATAACACCCCAAATGAAATTAATGAAAGCATGTGATTCTCCCAGGATTCGAACCCAGGATATCATATACAATGGGAAGATATTATTGGGATGGAATTTGTGCTGTACCTAGTATCAGTGCATTACCACAAAGCCCACCGAAGCGCCAAATAAATACCCTCATTGTTCCCTGATTAAATAGCACTGTATGAATATTCCCATATTCAAATATATGCTACAGGGGGGTAATGCATTTTGAGTTAATTGCTCAATAGGTGGCATTCTGAGTGAGGGTCCGAGTCTAGGAGGTGAGACAGTGAAGCACTGAAGCGAGGCAGCTTAAGAGATGAGGCTGCTTCGAGCCGTGAGTAAGCAACTAAGCCCCATGCATCCTGCGAAGGCAAGATGGCAGGGGCTGGTTGCAGGTAAAAGTGCTTCACATGTCTCACTCCCTAGACTGGAAAGAGACCTTACGGGCTTCACCGTTCAATAACGGTTGAATGTACAGGCTCTCAGCCTATGACCGAGAGGGAGTAGATGGAATATGGAAAAAAAATACAGGATTCGAACCTAGGATATCACATACAGGATTCGAACCTAGGATATCACATACAGGATTCGAACCTAGGATATCACATACAGGATTCGAACCTAGGATATCACATACAGGATTCGAACCTAGGATATCAAACACAGGATTCGAACCTAGGATATCACATACAGGATTCGAACCTAGGATATCACATACAGAACTTACACTTAATATCTAAGCTTAACCCCTTATTGGCGGCGCTCGACTAAGTCGTGCACCAATTTGCAGCAAGTTAGGAGCATTATTAAGGCTTTTAAAGGGTTAAAATTGAGTGCAAATGGCCGGGAGCGCAGCGGGCCAGACAGCCGACTCTCAGGACTTACCGCCGCCCATTAACTCATGTTCCCTGTGTTCTCGAGAGGCCGGCAGTGTAGCCAGTAGTGAGCATAGCTGGGAAAAATATACCGCTATACGCTAAACTCCCATGTTCGTGGCACCACTGCAAGAGAACCACGAGTGCTACGTAGCTCGTTCTGGTCTCATTTTGAAGCTTTTAGCGCCTAGTTTTTTGCTGAATACATTTCTTTTCATGCAGATACTTGATTGATCATTCAGGAGGGCCTGAATATGCCAAAATGAGCCCAAAACACCCCGCTAGACAAGGGTTAAGGGAGCTCAGACGATATTGTGCAGCATAATTTAATGGTTCGGCTAAATGGTTTAAGGAGGGGGTATAGTTTGCTCTCTAAACCTCTATCAAGCTTAACCCTCCTGGCCCGGGCTGTCTCTCCAAAGGACGGAGCTCGTATCCGGGGGATCTGGCCGAATATCAACAAAAGTAAACTAAGGCTAATCTCGCTTAATATATTACCTACATTAATCAAACATATATAGAAATGGGCGCCTTACCTTGCCGCGTAGAACGGCGTTGAGTAGAGCTCTCTAGCTCAACTGGTTCCAGAGTGATGGTGATGGAAGTGGAGGTAACTTTTGCCCGTATTTACCTCAGCGCGTCCGAACACTCAACCGCAGCCCCGGCTACGATGCCCAGTTGCACTCGTCGCTCCACCCGCAATTATGCCGGGAAGCGATTTGATAGTGTTTTATTGTTTATTATGTCATTTATTATAGTTATTATGTTATTTTCACTCAATAAAGTTATTTACATGAAGTTATTTGTGTCTCTGTCACTTATTACTTAGTTTTATTATTATTATTATGATTATAGTGTCACTTTCACTGGACTTTGATAATTGATAGTGTTATTTTCACTGTTATGTATTGTTAGGTAAGCTAATAACATATATAGTGTCACTTTCACTTGTTCATATTGTTATGAAGGCACTTATTATTACTTGTGTGTGTCTCTTTCACTTATACTTAGTTTTATTATTATTATACTGTCACTTTCACTGGACTAGGCTTATTGATAGTGTCTTTTTCACTTATTTATTGTTAGAAATATATATTTTACTGTCACGTTCACTTGTTCATATTGTTATTGAAGGCACTTATTATTACAGTCCTCCCTCGGGTAGCGCGGCTTTGGACAGTGCGGTTATGGTCTAACGCGGGTACCCCTAGTGTGCCGAGTCAGCATCTAACACGGATTTATTTATGTAGCGCGCTCTGTGGTCGGCTGGGGGCTCGGCATCTCTCGTCATATCTCGGCCGTGACGTCAGACTCGGTAGACTCGTGACGTCAGACTCGGCTAGGCTCGGCTCGGCTCGGCCTCCCCCACGCTTGGGTAGGCCTAGTCCTACGCCGCGTCTCTCCGTGATAACATAGTGCCCGCCCAAATCGTTTCTGTTCTACCAAGTATCACCGCAACCATGCCCCCACCACTCAAGCGCCGCAAGTTCACTTATGCAGAGAAGCTAGAGGTGGTGAAGAAGGTGGAATCTGGTACCAAGAAGGCACATATTGCCCATACTTATGGGGTGAATGAATCGACAATACGAACAATCTTCAAGAATAGAGACAAGATACGAAAAGTTCTCAAGGGTAACCCAGGCGTAGCGAGTCAACATGCCTTTAACCCTTCGTTCCCGGAAGGGCTCTTGAACGCCCATAAAAAAGCATACCTGAGCTGCCCGGAAGGGCTCTTGAACGCCCAGTGGTTGAAAGCCTGTGAGCTTGGTGTGTGAGGCGTCAGTCCGACGCATGTAAACAACAGCCGGCTGGACCGACGCTTCGCATCTCCGGCCACAAGAAGGAGTGCGTCGCTTGTTCGTGTGTGCCTGTATGTTGTTGTTAAGTATCGAAAAGTAGTGTAAAGTGGCTGTTTTTGCCATAAAGTTATCTCCAATGAAATCATCATCACAACTGAACCAGTTGACTTAGAGAGCTCTACTTAATGCCATTCTACAGGTAAGAAACACATCTACGCTTGGGGATGCGCGGGAATGCGGAAGCAGTCAGAATAACAAAGATACGGTAGCCTAGGCGTAGACGTTTTTCGGCCAAAACCCCCGGGTTTCGGGGAATATATATATAATACATAGCCGGGGCTGGAGGGTTAAGGTAGCCAACCCTGTTCTCAAGACGACTGAGAAACTTGTTGGTCGTTATATTGATCGCCAAAGCAGGAGGGGGGTCCCTCTTGATGGAAAAGCTATTCGTCAGAAGACCAAACAAATTTATCTAGAAGTTGCTGTCAAGTTGAGCGTGCCTAACCCGCCACCATTTCAAGCGTCACACGGATGGCTCTGGTCTTTTCTTAATCGGCAGAAGGTTAAGAATGTGCGAATAACTGGAGAAGCCGCAAGTGCCAATGTTGCAGCTGCCCGAGAATTTCCTGCCTACCTACGCCAGATTATAGAAGAGGGTGGATATTCAGCTGACCAGATTTTCAACGCCGATGAGACAGGCTTTTTTTGGAAGAAAAGGCCCAAACGCACCTACATCCACAGGAAGCAGAAGAGCGCCAAGGGTTTCAAAGGGGCAAAGGATAGGGTAACATTGCTCTTGACGTGCAATGCTTCAGGGTCTTGCAAGATGAAGCCCCTAGTCATCCACCGACCTAAGAAACCTCGCCCCTACAGGAACTTAGACATGTCACGTCTCAACGTGCATTGGATGTCCAACAAGAAAGCCTGGATGTCAGCTGCCCTCAGTCTTGAGTGGTTTGATAAATATCTTGTACCTGAACTTGAACAGTTTTGTCTGCGGAAAAATCTAGCTTTTAAGATCCTGTTCTTGCTGGACAACGCACCTGGTCATTCGCCCCTGCTAGTTGACAGACACCCTTCAATAAAGGTGATATTTATGCCACCCAACACAACCTCTCTTCTACAGCCATTAGATCAGGAGATCATCGCCTGTCTTAAAGCTGCCTATGCCACGAAGACCTTCTTAACACTCTCACGACCATATGACGCAGAGGTTGCCAGATTAGCAATAAGAAATAGAGTTCTCTCACTCTTATAATTACCTCTCCAAAATTAGTTTTCTGCCCACAGCTAACTCAAAAGACAACTGCAGAGATTCAAGTAACTAAACTAAAGGTTTCTAAATAACCCTGATGGTAACAAAGGCTTTAAAGTATCCCTAATAAGCTCAAAAGTGCGTCAAGAACGTGAGAGGGTTAATGTTGGATTCTGCAACCGACACAAATGAAGAAATTGATCAGATGTCCGACCTGGATTCTGATCCTGATGACCCCAATGCCGCTCCACAACAAGCCCAAGATCCAGCCCCTGACCAAGCCCAAGATTCAGCCCCTGCACAAGCCCAAGATCCCCCTGAAAATCCAGCCACCCTTACAGTCTTCCAATTTTGGAAGCAATTCCACATAAAAATGGGAATTGACTTCATTGTCGAGAGTTGGAACTCAATCAACCAGCCCACTATCCACCACGCATGGAGGAATATTTTGGAGGGGTTACCTGGCCACAAGCTAGACCTGCCAGGTGAGCGTCAGAGGGTAGAAGCTGTGGTTGAACAGGCAGTGGCAGCAGCTCGTAACGTGGCAGGCCTACAAGATATCAACGAGGAAGACGTCCGAGAGATGATTGTTCCACCTGAGCAGGATCCGAGGACTTACTGCAGGAATTGGATGAGGAACTAGCGGATGAAGAAGCGCCTGCCGAAGATGGAGTTAACGATGGAGACCCTATCACCAGTGACTTACGTGAGATCGTCGAGTTGGCTGATCGCTTGGCTGACCGTATCTAGAACAAGGATCCAAATAGGGATAGGGCTCGAGCAACGTCTATGCAACTCTCAACTCTGCTGAGACACTACTCCGAGATATTTACTGAGAGGGTCAATGCTCGCCAACAGAGAAGGATCACAGAGTTTTCCCGTGACCGCCAGGAACGGCAGCAGGGTGACGATTCGGAGGAGGAAGAACGCCAGCTGGGTGATGATTCGGACTCCCTCCCTTCTGACGTTGACATTGACGACAACATGTCATTGTTCTCAGGGTTCGGCGATGACGACCAGAACCTGGGAAGGCCTTCAACCTCCTCTCAGTGACGCCCATCTTGGTGTCGTGGGGGAGGGGAGGGGAGGGGAGGGGAGGGGGCAGGCGGGCGGGCAGGAGAGAGAGGGAGGTGACGCACCACTCGACAAGGTAATGAACAGTAACTTACCTGTGTGTCTCATTTCATAGATATGATCTGTAAAATAGGGTTAGGTTGTCTGTTACTAATGTTTGATCCATATTTGGTAAGGTTATTGGGTGGTAAATGGTAAAAAAGGTGACTTTGGGGAAGTCGTCAGAACCAATAGAATTAATACCATAAGTTCTTTGCTTTGTGTAGCGCGTGTTTGCGTAGCGCGGCGCGGTCCCAGTACGATATACTCGCGCTACCTGAGGGAGGAGTGTACTTATGTGTCGTTTTCACTTATACTTAGTTATATTATTATTATTAGCCTACAGTTGAGTGTCACTTTCACTGGTGTCACTTCCACTTCAAAAGTTTGTTAGAGTGTGGAAGTCGTTGAAGCAGGTGCCAGCACACAGTCCAACTTGACACTCGAGGCATTCCCAAGTGGTTTTTGTGGCTTTGCGGGGTCTGCGAGTTGTGTGGCTGCACACATGGCACCTCTTCTGCACTCTTGACTTAGTATGAGGACCCTGGAAAGGAAGGGCATTGAGCTGGTGCTTCCTGAAAAAGTCAGCACACCCCGTTCTGTCCAGCTGGCCTGGTCCTTGTAGTGGCCTCCCTGGTGTACCCGCATGTTTAGCCAGGAGCTCAAGTAGCACCTGCTTGTGGAACTTCCGCAGGGACTTGTACTTCTTGGCTCCTGGAGTCCTCAGACGGTAGATGTTGTAGACATTGAGGACCGACATATCTACCGTATGCAGGATAAACTTCTTGTACCACCTGCAAGATGTTCGCAGGCAGTCGATGAAGCCCATCTGCATGTCGGACTTGTCAACGAGGCGCATATTGAGGTTGTAATCCAGGACAGCAGCTGGTTTCCGGACGGGGTTCTTGGTTCTTCGGTCCACCTTCCCTGTGGCGACCATCTCGGCCTTGTGGCATGTGGTGAGGAGGTTGACCTTGCGCTGGTCATGCCCGTGGATGGAGAGGATTCTTGTGGAAGATGTCCGCCTTCTTTGTCTTGGTTGGGTACCCTGGCATGCCCTTCCTCTTGCCCTTGACTGTGCCGACAGTTCCGGTCTTGCGGTCATGGAGGTACTTGGTCAGGAGAGGCGACGTGTAGTAATTATCTGTGTAGAGGATGTGGTTTTGATTGAAGTGCCTCTCCATCATCTTCTTCACTACAGCGCCACCAAAACCAATGAGGGGGTCAGTCTCAACTTCTCCACCCTTGCCGTTGTAGACCACAAAGTCCAGCACATACCCTGTCAAACAGTCGCAGAGGACGAAGAGCTTGATGCCGAAGCAGTGTCTCTTGGACGGGATATACCGTCGGAAGTGCAGCCTACCACGGAACAGGACCAGAGACTCGTCGAGGCACATCTTCTGGAAAGGAATCAGGTAGGTGGTGAACCGATGACGTATCATGTCATACAGCTTCCTGATCTTCCATAATGAGTCGGGAAGGTGGACTGCCATGTTGTTTGTCAGGTGGAGATAGGAGAGGATGTCGAAGTACCTGTCCCTGGACATGTACTTGCCGGAGTCGTTATGATGTCGCCAGTGATCCAGTAGTCTGCCAGAGCGTGCTTCCTGATAAGTGTCATCAGCATTGTGAGTGCCAAGAACACATATAGTTCTGCCACAGTGACAGCTCTCCATGCCACCATCTTGGCACTGGTCTTCCTCCCAAGAAAGTTGGCACAGATCTCATGATGGTTGTTGGTCTCCTCGACGAGGTATTCCATGACTTCATTGTCATAGAAGCCACAGAAAATTTCACTGGGGTAGTATCTGGGCCACAGGAAAATGTTGGTGACACCCCGGAACCCATCTGTACCTCGTCAAAGGCAGGACAATCTGGCTCAAAATCAGCCCCATCTGTCCACACAAACAGGCATGAATGTTTTTTTATTTTTTATTTTTTTATTTTTAAGAATGAATTTTTAAGATGCTGATGCTCGTGCAGGTGCAGCAGGCACACACCCTGGACGCCCTGGCACACACCCTTGGCCACGCGGACGCCCACGCCCACGGGCAGCGGCGTCGGCAGACTGACCACGTCCACGACCTCGCCCTCTCACTCGTCTTGCCGGGACTTCCTCCTGTTCTTCTTCCTCTTCCTCTTCCTCCTCAGGCGACGTCAGGTCATCTGGGGCAATGTTGGGATCATCAGCATCCTCTTCAGGAGACAATTCTGGTTCAGAAGTGACCGGGTGTCGGCGGCGTGGGGCGCGGGAGGCTGCGGGAGCTTCAACAATGGGAGCCTCGGCCTCGGGAGTTGGGCTCCTTTTGCGGCGAGCCGAGGGCTTCTCCGCATCAAATAATGCTCTGCGGTGTGTTGAGGGCTGTGGCACATCACCAATACCACTTGAAGAGGCCCTTTGGTCATCCTGAAGGAGAGATGAAGCCGAGGGCTGTGGGTGACCCACGCGGCGTCCCGGGTCAAGGCGTCGTGACAAAGGAATGCGGGTGGTTGCTAGTCCAGGGTCGGCGTCACTATCACTCTCTTCAGCTTCCCTAGCCTTTTCTGCGGCTGCCCTGCGTGCTTTTTTAGCTGCACTTTTCACCAGCGACTGTTTATAAAAATATTTGCCCACTTTCAAGGGCGTACGGGCAGGCAAAGGGGAAGGTCCTGGGGCAGGGCTATGGCTAGGCCTAGGCCTAGCCCTAGGCTGACCTACCAAAGATGGCGAGGGGGTAGGCCTAGCTTCTAGCACACTTGGAAGTTCAATAGCACCTTCCTGAAACACTTCCACATCAGGATCATCACTACTGTCTCCCGCCTCAAACAAATCCACATTATCGTCGTCTCCAAAGCCAACGAAATCGTCTTCTTCGCTTGCACTGATAAATGTTTCTTTGTCCACCAAGCTTTCGCCACTGCTCTCTTCAATATCAAAGAGTTCTCGCTGTATGGCGCTATCACTCAACAAACGCTTCACTTTCTTTCGTTAAGCTTTCTTCTCTGTTGCTACAGGCGTCGAAGTTGCTAGTGGGGTACCAGTGGGGCGCGCGGGAGGTTGCACCGAATCGGACGCGTCGGAATTCATTTTTCCTGTATTGCTCGCTATGGCGGCCACTACGAACTGATAACGGTAGTAGTTGAGGCTTGGTGGCGCTGCGATCGCCCTTGCAAAATAAAATTTGGCCGCGCGAATTTTGAAGCACGCTTTCAAGCACAAGCCTTTTAAAAGGACACCCGGGCTGGAAGGGTTAAAATAAACACCCACAACAAATTTTTACATTTTTCGGTAGAAAAATGTCCCAGCCGAAGGCCGATTCCTCTTCAAATACAGGCTCGCTATCGCTCGCCAGGAAAAAAATTGACACCTAAATGGCACGAAAGGTCTTAACCCGTACTGTACCGTAGAACTTAATAAAATTCCCCAGCAGTCCCAAGCAATGTGGCAAAAATGGCAGGAGATACCACCTATCCACCTCCAAAGATTAGGCAACACTGGCTCTGTCACCCTTCAGTGGGTCTCATATAAGCTGAGAAGTGTTGCCAACATGGGAGCAGTGCTCAAAAGGTTGTAGTAACTGGTACAGGGTTGTACAGGCAGTTACAAGGAAAGTACATTACTGACGGATATATATGTCGCTGGGACGGAGGAGTTACTTATCTACTGATGTATATATACGGCGCTGGGATTGGAGGGGTTAATATTGGCAAAAAATGGGGCAAAAGGTCTGAAAATTGGGGCGAATGTATTGAAATCTCATACCTGATAGGGCTAAACATGAGGGAGGAGGAGGACTGGAAAAACCAACTGCCTCCCTTTAATATCTAAAACAACAAACAGCACCCCATACCATTAAACACATCATAGAAGACTGCATTTCACACAACCACTTACGCCAACAACACAATCTACACTCAATGAGAGCTCTGTGGGAAAGCCCGATCGTGGCCATGCCCTTTCTCAGGGACTCGGGGCTGTTCGGCCAGGCAGCTTAGGGAACAACAACAACAACAACAACAACAACAACAACAACAACAACTTGATAATTAAATTTAGTTAGTTTACTTACAGTGATGGTTGGGTGGGGGTCGTCTCCCAACCTTATGCTGTCTGTCTCCCGGAATACTTTATATCATTGGCTCAATGACACCATCCACAAGCTACTCATGTTTAACCCTATTAGTTTGGCGATTTTAAGACCTTTTGCCCCATTAGTTTGGCAATTTTAAGACCTTTTGCCCCATTTTTTTGTCAATACTAAGATTTTTTTCATGTCATTTAATTGTCAAATTTTCCTTGGCGAGCAATAGCAAGCCTGTAATTTAAAAGGAACCAGCCTTCGGCTGGGAAATTTGAATTTATCTTGAAGGAGGGTTGGTTGGGTGATTTTTTAAGCTTGATGGAGGTCTAGCGAGGAAACTCAACAATAAATTAATAGCTAAAATATATAGACCTACAAAGAAGCACTGCCCCATAAAAAAAACAAAAAAAATGCGAGGCACAACGACACCATCCAAAAGCTATATAATAAAATAATACAATATATAGTTAGCATACTTACAGTGATACTTGGGAGGGGTCGTCTCCCAACTTTATGTTGTCTCCCACAATATCATTGAAACATCGGTAGCAGTACGTATATCTGGAACAAACAGACATTTATATTATATTTGGTCATGGTAACAGTTATTATTTATTTCTTTTTTACTCAGGCCCATTCCCCATTTTTTTTTTTTTTTTTTTTTTTTTAAATGGGGGTGGCCGACTCGAGACAGAGCCCGAATAGGGAAACCAACCAACTTGACTTCTAAACTCAATTAATAAAATCAACACATACATGTGGCACTCCAAGACTCACACCTAGGATACTAACACCGAAATTCCGCGCATTTATGCATTACGCTATCAATTATAGTTTCCTATTATCAACAACCCACCAATTAACCCTTTCACGCACAGAACACAATTTGAGCCTATTCTGGGATACTTTAAAGCCTTTGTGACCATCAGGGGTGTTTAAAAGCCTTTCGTTTAATTACTTCAACCTCTGCAGTTGCCTTTGAGTTAGCTATGGGCAGCAAACTAATTTCGGAGGTAATTATAAGATTGAGAGAACTCTATTTATAATTGCTAATCGGCAACCCCTGCATCCACACGTGCGTGAAAGGGTTAACTTACAAATAAATCTAATTAATGAAATCAATTAAACTAATGAATACATGTGGTACTCCAAGGACTCACACATAGGATACTCACACTGAAATTCACCGCATTTATGCATTTCGCTATTAATAATAGTTTCCTATTATCAACAACCCACCAATTAACTTACTAATAAACCTAATTAATGAAATAAATGAAACTAATAAATCTATGTGGTACTCCAAGGATTCCAACCGAGGACACTCACACCCAAATTCACCGCACTAACCATTACCCTATCAAGACAGTAAACTAATGAATACATGTGGTACTCCAAGGATTCCAACCTAGGACACTCACACCCAAATTCACCGCACTAACCATTACCCTATCAAGACAGTAAACTAATGAATACATGTGGTACTCCAAGGATTCCAACCTAGGATACTCACACCAAAACTCAGCACACCTACTATTACGCTATCAAGACAGTAATAGCTATGTATATGAATGTATATACTCAGGCACATACCCCATAGCTGGGGGTGGCCGACTCATGACAGAGTCTGAACAGGGAAAACACAACATAAAAAAACAAAATACAAATTCACACACATCTAGGTCACCCAGGAGAAGACCCAGAGACCAAATTTCACTAAAGGCCTCCAGCACTCCCCCGGCCCCCGACCACCCGGAGAGGTTCCAGTCTCAGCAGGCAGACATGCAGCGGAGCACACCACAATGCCCGCCCACCTCATATCCAGGCATGACGCTTCATATATGCCGGCTCCCCAGGCCAGGCGCCTGATGGACTATTATCTAGTTCAACTTGCGCCCGACCCCTTCCCCCAAATGACCACGTGTTCACAAGCATTCACAAGCATTCTCCATTCATTCCTGTTTATTACCACTTCCTTTGCCTGATCTATAGTAATTCCTCTATCATCCAAAGCTTGTCTTACACAGTCTCTCCATCTCAATGGGAGTCTTCCTACCCCTCTACCTCCCCTTGTATCTGACTCCCATATTCTCTTCGTTAGCCTTTCATCTCCCATTCGTTCAACATGACCATACCAGCTCAGCACCCTTCTGTCCACTCTGGCCAACAAATGTTCCTGCTGCCCCACTCTCCTACGAATCTCTTCATTCCTCAATCTGTCTCTACGAGTCACTCCACACATACTCCTCAAGCAGCTCATCTCCATCACATCCAGCTTTCTGCTTGAGGAGTATGTGTGGAGTGACTCCATCACATCCAGCTTTCGTGGTGATGGACTGGTCTATCAGAGTGAGAACTGAGCGATCTCTGCCATACCCATAGCTTACTCTGACTGTTCCTTTTACTTATATATTTTCTAGATCTCAAATGACGGCGTCTCTTCCGTGGATTGACCTCCCAATCTACCAAGATTGGAAGCTAAGGCGTCACATTATTCCTTTGCCCCTCAACTTTCTCTTCATAATTGCTGAGGGGCACAGGGCCCTGGGTGGGGCTTTGGTTTCCCGGGCGTTTCCGCACCCTCCTCAGCTCCCCGCCATGGAGTGGCTTTGGTCACCCAGGCTATTGTGGTCGGCAGGGAGGGTTCTGTGGGGGCGCTCGGTTATGGCCTTGGCCTTGCTCGGGTCCTTGGGGCTGTTCGGCCAGGCAGTCTGGGGAACAACAACATCCAGCTTTCTTCTCTCCTTTGCCTTCAGAGCCCTGGTCTCAGCCCCATATATCACTGTTGGCACAACAATCCCTTGCTACATTGCACTTTAAACTTTCATTAAAAGATTTCTCACCTTCCACATACTTCCCATTGCTCCGAAAACCTTCCTTCCTTCACATACTGTACTCTCTGTTTTACCTCCATTCCTGCTTATCGTTCCTCCTAGATATTTAAAACACTCTACTTGTTCCATGAACATAATACCGATATCTAAAAGTTCAACACCAATGCGTACCTGTTTTGATAGCTGAAGTATTTAGCATCCCGGGGTATGGTACAGAGCTGCTTGCCATAACAACACAGCACTTGGGGGTTGAAGGTATATTTACGACCACAACAGTAACCCAATTGTTGCATTACTGGGTCGATCTCCGCCTCAAACACCTCCGCCAGCTGTAACGGAGAGAAAAAGCTCTCATTAATGGTTAACTTGCAAAGGGAAAATATCAAAATGTGTGGTATTTCTAAAAAGGATCTGTGGTAGTAAAAAAGACTTAAGTGAGATCGTTTGATGCCTGTTCATTGCTGGAGGCTCTTTTTAAACTGAATAAAATTGTCTAACAGTAGCCAGTAGCTGTATTAATGTCTGTCAGATGTTGATTAGGGTGTGTACGGTGGCGCTAATAAGTCATGTCTCAACTGTCTTTATGTTTGGCTCGCTCTGTGCTGTATTAATGTCCGTCAGATGTTGAATACGGTTATGTCTCAGCTGTCAATACACTTGGCTCGCTCTGTGCTGAATTAATGTCTGTCAGATGTTGATTAGGGGGGGTAAGTGTAGGGACATGTTTGTATATCCCACTCAAAAAGAAGAAATCGTGTGTGAATATTGCCGATACTAATTATTGATCAAAACATAATTGGTGACGAGACATGACTTATTAGGCCGACTGTACTCCCTGTAAACAACACTTATTCCTATAGGGGTGGATGGGACTCGTTAGCCTTCGTCGGCAACCTATCTAGGGGAGACAACCTTATAGAGACGCTGTGAAGGGAAAGGATAGTGTAACCCCTTTACCACCGTGACGCATTTTCATCGTATTCTGGTTACCATTAGGCAATTTTCTTTAGTTTATAATCTACCTAAACGACAAAAAGGCGTAAATAAGATCTCAACAAACCCTCTTAAGGGAGTAGTGTTTGATTTTTTTTGGCCATCTTAGTGTTGTAATGTATAATGTCTAAAAATCTGTGTGTGATAACCCGGGTTCGAATCCTGGTGAATCACATATATGCTTTCATTAATTTCATTGGAGGTATTTGGTGTTGTGGTGAAATTAATAAAAAATAGATTATCTATTTATATATTTTTAGTTTCCTCGCTAGACCACAATCAAGCTTTAAAAAAAAACGCCCTAGACCTGCTTTTAAGATATATTTGTACATTTTTCGGTAGAAAAATTTGTCTGGTTCCTTCTAAATTACAGGCTCGCTCTTGCTCGCCAGGAAAAAATCAACACACAAATGACACGAAAGGTCTTAATATTGACAAAGAAATGGGGCGAAAGGTCTCAAAAATTGCCAAACTAAAGGAAATAACGTCTTCAAATCTCAAAACTAATATGCTAAACATGACGGAGAAGGGGGTCCAGAAAAAGCGAGTACTGTACTACCCCCTTACTAACAGGCTTAAACTGTATCGTATTCTGGTTACTAATAGGCGATTTTCTCTAGTTATAATTATAATCTACCTATACGAAAAATGGGTAAATACGATCTCAACAAACCCTCTTCGTAACACAGGTCCTTCTCAAACTGCATAAAAGTTTAAAATCTACCTATACAGCTCAAAGGGGTAAATAAGATCTCAAAAACTCTCTTAACCCTCGGAATCCGGGAGGCCTCACATTAGTCTCAAATGAGGTGCTAAAAAAATCGCCGCTAAAATCATCATAACTCGGCAACCACGCTTCGTAGCGATGTCATCTCAACAGCAGTCTACAGACAACAAAAATTGAGTGCTCTAGGTGGTCTCAATCAGTAGCTACTGAAATATGAAGTTTGCCTGTACCAAAAGGGCCCCGGACACAGCGATCGGGATCATATGAAGCCCCCCGGACTTCGTGGGTTAATAACATAGGTCTTTCTTAAACTGTTACCATTAGAGGATTTTCTTTAGTTTATGATCTACCTAAATCAAATCTCAACAAACCCTCTTAATAAATATAATGTAAAACTTGCAAAATAAACAAACCAAAACTGGGACGACATAAGATAAACACACAGGAACTGTAGGTAGCGCCAACGAACTTGACAACAATCTCGATCCCTGGCCTCTTCGTAACTCAAAAGGGCCTAGAGCAAACTGGCTGTAATTATCTACACCAATTTCCTGGTGGGCTCTTCCCAAATGATATAAATGTCAGCTCGTTTGTTTGAATTCATTTTGAGTTATGAGAAGTTAAGGGGTCAAGATTAATGTCAAGTTCACTGGCGTTAAATATAGTCAAAATCGCTATGTGGAAACAACGCTTTAGCTAAATATTATAAATGAAAGAACACAATCTTAACAAAACCCTCTTAATAAACACAGATCCTTCTAAAACTGCATAAAAGTATCAAATTTTAGCCAGAATCAGAGGTGAAAAGGTGCCATGGTGCTGAAGGGGTTAGAAAACAACAATTCCTCGCTTTAAGTTGTAATTATGAAAACAAAAAAATGTAGTTTCTTTTCCCCCCTATTCGGGCTCTGTCTCGAGTCGGCCACCCCCAGAAAAAAAGGGGGGGGGGGGAGGGGAATGGGCCTGAGTAACTAGATAGCTAGATAGGTACAGTCGCGCTAATAAGTCATGTCCCAGCTGTCATTACATTTGGCTTGCTCTGTGCTGTATTAACCCTTAAAGAGCGGCACTCGACTTAAGTCGTGCACCAATTTGCAGCAAGTTAGGAGCATTATTAAGGCTTTTAAAGGGTTAAAATAGAGTGCAAATGGCCGGGAGAGCAGCGGGCCAGACAGCCGACTCCCAGGGCTTACCGCCACCCATTAACTCATGTTCCCTGTGTTCTCGAGAGGCCGGCAGTGTAGCCAGTAGTGAGCATAGCTGGGAAAAATATACCGATATATGCTAAACTTCCATGTTCGTGGCACCACTGCAAGAGAACCACGAGTGCTACATAGCTCGTTCTGGTCTTATTTTGAAGCTTTTAGTGCCTAGTTTTTTGCTAAATATTTTTTGTTTTCATGCAGATGCTTGATTTATCATGCAGGAGGGCCTGAATATGCCCAAATGAGCCCAAAACACCCCGCTAGACAAGGGTTAATGTCTGTCAGATGATGAATAGGGCGGGTAAGTGTAGGAACATGTTTGTATATTTCACTCGACATGAAGAAATGAAGCTTAGATATTGCTGATACCAATTATTGATCAAAACATACTTGGTGCCGAGACATCACTTATTAGCGCAATTGTACATAGATGAAACAACTTTATGTGAAGCATTTTTATTTTTATGTTATTTTTCTTGTAATTTTGGACTATTGATGAGGTATTTGTATGTATATAATATGTATGTATGTACTGTATATACTCAGGCAATCCCCACTTTTACTATATATATATATTTTTTTCTTTTTCAAATTTTTTTTTTTTTTTTTTTTTTTTTTTTTTTTTTTAGGGAGGGGGGAGGGGGGACTCAAGACAGAGCCCGAATAGGGATTTACAACCTAATAATAAAGCAAAACAACTTTGGATGAATCTGATTCCTCCATTAATGGCTAATAATGAAGCAACTTATTCAACTTTGATTCAGCTTTGGAAGGACATCTACCCATTAAAGGGCTACATACTATCTCAATTAGTCGTTTTAGCTACCACACATCCTTCCTAAGCTTCATAAAATCGTCTAAATGTAGCTGAAATCAAATACAAAATACGTCACCAGTAATGAGGCAATTTAGGGAGGGTCACCTGCTTTTTTTCTCTCTCCTTTTCTCTCTCTCTCTCTGGGTTGTATTCATTGGGCCCCATTCAGCCTACTGCTTAGAAACAGATTAACTTGCTCATGTAGTAATGTACACCCTATGTGGTGGGTTGTGTTCTTTTATTTGAAATTATTATTTTACTTAAGCATTTTTCCACATAGCGATTTTGATTAGTTATTTTGTCTTTTTACTGTGTTCGCATAAGTCTTGGTTTGTTTATTTTGCAAGTTTTACATTATAATTAAGACGTTTAACCCCATCCAAGTGTCGATTTAATCCTGGCGAGGCGAGCAGTAGCGAGCTAGCATATTATATATAATGTTTTTGTCAGCAGGCTAAATGTGTAAATTTTTCGATAGAAAAATGTCTCCAGCGAAGCCGGATTTCTCCATACAATGCTAGCTCGCTATTGCTCGCCAGGAATAAATCGACACCTGGATGGGGATAAACGTCTTAAAACAGTAGGCTTAATGGGGCCGAACGAATACAAGCCAGAGAAAGAGAGAAAAGGAGAACAAAAAGTAGGCGACCCCCCCTTTTAAGCCGGTATCACACGAGAGCTTTTTTAGTTAACATTCCATGATCAACATTTTTCTGGCAATATTTCTAGAATATTTTGCATTGGTATCGGAAACTAGACTGACGATAAGTAATTTAGGTAACCGATAAAAAAAAAACAGAAAAAATGGGAATGGGCCTTAGCAAATTGATAGAAATATTTAAAATGTTGACCTCATAAGCTGCCAGACCAGTGTTGAGGATAAATGTTAAGGGAAAAAGCGCTCGTGTAATATTTAATTTAATTTTTATTTATTTTTCTATATTCAAACTACTTTCTCTCGGGCATAGGCTAAGAGCCTGCATATTCACCGCTCAACACGGTGAAGCCCGTGAGGTCTTGTTCCAGCCTAGGAAGTGAGACAAGTGAAGCACGAGCTACAACCAGCCCTCGCCAACCTGCCATCGCAGAGGTGAGGCACTTGGTTGCCCATTCATGACTCGAAGCAGTCCAACTTCTGAGGCTGCTTCGCCTTTATGCTTCACTGTCTCACCTCCTAGACTCGGACCCTCACTCTCAGAACGCCACCTATTGAGCAATAAACTCACTAGGCATTGCACCCCTGTAGCATATTTTTGAATATGGGAATATTCATACAGTGCTATTTAATCAGGGAACAAAGAGGGTATTTATTTGGCATTTCGGTGAGATTTGTGGTAATGCACTGATACTAGGTACAGCACAAATTCCATCCCAATAATATGTTCCCATTGACATATCGGGAATTGAACCCGGGACCTTTGGATTACCAGTCCAGTGGCAAGACCACTCCACCACACCTCCCCTATAAACTGGCTTTAAAGTGAGAACACACTACTGTAGACAAAATCTACATTTGGAAAAATGCTATTCAATTCATCGGAAATTAAACTTTTAAAATAACAAACTTATAATATCCACATATCTGTACACAACTTATAAAAAAAAAAAAAATTATATATATATATATACCGGTATGTATACTGTATACTGCATATATATATATATATATATATATATATGCTTTCATTAATTTCATTGGAGGTGTTTGGTGTGGTGAAATTAATATATATATATATATATATATATATATATATATACTGTATATATATATACTGTATATATATATATATATATATATATATATATATATATATATACTGTATATATATATATATATATATATATATATATAGAACAAAAAATAGAAAAAAATGGGAAAACAAAATATATAAAATAAATGGGAATGGGCCCGAGCAAATAGATAGCTAGATAGACTACACGAGAGACAGTATAACTCTTATATCTTCTTACTTTTGTGCAGTACCTATAGACCCTGGACGTGTTTCTGTTGTTTACAGGTCTCCCTCCATTTACGATTGGGTTACGTTCCTGAAAACCCGATCATAAATAGAAAAATCGTATTGCCAACCCTAAAAGTAATGGGGTAAATGGGGATGCGTCCATTTACGATTGGGTTACGTTCCTGAAAACCCGATCGTAAATAGAAAAATTGTATAGCGAACCCTAAATTTAATGGGGTAAATGGGGATACGTTCTGGGACCAGCCAAAACCCAAACATAAACAACTAAAAACCTATAATAATAACGTAAATTGGGGCTTTGGATAGTGAGGGAGGCAGCAAGGACTAATACCAGGCAGCTAAACGAACTGTCAGAAGTTATTTACAATGCTAAAAAAGGCATTAAGGACCTGGTCTTCGAACAAGTGTGTAACACGGACAATCCCAATGGGATCTTCAACCTAGCTAGGCGAGTTAAAAAATACAGTAGGGATTTTATACTGTAGGTGAACAGTGTGTTAGAAACGATACTGGGAAGATTGTGTATGCAGAAGATGAAATCAGAGAAGTATGGAAGGTACACTATGAACGATTGCTAAATGTAGTTTGAATAGGATAAGGAACAGCTTAGTATCGAAAAACCAATATCTGGACCCCCTCCTTTGATAGCACCAGCTGTAGTGAGCGACGCAATCAATAAAATGAAGGACGGTAAAGCTCCAGGGTGCTCTGACATTGTCGCTGAGATGATAAAAGGCTCAGGGTAGACTGGTGTCAGCTTAGTCACTGAGATAATAAACACCATTATTAAAGATGAGAAAATCCCTGAGGATTTGCACAAAAGTGTAATAATAAATATATACAAAGGAAAAGGGGATGCGCTAGACAGAGGTAATTATAGGGGCCTGAAAATGCTTGACCAAATCATGAAGGTCTGTGAGAGAGTCTTTGAGGATTTGATCAGGCAAAGCATCTCCATTGATGATATGCAGTTTGGTATTATGCCAGGACGTGGTACAACCGATGCTATCTTCATAGTCAGGCAGATACAGGAAAGATACGTACTAAAAGGCAGATATCTTTACTTTGTGTTTGTAGACCTGGAGAATGCCTTTGACAGGGTGCCTAGAGATGTTATGCAGTGGGCTATGAGGGAACTTGGTGTGGAAGAGTGGCTGGTGCGTGTGATAATGAAGATGTATGAGGATTCGCGAACTGCGGTGAGGGTGGAGGTTACTGAGTGAGGAGCTCACAGTCCGTGTTGGAGTTCATCAGGGTTCAGTGTTAAGCCCCCTCCTCTTTATTATGGTCCTGGAGACACTGTCTAGAGATTTTAGATCCGGACTCCAGTGGGAACTGCTTTATGCAGACGAATTAGTCCTAATAGCTGACAATGTGCAAGGTGCTGAGGCCAAATTCAGAAGATGGAGAGAGGGCATGGCGAGCAAGGGTTAAAAAGTCAATATTAATAAAACCAAGGTTATGCGTTGTAGATTGAGATGGGGCAATGTGGAAATGAGCAGTGCATACCCATGTGTAATGTGTGGAAAGGGTGTGGGCGCTAACTCGATTCGGTGTAGCATCTATCGATGTTGGGTGCACCATGGGAGTAAGCGCTGTAGTAGAATAAAAGGACCCCTGCCGAAGAATAAGTCAGAAATAAAAAAAATTGAGTGCCTAGCATGCAAGGGCGAGCTTGTGTTAATTGATGATCCTGTGGCTGTGAATTTGGAAATGAGTTATTGGAGCTGGTAGACAAAGTTTTGTTACCTAGGAGATACCATCTCTGCCGGTGGTAGGGCCGAGGCTGCCACTGTCGCTAGAATTAGATGTGGCTGGGGGAAGTTCAGAGAACTGTTGCCAATTCTGACCATGAAAAGAATTCCTCTCCCCCTTAAGGGAAAGGTGTATGCCTCATGTGTTAGAAGTGCAATGACGTATGCCTCAGAAACATGGGCCGTTAAAGTAGAGGATGTCAACAGAATGGAACGTGTTAGAAGTGCTATGACGTATGCCTCAGAAACATGGGCCGTTAAAGTAGAGGATGTCAACAGAATGGAATGTAATGTGATGAGAATGGGGAGATGTATGTGTGGGGCCAAACTGCAGGATAGAAAAACAAATGATGAGCTGAGGAGACGCTTAGGTATAAAGAGTATAAGCGAGGAGATGCGTACAAGTAGACTGGGATTGTATGGACATGTGGAGAGAATGGATGAACAAAATTGGGTGAAAAGATGCAGGTCTGTGATTGTGGAGGGAGCTGCACCAAGGGGTGGACCAAGGAAGACCTGGGATCGGACTATACGTGCCGATCTCGAATCCAAAAAATTGACGAGTGAAGCAGCCCTTAACAGGGTTGCCTGGAACGCCGCCATTAGGACAAGAGACTGAAACTGCACGTATGTGTGGAGCACTCAGTCTTAAAATTTGATGTATGTATGTATGTACTGTACCTGAATCCAATTGTTGTTTTTTGTCAATAATAAGTGCTTTTGCCCCATATTGGTGTCAATAATAAGATGTCCGCTCCATTAGTTTGGCAATTTTAAGACATTCACCCCATTAGTTTGGCAATTATAAGACCTTTCGTACTATTTAAGTGTAATTTTTTTCCTGGCGGGCCTGTAATTAAGGAGGCCGAGAAATTTTTAAACCAAAAAATGTACAAATTTAACTTAAAAGTGGTTCTTGGGAGTGTTTTTATGTAAGTTTGATAGAGGTCTAGGGAGCAAACTAAAAGAAATTGTTTACTGTATATATGGATGGAGTCATGAAAGAAATACAAGGAAGAGCAGTGGATGTTGGTGTATCGTTGATAAGGGAGGGAAACGAGTGGAAGCTACCTGTACTGCTGTTTGCTGATGAAACAGTTCTGATGAGCGATAATGGATGGGAGTTGCAGGGTCTGGTAAATATGTTTGGAACAGTGTGCGAAAAACAGAATCTGAAGGAATATGCGGGGAAAAGCAAGGTTATGGTCTTCGAAAAGGGTGAAGCCACAGAGTGTGAGGTGAAGTTAAACGGTCAGGCTATGGAGATTGTCAGCTCATTTAAGTATCTGGGCAGTGTGTTGAGTAATGATGGGACTATGGATGAAGAAGTGAGGGAGAGGGTGCAACAGGGGAAGAGGGTTATAGGAACGCTGAGAAAGAAATAGGGTGGTCAGCATGGAAGTGAAGAAGTCCTAGCATGACAGTGTGGTAATCCCGACACTGACTTACGGAAGCAAAGTATGGACGTTGGTGGAGAGACTCAGACCAAGAGTGAGAGGGTTGGAAACGAGTTACTTGAGAAGTGCGTGCAGAGTTACATGAAGGGATAGACAGACGAATGAGGAAGTAAGAAGGAGGTGTGGTGTGGATGTAAATGTGCTGGAAAGTGTGAAAAGGAACACCTTGAGATGGTTTGGCCATATGGAACGTATGGGAAGCGAGAAAATTACTAAGAGGATGTACGAGAGCGAGGTGGAAGGACAGAGAGGGAGAGGTAAACCGAAAGAGAGGTGGAAGGATGGAGTGAGGAAGTATATGGATGAAGGCGGTGCTGGTTGGGAGGAGGGGAGTCGACTGACTGGGGACAGAGGTGCATGGGGGCGTTTCGTTCGTGGTCACCCCTTCGGGGATCACGGCGTCAGGCAATAGATAGATAGATAGATATATACAATAATAAACTAAAATACCCCAACCTTGGGGAAAAAAAAAAAAAAAAAAAAAAAAATTTGGAATGGGCCTGAGCAAATAGATCTTACCTTAGTGCAGTATCTGTAAACTCTTTCTGATAAACATGTGCTGTCCGGTCTCCAGCTTCCGTTTTATGGTAGAGACGTCACCCTTCTCCCTCGTCTTTAGCCCCATTGCTTTTCAGATTTTAAGATGTTTGCCCCATTAGGTGACAATTTTAAGATGTTTGCCCCATTAGGTATCGATTTTTTTCCAGGCGAACGATAGTGAGCCTGAAAATTTTGGAAGAACTGGCCTTTGGCCGGCACATTTTTCTACCGAAAAATGTACAAATTTATCTTGAAGAGGGATCTAATGGATGTTTATTTTAAGTTTGATGGAGGTCTAGGGATGAAGCTAGAAAAATAATAAATAAATAAAAAAAAATAAACGAAAAAGTGAACCCTCCCCCCGTCTCCCTCGTGTTTATCCCGTCACCTTAAAGAATATAAATACATAACTATTATATTTTCTTACCCTTCTCCCTCGTGTTTAGCCCCACACAAACAACCAATGCTTACCTTAGTGCAGTATCTGTAGACTCTGGATGTTTTTCTGTTATATATCCAAGCGTTGTCAAACATGAGCCACACATCGTCCACGTAGTCCCAGGGATCGGAGTACTGGCCGGTGTCCAGCTTGCGTTTTATGGTGGACAGATCCATGGGCTTCTTGATGATGTCGAAGTAGTCTGGTATCCCGAGAGATGTTGGGTCGACCGGCTGGCGGAACGGGATGGATTCTGGGTCTTGCCGGTAGAGCTTCTCCAGGGTTGGTACGAGGTGTTGGCGGAGCTCATCGGGTTTGAAGAGCGGAGGGCGGTCTTTGGCAGCCGCGTGACTGACGACGGTCGCTGGTTTAGGGGGCGTCGGTGCCGGCCGCCGCATGGTAACCGTCCCGCTCTGCGCCGGCTTGTCACCTTTGCTGTTGGTGGCTGCTTCGCTCGAGTTACTGCTCTCACTCGGGGTTCGGGCCGGACTCTTGGGTTCCTCTTTAACAAATGATGGTTCCTGTTTGACTGGTCCCTCGTCCGACGCGCTGTTGGTCTCCATGGGTTCCGGCTCGGTTTTAATCTCCTTACCCTCGGACTCCTCCACCGGCTCGCTCTTGATCTCCGGGATCTCGGACTTAATCTGCATCTTCATGGCCTTGGCGTCGGGTTTCTCCTCTGGCATGTCCTGCGGTGTGGACTGGTTGGCGAGGGTGGTGGCCGATTCTTTAGTGTGTATTGACGTGGGCATCACAGCGTTCTCACTCTTGGCGTTGGTGGTGATCATCCCCGGCTGGGACGTCGGAGGGAAGGATGGGGTATCACTGGTGGAGGATACTGCGAGGGAGGTAGGGGTCGGCTGCTGGGATGCCATACTCATAGGGATCCCCAAGGTGGCTGCGACAGACGACACCGGTATAGCCGGCGACGTGCGGTTCACCTGGTTCATAATGGAGGAATCATTAGGGGTGGTGTACGGCGGGGGAGGTATACTGGGTCTGGGGCCTTGCATCATCTCGTGAGGGACCGGTCCGGGGAACTGGGCCGAGGAGTTAACCATGGTACTGTTTCCGGTGGCGGGGGTGGTTGTAATAGGACCACCACCACTTATCCCCGGACCTATCACCATTTGGTTGTTTGGTTGGCAGATAGTGGGTGGTGGTTGTTGTTGTTGTTGTTGTTGTTGTTGTTGTTGTACTTGGTTGTTGACCATGGGGTGGTTGGCCGGGAGGAGCCCCCCGGTTGGGTGGGCGGGACGAGGGCCAGGGGGACGCGTTACCATACCAGAAACCATGCCTGAAAAACAAAACAAAAAAATATAAAATAACAAATCTATGTATGTATGTATGTATGTATGTATGTATGTATGTATGTATGTACAGTAGGGTCTCATATAAAACGTGTTCGAATAGCACGAGTCTCGATTAACACAAGCAAGCAAAAATATTCATCCCAAAATTTTCTATTAAGACGAGGACGATCTATTAACACAAGTTGGGCTTCAAGAAGAAAGCAAATCCGAGGAATTCTTCATTACCACGAGTCAGTCTCCATCAACACATACAAATACATACAGGTCTCCCTCGATTTACGATTGGGTTACGTTTTTGAACACCCAATCTTAACTAGAAAAATCGTATAGCAAACCCAAAAATTAATGGGGGAAATGGCGATGCTTTCTGGGACCAGCCAAAACACAAACACCTAAAAACCTTAATAATATCAGGAATCGGGCCATCGGATAGTGAGGGAGACCTGTACAGCATTATGAGGTTACTTACCAAACACTTTATTGGAAAATATTGTCATAATATATAGCCTAGCCTAACTCATCGTTCATTTCCGCGCCTTTCGTCGGACACTGTCGGCAATGTTCTGATTTGATGGTTCTAGGCATTCAATGAATTCATCATTACCACCAGGCCCACAGTCCCTAACACTGAATGCACTAAAGGCCATAATAAACATGACAAATGCAAGGTTTGGGAACAAAAAAAAGATTGTAAACAGCTCTTTTTTTTTAACACAATGGAGGGTGTACTTAGAACGGCTAGATGGTCTTCTCCTTCTTCTTGCTGTCATTAACCCCTTCTGTACCGGCCACGTATTCTTAATTTTCTTCTAGCAATACAGTATTTAGATGATTTGTGCAGTTTAAGAAGGATCTGAGGTATAAAAAGGGTTAAGTGAGATAGTTTGAAGCCATGTTATTGCTACAGGTCCTTCCTAAACTGAATAAAGTAGGTTAAAATTAGCCAAAGAAATATAAAAAAATAAGTGAGATAGTTTGAAGCCTTGTTATTGCTACAGGTCCTTCCTAAACTGAATAAAGTAGATTAAAATTAGCCAAAGAAATATAGAATAGACGTCGCCGGTACAGAAGGGGTTAAAGATGGCATACGCAACTAACATCTAAGTGACGCTCGGATGCTAGATTCACTTCCGCTATGTCTCTCCAGACACTTTAAAGGCTCACTTCAGAGTCACCATCTACAGGTGACACTCAGGAGTGACCCCCAAGAGGCTTTGGATACCATACCCCTCCTCACCCCCAATACAGGTCTCCCTCAGTATCCGATGTCCCTATTTACGTTATTATTACAGTATAGGTTTTTAGGTGTTTTTGTTCGGGTTTTGGCGGTTCCGAGAACGCATCCCCATTTACCCCATTAATTTTAGGGTTCGCTATACAATTTTTCTATTTAAGATCGGGTTTCAGGAATGTAACCCAATTGTAAATCGAGGGAGACCTGTACATAACCCATGTAGAATTATGGTTAGCTACATTTTCCTTTGGGTACACTAACTGCTTATTTCATGCTTAATTCCTTTTTTCTGTGCAAATGTTATCATTCCTATATGTTTATATGATTGACTGTGTGTGAATGAGGCTGCACTTGGAATATGCGAACCAGGTGTGGGCTCCATATATGGTAAAGGATATAGAAGCAGTGGAGAAAGTGCAGAGGAGAGCTAGCAAGCTAGTACCAATGTTGAAGAACGCGGGCTATGAGCAGAGGTTGAGGACACTGGGACTTCCGACACTGGCATATAGGAGAAAGAGAGGGGATATGATAGAGACTTTTAAGATAGTGTCAGGAAAGTATGATGAGGATGTGTGTGAAGGTATCTTCTTGATGCAGGAGGGAACAAGAACGAGAGGACACTCTAAGAAAATTTACAAAGAAAGAAATAGGCTTGAAAAGGCAAAGAACTCATTTTGTGATAGAGTGGTAAATGAGTGGAACGCGCTGCCCCAGTATGTAGTCGATTCCGAATCAATAAGGAAGTTTGAAAGTAATCTTGATAAAGCATGGGGAAGACAAGATTTGAAGTTTGATTATAAAGAAAAAATACAGAACAGTAAAAATTTTGCGTCTGCTGCCGCCGCCGCCAACACAGTGAACGACCGCAGTAGTGCAAGTACTGGCACTGAGCTGGATACACAGGCCTAGTTTGCCTTTTTCCAGAGGATCTACTGTAAGAAACTGTAAGAAAATTAAACCTATGAAAAGCAAAAAATAAGGGGGATCTAGGGCCGATCGACCAATTAGCTAATTTCCGGTAGATTACGTTGTTCAGATAACGCAAATTCACATAACGCATCAACCGATTTCACGTATTTTATTTTTATTTTTTTTCTATGTGAGTGAGGGAGGCAAAAGGCAGAACTGCGTGTAGCGAGTGCCTCCCCCATACTTGAAAGAGTGACAGGGCCAAAATCAAAGGACGTTCGAGCCAAAATTCCTGGACACACAGAGTTTGAAGCAATTTAAGTCATAGGAGGGAAAGACAGATTCTGGGAGAGAGTTCCAGAGCTCAGCTGTTGAATATAAGAAAGACTGAGAGTAACATTTCACTCTTGGGTTGGAGGGTTGCACAGAGTAGGGGTGGGATTGTGTTGCAAGACGGGTGAGTACCACGTACCCTACGTATGGGAGGTGGTATACACTGGGAGAGCTCTGAGGAGCACTGATTATTGTAGTAGCAATAGAATAGCGAGTGAGATGCAACATTGCGGCGAAGAGAGAGTTTGCAAAGAGTTGGTGAGTGGGCGGGAATTAATGATATGACAGGCCTTCCTTTCTACTTTGTCTAGAAGTGCGGTGCGAGAGGATCCTCCCCACACATGTGAACAATACTGTACTCAATACAGGGATGCACTGTGCCCCTGTAGCCTACAGAGCAAGAAACTGTGCAGGAGTAAAGAACCCCCTGTGGCGGTTGAGCACACCCAGCTTCTGGGAGGCTGCCTTAGCAAGAATGGTAATATGGTCCTTCCAAGTGAGAGCAGAAGAAAAAGAGACACACCAAGAATATATGAGACCCTACTGTATGTATGTATGTATGTATGTATGTATGTATGTATGTATGTATGTATGTATGTATGTATGTATGTATGAATCGATTCCGAATCAATAAGGGAGTTTGAAAGTAATCTTGATAAAGCATGGGGAAGACAAGATTTGAAGTTTGATTATAAAACAAAAATACAGAATAGTAAAAATGTTGCGTCTGCTACCGCCGCCGCCAACACCGTGAACGACCACAGCAGTGCAAGTACTGGTACTGAGCTGGATACACAGGCATAGTTTGCCTTTTTCCAGAGGATTTACTGTAAGAAACTGTAAGAAGAAAGTATGTATGTATGTATGTGTGTTTTTTTTTTTTTTTTTTTTTTTTTTTTTTTTTTTTAAAGAGACAATGAATGGAGGAAGGAAAAACACATATAAAACAAAAAGGTCCATGTGCCTAAAGGCATCCTCCATTCATGAAATGTTTGTAACAACTGGATTTAAACATTTGTAGATTGTAAGTTTGTGGAAAGCAATTCGAGGGAAGTGAATTCCAAAGAGTAGTAGCTCTGGGGATAAATGAATTCTGATAAGCAGAAGTTCTGCATTGTGGAGGAGAAAGTGTAAATTCATGGGCGCTCTCAGGTGCCCTAGTTCTACGGGGAAAGATGTGGAGAGGCGGCACAATTGAACCAAGTTCCTCGGAACAATTGCTGTGAAAATATCTGTAGAATAATGCAAGGGATGCAACGTTTCTTCGTATGGATAATGTAGGAAGGTCCTGTGTGATTGCAGGGTTATTGATTAATCTAATAGCTTTATTTTGAATTTTGTCCAACTGCCTCAATGCAACCACTCCACTTCCACCCCACAGAGGTGAACAGTAATCCATCTGAGAACGCACATGACTTTTATATATTACGGCCAACTGCTCGTCAGTCTGGAGAGGGCTGGTCTATCAGAGTGAGAACTGAGCAATCTCTGCCATACCCATAACTTACTCTGACTGTTCCTTTTACTTATATATTTTCTAGATCTCAAGTGACGGCGTCTCTTCCGTGGATTGATCTCCCAATCTACCAAGATTGGAAGCCAAAGCGTCACATTTTTCCTTTGCCCCTCAACTTTCTCTTCATAATTGCTGAGGGGCACAGGGCCCTGGGTGGGGCTTTGGTTTCCCGGGCGTTTCCGCTCCCTCCTCAGCTCCCCGCCATGGAGTGGCTTCGGTCACTCCAGGCTTTATTGTGGTCGGCTGGGAGGGTTCTGTGGGGGCGCTCTGTTATGGCCTTGGGGCTGTTCGGCCAGGCAGCTTGGGGAACAACAACAACAACAACAACAACAACAACAACAACAACTGCTCGTCAGTGAAGAATTCTCGAACTCTGTACAGTAGTCCCAGTTTTTTAGAGGCATTCTTAGCAATGTTTCTAACATAATGTGTCCAGCTCAAGTTAGTAGTTAATGTTACACCGAGAATGTCAATACTAGGGGAAGTGGGAATATTTACATCATTAAAAAATATATGGGAGTCAGTGAGATTCTGTCGGTTAGAAAATTGAATGTACTTGGTTTTCTGTGCATTAAAGGAAACTAGATTCTTTTGTCCCCATTCATTAATTCTAGAAAGGTCCTGGTTCAGAGAAATTGCAGTGTTTATTTTTAAATTTATAAGATCGGGTTGGGTGAAAGAATTGGTAAATGTGAAGGAACTGTGGAGTGTTGAGTCATCTGTGTAGGAATGTATTGGATTATGAGTGGTAGATATGAGATCATTGATATGAATGAGGAACAGAGTTGGGGCCAAAACTGATCCCTGGGGAACACCAGCATTTATTGAGTGAAATTGAGAATAAAGGCCATCTACCATTACACATATTTTTCTGTTATGAAGATAAGAAGAAATTAGTGGAACTAATGATGCAAGGCCGTAGTGTGACATCTTCGACAATAAGGATTGATGCCAGACTCTATCAAATGCCTTTGATATATCCAGTGCTATTGTATGTGTTTCACCATGTTGGTCTGTAGCTTGGTTGATTTGATGCATAAGAAGGCAAAGAATGTCTGCAGTTGATCGACATCGTCTAAAACCATATTGCCTATCACTGATTAATTTATTATAATTTCAAAGACTTTACCAAGAGTGGAAGTTATAGCTATTGGTCTGTAGTTTGATGGATCTGAAGAGGCACCTTTTTTAGGAACTGGATGGATGTTTGCTTCTTTCCAGGGTACTGGGAAGCATGAGGTATGAGTGCACAGACGAAAAATTTTTGCCAATACAGGAGCGAGCACCAAGGAGCAATTCTTAAGTACTATTGGAGGAATTTCATCTGGACCAGGAGCCTTGTCTACTGAGAGATTCTGCAAAATAGTTTTGACATGTCTGGTGTGGATCTTAGGTGAGGGAATTTCAGGTGAATTAAAATTAAGTACAGGGACATCTTGATTTATTTCATCTAAGGTTGAGTTGGTGGAGAAAATATCCGCAAGAAGGTTAGCTTTACCTCGTGGGTCACTTACAAGATTGCCAGTCGGAGATTTTAATGGTGGAATGGATGAAGCAGTAGTGAAGTTGGATTTGAATGAGTTAAGAGTAGACCAAAATATTTTGTTATCATTTGGATTATTTAGAAGTTTATTTGCCTGCTTGTGGAGAAAGTTTGATTTAGTTAGGTTTAATACAGTTTTGGCATGATTTCTGATGTTTCTAAAGTAATTAAAGGTTTCATGTGTTTTTGATCTTGTGTATGCATTGTAGGCTATTGATTTTTGTTCAGTTACTCTAGCACAATTATGGTCAAACCATTTAGGTGAATTAGATCTTTTACTGTACTTTTGATGAGGAATAAAAGTTTCCATTCCAATTTTTACAAATCTTGTATGTGGCTCAAGGTGGAGTGTGCATCATTAGAAAAGAAAGAGGTCCAGGGAATATCAATAAAAAAACCTTGAAGACCCTCCCAGTCTGCCCTATCGTAATGCCATTTAGTCACCAAAACAGGTTCAGAGTGGGAAGGTGTGGTAGGTGATAGACAGGTGGCCTGTATCAGACAGTGATCAGAAGATCCAAGCGGGGACCTTACTGTAACATCATAATTTTCTGAATTGGTTGTTAAAAATAAGTCCAGTAGGTGGGAATTATGATTAGGATTATCTGGTACACGGGTGGGTTAGTTGACTAGTTGAGTGAGATTAAATGAGTCTGCAAATAGCTCACATTCAAGACCAGCATCATCAGTCCTGGCTGAATGAGTGAGCCATTCAACATTATGGACATTAAAATCACCCAACACAGTGATTTCAGAAGAAGCATTTAAGTTGAGGACACTGAGTTGTGAGGACAGAGAATCAAAAAGACTTTGCTCTGGAGGAGTATTTGGGGAACGGTAGATGCAACATATGTATTTAAATTTACCAGCCGAAATTAATTTGTATATAGAATAATCAAAATAGGGACAATTGAAACTAGTAACCTTCTCCAGGGCAATTTCAGATTTTGCGAAGGAACATACCGGTACACCTCCTTTAGGTCTGAAATTTTGGAGCAGTTGATAACCTGGAAAATTAAATCTAGACGTGTCAGATGTGGATGTTACTTGAGTCTCTGTCAAAAAAAGGAGAGTAGGGGATTTTGCTTGAAGAAATTGGTGTACAGAATTGATGTTAGAGTGAAGTCCCCTTATATTACTACAGTAATGTACAGTAAACCCCCGCTACGTCGGACCTCTAAATGTCGGAAACCCGTACCTGCCGGACCGGCAACGGCCTCCCGGATACGTACTTCCGTTTGCCGGACATTTCCGTCATCGTTCCGACAGTCTCTAACAGTGTCGGAAGATTCTCTCAGTTTTTGAAAAAATAAGGGCAAATGTCCGTCATAACCGTCCAATGTTCGTCGTCTGATATCTCGTATGTTCCCGAGATGTGTCCGATAGTATCGAAAGTGTCAGATGATGCGCTCCCATCCCCGGGTGAATGTCCGTCAAAACGGGGATCCGTTGGAGCGCCGGTATAAAGGCTAGGCTCTGAACTGAGTCACCCGCTTGGACGAGACGCGTCAGCACGATCTAGCTGGTGTTGTGTTACACATCTCCGCCGTGTATATTCCCGTTTATCATGCCACCCAAAGCGTAAGGTGACCTCGATATCACTTGAGATGGAGAAGGGGAGTGAGGTATTTACCTAATTGTAGTTTACAGGAGTTGAGCTAAGCTCGTGTTGTCCCGTCTCTCAGTCTACTTTCATCCAATTTTTTCTTGAAAATATGGATGTTCCTTGCCCCTACCACCTCCTCCTCCTCCAGCCTATTCCATTTGTCAATACATCTATAGGGGAAGCTAAACTTCCTGATATCGTTCTTGCAGGTAGGTCTTTTTACTTTGTAGCTGTGGCCTCTAGTTATTCCTGTATCCATAATTAATATATACCTCTCTATCCAGCCTCTCCAGCCCTCGGGTGCATTTGTACATCATTATCATGTCTCCCCTCTCTCTCCTCTCTTTTAGACTCGGTAGATTTAATTTTTCTAGCCTCCCTTCATATGGCAGTTCTCTGAGACTTGGAACCAATCTAGTAACTGCTCTCTGGATTCTTTCTAACTTGTGAATATGCTTCTTAAGATGCAGGGACCCCACCACTGCTGCATACTCCAATCTTGGTCTAATCATACTTTTTATAATTTTCGCTAACATGTTCTCATCCAAGTAGTTCAGAGCAACTTTCATATTCCCGGCCATTGCATACATTCCGCTAAAGAGCTTGTTAATATGTTTCTCTGGCGAAAAGCTATCTTGTATAATCAACCCTAAATCCTTTTCTTTTTCAGCCTTGCTAATTATATTATCTCCCATCCTGTACTCCCAATTTGGTCTATTCACACTTCTTCCCATATTTAACACATGACATTTCTATCTATCTATCTATTGCCTGACGCCGTGACCCCCGAAGGGGTGGCCACGAACGAACCGCCCCCCTGCACCTCTGTCCCCAGTCAGTCGACGCCGCTCCCCCCAACCAGCACCGCCTTCGTTCATGTACTTCCTCACTCCATCCTTCCACCTCTCATTCGGTCTACCTCTCCCTCTCTGTCCCTCCACCTCGCTCTCGTACACCCTCTTAGTCATTCTCTCGCTTTCCATACGTTCCATATGGCCGAACCATCTCAAGTTGTTCCTTTTCACACTTTCCCGCACATCTACCTCCATACCACACCTCCTTCTTACTTCCTCATTAGTCTGCCTATCCCTCCATGTAACTCCGCACGCACTCCTTAAGTAATTAATTTCCACTGCTCTCACTCTTGGTCTGAGTCTCTCAACCAACGTCCATGCTTCGCTTCCGTAAGTCATGATATTTACTTATATTAAATTTCATTTTCCACTTGGTGCTCCATTCGTATATTTTATCTAAATCCCCTTGCAGCTCCTCACAACTACTTATATTTGTTATTTGTCTCATAATTTTTAAGTCATCTGCAAACATTGACATGTAGGAGTTTATGCCTATCGGCAGGTCATTCACGTACATAAGGAACATAAGAGGCGCCAACACAGATCCCTGTGGCACACCACTCTCAACTTTCCACCACGATGAGTAAGTTCCTCTAATGTTGGTCCTCATTTCTCTATCTGTTAAATAGCTCATTATCCATTTCAGCAAACTCACCCTGACACATCCTATTATCTCAAGCTTAGATAGCAATCTCTTATGTGGTACCTTATCGAATGCTTTGGAAAGGTCTAAGTAGACGCAGTCCACCCATCCGCCTCTTTCTTGCAGTACATCTATCACCCTACTGTAGTAACATAGCAGACTGGTAACACAAGATGTCCCTTCTCTGAATCCAAATTGCTTTGGCGTTATTATCTTCTTTCTCTCCAACATTTTCATCCATCTCTTCCTAATTAGCCTTTTACAAATCTTGCATACAATACTAGTAAGTGAAACTGGTCTATAGTTTAGAGGGTCCTCAGGGTTTCCATTCTTGTATATCGGAATGATATTAGCTCTTTTCCATTCAACAGGAACCTGTCCTTTATCTAAGGAAGCTTGAATTATGTCCCTCAGTGGCTCCACTAATTGCTCTGCACACTCCTTTAAAACCCAGGCAGACACTTCATCCAGTCCCATAGCTTTCCTTACTTCAAGTCCTCTCATCACAGATAACAGCTCATCTCTAGTTATTTCAATCTTGCTAAGACCACTCTCCAGTACTCCCGCCTGTGGTTCGTCAAAACTTTCCTCGCTAGTAAAAACCGACCCCAATTTGTTATTCATAACCTCGCACATGTTCGATACATTTTCATACGTCCTAGCATCTACTCTTAATTTAGTAATTTGTTTCTTTACTTTCAACTTACTGTTTATATATTTATAAAACAATTTAGGGTCACTTTCACATTTATTTACTATGTTCTTCTCATAGTTCATTTTAACTTGCCTAATTATGTTAACATATCTATTCCTCTCCTGTTTATATTTATTCCGATTACTCTCAGTGTTCCTTCTTCTTAATCTAGCCCAAGCTGCATCACACCTACCCAAAGCTCTTTTGCATTTCAAATTAAACCATGCTTTCTGCGTAGTAAAATTTCCAGTTTTATATCTTGGGACAAACAGATTGGTTCCTTCTCTATAAATTTCAAGGAATCTACTATATTTACCTTTGTACTGTACATCTTGTTCCTTCAAATTAAGATCCCAATCTATTCCCTCTAAATATCTTTTCAAGGATACATAATCAGCTTTACTATAATTTAGTCTGTCATTTATATAGCTATTGTCTAATCTATTGGCATTACTCGAGATCAACTTCCATTTTAGTAATAGGTGATCACTTTTACCTACAGGACATAGATAGTTTATATCACTAATTTCGTGAGGATCTTTTGTAAAAATCAGGTCGAGTTTAGAAGGTTCGTTATTACCCCTCATTCTAGTATTCTCCTTCACATGTTGTGCAAGTACATTATCCGTAACCAACTCTAATAGCCGACTTCCCCAAGATCTCTGATTTGGCCCTGCATTTCCCGATTCCCAATCAACCTCACTACAGTTGAAATCTCCTACCAAGATCAATCTATTCTTCCTTAATTAAAAGAGAAGTAAGTGGAGTGAGGTGGAGGACAGTGAATGGACCGGTTTTCAATGAAGGGGTGAGTGTTGTTCCTTACTTATTGTTCCATATAAACTACTATACAGTACTGTATGTGCTATTATATCAATATACAGTCAGTCCCCCTAATACACGTATCCTCAGTCCGCGTTTACCCTATTCCGCGCCGAGGGGTAAAACAGGTACCGTACTCAAAATCCCTAAAACACGAATCACAGTTGAAGAGTGGTGTAAAAATGCTGTTTTTTGTATTCCGCGCCACCCCCCCTCCCTACTCCGCACGCACACCCCTCGGAGGCCTAGGTTTCCCCGGCCCCGGATATACCCATAGATTTCCCGATCGCAGTAGTGCCTTCACCAGTTTATTCTTCATAAGCATTTTTAAGTTGTTGAAGGGTGTAGGAAGGCAGTTGTTACACAATAAATGGGTCAAGTCTCAGCGCACGGACGCTTAAGGATATTGGGACTGAGAAGCGCGCGCGCGCCGGGTAGCGGCTGAAGCTCTGCAGAAGGGCCGGGTAGCGGCCCTTCTGCAGAGCTGTCCTTACCTAAGGGAGCCCGGGTAGGAAGGGTTAACCCTTCCCGCCCGGGCTCGCTATCCTAAGGACATTATTGAGATCCGGGCGATCTGGCCGAAAAACATCTTTAACCCGTGGAGCCCTGGCTAGTTTTGTATTGTTTGTTCACCAGAACCCGGCCGGTTTTCAAAAAATGGTTTTATTCCAGAAACAATAGCGAATGGGTTAGGAACGAAGGAAAAAACCACGAAAAACCGCTCAAAAAGCTTAAAGAATGGTCCTACAGAGCCCCCGAAAACGTATTTTACAAGAGTAAAAAATTGAAGGCAATTACCCCAAAAAAACAGGTTATTGCGCGCTCACGCGCACGCACGTGGACTTTGAGAGTTTTCAACCATCGGCACGGTTGCGTGGGATACGTACACAGTTCCTATACAAATCTGAGCCCTCTCGAGTGGCTACACCTGAGGTTACGGTCGGAGCAATTAGGGTGACTCGTCAGACGCGTCGCTGGGGCTGTGCGTTACATACATCGCCGACGCGTCGCTGGGGCTGTACGGGTTAATAGGCTACCCGTATCTTTATTTTAACTGCTAGAGAATTCCCACACATCTCTAAACGTAATGCTATTTCTTATCTGTAAACTGGTGTTGAGTAGAGCTCTCTAGGTCAACTGGTTCAGTTGTGATGACGATTTCCGTGGAGAGAGATTCGATACGATGTTCGCAATATCGACCTTTGCAGACACTAATTTCGTCATACCATACAAAAACAACATTGATCCGACGTCTCCTTCTTGGTTTCGGATGTGCGGTGTCGCAAAGACAGGCTTTGTTTACATGCGTCGGACGCACGGCTTTCAAACCAAGCTTAATAGGCTTTCAAGCTTACGGATTTTAAAATGACACCCGGGCTCCTGGCCATCTGCCCCAGTGTCATTTTAAAATGCTGCCCGGGCGGGAAGGGTTAAATACAAATGAGGCGTTAACATACCGAGCGGAGATGCCCCGGACGTAGTTGGTGTGTGTATCTGTCCCGGAGCTACCACGGGTGACGCTGGTGTGACCCCCGGGGCGGGACACTGTGGGGGACCAGTGTTGGGGGGGCCCACACCACCACCCTCCCGGGGGGCTTGTTTACGCTGCAAACGTTTCTCCTCCAACTCCTTCTGGATTTTGTAGATTTTCTCGGCCAAGAGGTGGTAATATTGAGGCTGCAAAGATAAATAAATATAAGATAAATAAATATATATATAATTAAATATATAAATAAATATAAATATAAATTAAAAAGTAAAACTTGCAAACTAAACAAACCAAAACTGGGACAATATAAAGTCAAAATAACTTATCAAAATTGCTATGTGGAAACAACGCTTACTAAATTAAATTTATGAAATAAAAGCACACAATCCACCACATAGGGTGTACATTACTATATGAGCAAGTTAATCTGTTTCCCAAGCAAACTAATCGCACTCATAACAACGCACTATCGTCACGTTGTTGTTGTTGTTGGTGATGGGCTGGTCTATCAGAGTGAGAACTGAGCGATCTCTGCCATACCCATAGCTCACTCTGACTGTTCCTTTTACTTATATATTTTCTAGATCTCAAGTGACGGCATCTTTTCCGTGGATTGACCTCCCAATCTACCAAGATTGGAAGCCAAAGCGTCACATTTTTCCCTTGCCCCTCAACTTTCTCTTCATAATTGCTGAGGGGCACAGGGCCCTGGGTGGATACCTTACCTTTGGATACCTTTGGATGTGTTCGCCGCTCCTCTAGCGGCACCAAGGAGCGCGACGCCCCTCGTTATGGGTGGTGATTTGGTGCAGTAGACTGTTTGAAGCGACAGCTCGCTCCCTTGCGAGGATGGGCTCGTCTGGCACTTTTTGCAGTTCGACATCTAGGGCTCTCTTGAAGTTTTCTAACGAGACGTCCCTCATGTCATGTGGGAGTTTGTTGAAGAGACGTGGGCCTCTGTGTGATAACCAGCCCTCTCGCAGAGAGCCCATAGCACCCCTGTTATTCATCCGGGGATTTCGCATTCCCAGCCTCTCCTATCACTGAATTTCATGACTATCGGAGTATGTAGGTTTGGTACTAAACCCTCTGCGATTTTCCATGTGTATATTATTAGGTAACGTTCTCTTCTACGTTCCAGTGAGTACAGATTCAGTGCTCTTAAACGCTCCCAATAGTGTAGATGTTTTATCGAACTTATATGCGAAGTGAAATTGCTTTGTACATTCTCTACGTTATTTATTTCACCTGCTTTATATGGGGATGTTAATACGCTACAGTATTCAAGCCGCGGTAGCACTAGAGATTGGGGCTTTGGTTTCCCGGGCGTTTCCGCACCCTCCTGAGCTCCCCGCCATGGAGTGGCTTCGGTCACCCAGGCTTTATTGTGGTCGGCAGGGAGGGTTCTGTGGGGGCGCTCGGTTATAGCCTTGGAATTGTTCGGGGCCTTGGGGCTGTTCGGCCAGGCAGCTTGGGGAACAACAACAACAACAACAACAATGAATAGATATAATATAATAAAGAAAAATCATTGCAAAATATGAAGAAGCAACAACAGATTTAAACAAAGAGTACTCTTTTAACAAGAACAATTAATTTAAAAAATAAATAATAATAATAATAATAATAGAAAAAGATAAACAATTATCACATACAGACAAAAAGTAAGCAGAGGTTATACAAGAATCTTCAAGTTAAAAATGCTTGATTAAAATTATAGATGTCAAATTTTAGAATAGTCACAATAATTGACCTTAAAAAGATTAAATTTAAGTAACAATTTACTTGCCTCAAAACCTCTGTCTACTAAGAGTCTGTACAGTAACCTAGCTCTAGCCCAAAAGTCATCTACTTTAGTGCAAATTTTACAAAATCTTATTGACTGGGAATAAAAACAATTACAAGTTATTTTATTATCGATATTACTACTAGAGAAAGGAAAGTTATTAAGTTAAAATTCAAATCACTTTGTGATATACTTTAAGTATGCAATGTTCATTAAAAATCTCTATATTTATATCAAGAAAATGTTCAACTTAATCATTTACGTTACATTGTGTGAGGGGAACAGAATTAGGATAAATAAGTTTAGCAACTTGATTCAAATTTAACAAATTGCAAACGAGAATATCATCTATATTTCTATTTCTAGCAAAATTTGCTACCACTAAAACTCTATCAGAACAAGTCGTAAATTGCTTAAAATACATTAAAAGTACTCATAAAAGATATTGTAATACCATCATGAGAAGAACTGGCATTGGAGTGTTGACAATTCGTTAGAAGTTATTGATAAAATAAATACCATGCCGAAAGTTACCTCGGTACATAGGTTCGACTTTTCAACTTTGTATACCAATTTGCCTTTAGATTTAGTATATTCAGAGCTTTGCTTTATTATAGATTTGCACTTTGACAGGTTCGTTAGGAATGGTAATTATTTCAAAAATGTTTATACATATTTTAATAATGCATCACTTAGCTCTACTCCCACTAGTTCTGTATTTTGATAGAACTAAACTTAAAGATGCCCTTAAATTCCTCCTTTTCAATACTTATGTTAGATTCGGGCCGTACATTTTCAAACAAATATTAGGAATTCCTATGGGTGGAAATGCTAGCCCTTTAATTGCAGACTTATTCTTGCTTGCTTTAGAATTTAAATATATAAAAGACTTAGTTGACAGTAGCAAGAAAAATAAAATTCCAGAAAAATTAGCACTTGCTAAACTGTTAAGTAATAATAGTAGATATATTGATGATATTCTTGTTTGCAATTTGTTAAATTTTAATCAAGTTGCTAAACTAATTTACCCTAATTCTATTCCCCTCACACAATGTAACGTAAATTATAAAGTTGAAAATGTTCTTGATATAAATATAGAGATTGTTAATGAACAGTGCATACTTAAAGTATATCACAAAGTTGATGATTTTAATTTTAACGTAATAAACTTTCCTTTCCCTAGTAGTAATATCGATAGTAAAATAACTTATAATTGTTTTTATTCCCAATTAATAAGATTTTGTAAAATCTGCACTAAAGTAGATGACTTTTGGGCTAGAGCTAGGTTACTATACAGACTCTTAGTGGACAGAGGTTTTGAGGCAAGTAAATTGTTCCATAAATTTAATCTTTTTAGGGTCAATTATTGTGACTGTATTCTAAAATTTGACATCAATAATTTTAATCAAGCATTTTTAACTTGAAGTTTCTTGTATAACCTCTGCTTACTTTTTGTCTGTATTTATTGTTTATCTTTTCTTTTTCTTTTTCTATTATTAATATTAATATTGATGATTTTTTAAATTTATTGTTCTTGTTAAAAGAGTACTCTTTGTTTAAATCTGTTGTTACTTCATATTTTGCAATTATTTGTCTTTATATTATATGTATTCATTGTAGATAGTATCAATTGCTTACTTTTGCGATTTCCTTAGTTTATTTGTGCTATAAATGTAGGTTATTTGTAGGGTAGTTATTGATAGGGGTCACCTGAGGCATGCTATGCTTACCTACCCGATAGCACTATCGTTAGTGAGTGCT
Organism: Paralithodes platypus; assembly: GCA_032716605.1. Classification (NCBI taxonomy): domain Eukaryota; kingdom Metazoa; phylum Arthropoda; class Malacostraca; order Decapoda; family Lithodidae; genus Paralithodes; species Paralithodes platypus. The sequence goes on from CM064558.1 coordinate 12,517,789, forward strand.
GTACTGTATTTTATATATTATTTTGTAATAGTATAGATATCTTATCAATATTTGTATTTTGTACTATTGTTAATGTCTTGTCATGTTGCAAATTTTATTTTAAATAATATTTTGACATTTAACATGTAGTTTCTTTATTCATGCAGAGTTTAGTAAAATTTGCCAGAACGTCCCGGACTTCCCAAACTTGACTACTTCCTTTAACGTGACGATAGTGCGTTGTTATATGTGCGATTAGTTTGCTTGGGAAACAGATTAACTTGCTCATGTAGTAATGTACACCCTATGTGGTGGATTGTGTTCTTTTATTTAATAATTTTCATTTTAGTAAGCGTTGTTTCCACATAGCGATTTTGATAATTTAATTTGACTTTATATTGTCCTTGTCCCAATTTTGGTTTGTTTAGTTTGCAAGTTTTACATTTTAAATTATTACTTAACAATTTAGCAAGTGCTAATTTTTCTGGGACTTTATTGTCAACTAAATCTTTTATATATTTAACCCTTGTCTAGCGGGGTGTTTTGGGCTCATTTGGGCATATTCAGGCCCTCCTGAATGATCAATCAAGTATCTGCATGAAAAGAAATGTATTCAGCAAAAAACTAGGCGCTAAAAGCTTCAAAATGAGACCAGAACGAGCTACGTAGCACTCGTGGTTCTTTTGCAGTGGTGCCACGAACATGGGAGTTTAGCGTATAGTGGTATATTTTTCCCAGCTATGCTCACTACTGGCTACACTGCCGGCCTCTCGAGAACACAGGGAACATGAGTTAATGAGCGGCGGTAAGCCCTGGGAGTCGGCTGTCTGGCCCGCTGCGCTCCCGGCCATTTGCACTCGATTTTAACCCTTTAAAAGCCTTAATAATGCTCCTACCTTGCTGCAAATTGGTGCACGACTTAAGTTGAGCGCCGCCAATAAGGGGTTAAATTCTAAAGCAAGCAAGAATAAATCTGCAATTAAAGAGCTAGCATTTCCAATCATAGGAATTCCTAATATTTGTTTGAAAATGTAAGGCCCGAATCTAACGTAAGTATTGAAAAGGAGGAATTTAAGGGCATCTTTAAGTTTAGTTCTATTAAAATATACTGAACTAGTAGAGTAGAGCTAAGTGATGCATTATTAAAATATGAATAAACATTAATGAAATAATTACCATTCTTAACGAATCTGTCAAAGTATAAATCTATAATAAAGCAAAGTTATGAATATACTAATTAAAATGTAAAACTTGCAAACTAAACAAACCAAAACTGGGACAAAGACAATATAAAGTCAAATTAACTTATCAACACTTACTAAAATAAAATTTATGAAATAAAAGAACACAATCCACCACATACAGTAGGGTGTACATTACTACATGAACAAGTTAAACTGGTTCTAAAGGCCAATTGGTGTACAAAGTTGAAAAGTCGAAGCTATGTACCGAGGCAACTTTCGGCATGGTACCGGTATTTATTTTATCAATAACTTCTAATGAATTACATACATACATACATAAAATTTTAAGACCGAGTGTTCCACACATAAGTGCAGTCTCAGTCTCTTGTCCTAATGGCGGTATTCCAGGCAACCCTGTTAAGGGCTGCTTCACTTGTCAAGTTCTTGGATTTGAGATCGGCACGTATAGTCCGATCCCAGGTCTTCCTCGGTCCACCCCTTGGTGCAGCTCCCTCCACAATCACAGACCTGCATTTTTTCACCCAATTTTGTTCATCCATTCTCTCCACATGTCCATACCATCCCAGTCTACTTGTACGCATCACCTCGCTAATACTCTTTATACCTAAACGTCTCCTCGGCTCAACATTTGTTATTCTATCCTGCAGCCTGGCCCTACACATCCATCTCACCATTCTCATCTCATTACGCTCCATTCTGTTGACATCCTCTACTTTAACGGCCCATGTTTCTGAGGCATACGTCATTGCAATTCTAACACATGAGGCATACACCTTTCCCTTCAGGGGGAGAGGCATTCTTTTCATGGTCAGGATTGGCATCAATTCTCTGAACTTCCCCCAGCCACACCTAATTCTAGCAACAGTGGCAGCCTCGGCCCCACCACCGGCAGAGATGGTATCTCCTAGGTAACAAAACTTGTTCACCAGCTCCAAAGACTCATTTCCAAAATTCACAGCCACAGGATCATCACTTAACACAAGCTCGCCTTTGCACACTACGCACTCAAATTTCTCTATTTCTGACTTATCGTTCGGCAGGGGCCCCTTTATTCTACTACAGCGCTTACTCCCATGGTGTACCCAACATCGACAGATACTACATTCAATTGAGTTACGCCCACTCCCTTTCCACACACTGCACATGGGTATGCAACTATGCACCGCTCTTTTCCACATTGCCTCGTCTCAATCTACAATGCATAACCTTGGGTTTGTTAATATTGACTCTTAAACCCTTGCTCGCCATGCCCTCTCTACACTCACTGAATTTGGCCTCAGCATCTTGCATACTGTCAGCTATTAGGACTAAATCGTCTGCATAAAACAGTTCCAACGGGAGTCCGCCTCTAAAAACTCTAGACAGTGCCTCCAAGACCATAATAAAGAGGAGGGGGCTTAACACTGAACCCTGATGAACTCCAACACGGACTGCGAACTCATCACTCAGTACACCCTTCACCCTCACCGCACTTCGCGAATCCTCATACATCTTCATTATCACACGAACCAGACACTCTTCCACAGCAAGTTTCCTCATAGCCCACTGCACATCTCTAGGCACCCTATCAAAGGCCTTCTCCAGGTCTACAAACACAGAGTAAAGATCCCTGCCTTTTAGTAAGTATCTTTCCTGTATCTTCTTACAGTTTCTTACAGTTTCTTACAGTAGATCCTCTGGAAAAAGGCAAACTAGGGCTGTCTATCCAGCTCAGTACCAGTACTTGCACTGCTGCGGTCGTTCACGGTGTTGGCGGCGGCGGTAGCAGACGCAACATTTTTACTATTCTGTATTTTTGCTTTATAATCAAACTTCAAATCTTGTCTTCCCCATGCTTTATCAAGATTACTTTCAAACTCCCTTATTGATTCGGAATCGACTACATACTGGGGTAGTGCGTTCCACTCATTTACCACTATCACAAAATGAGTTTTTTGCCTTCTCAAGCCTATTTCTTTCTTTGTAAATTTTCTTTGAGTGTCCTCTCGTTCTTGTTCCCTCCCGCATCAAGAAGATACCTTCACACACATCCTCATCATACTTTCCTGACACTATCTTAAAAGTCTCTATCATATCCCCTCTCTTTCTCCTATATGCCAGTGTCCTCAACCTCTGCTCATAGCCCGCATTCTTCAACGTTGGTACTAGCTTGCTAGCTCTCCTCTGCACTTTCTCCACTGCTTCTATATCCTTTACCATATATGGAGCCCACACCTGGTTTGCATATTCCAGGTGCGGCCTAACCAGCACTGTATAGAGATTCCTGACGATTTCTTCGTCAAGTGACACAAATGTCCTCCTTATCAGCCCTACAATTCTATTGGCTTTGTTTATCTTTTCCGCTAAATGTTCTGAGAAATTTAACTTATTGTCTATCACTACTCCTATATCCTTTTCTGCATTCACTTCCTCCATCGCTTCATACATACTGTATCCTACCTTGTCTATCTTGATTGTCCCAATCCGCATGTACTGTACTTGCATTTTTTTGGATGAAAAGGCATTAACCAATGCTCAGACCATCCCTTCATGCCCTCCACATCTCCTTGAAGCAAACCCACATCTTCCTTACTCCTCACTCTTCTATACAGCTTAGTGTCATCCGCATACAGGTATACCTCACTTCCATTAGTTATAACTTCAGGTAAGTCGTTGATAAATATAACGAACAGTAGTGGTCCCAACACAGATCCCTGAGGAACCCCACTTGTAATTTCCCTCCACCCCGAGCCTATTCCATTCACCAGCACCCTCTGTCTCCGATCTTTCAGGAAGGCTTCTATTCATTTCACACATTTCTCCCCTATATTATAGCTTCTAACTTTCTCTATTAACCTTTTATGTGGAACCTTATCGAAGGCCTTCATAAAATCACAATATACCACGTCTATTACATCACCATCCTCAAGAATTTGCATCCAATCATCTACCACCTTAATTAGCTGTAGTACCGTCGACCTCCCCGGCAAGAATCCGAACTGTCTCCCACTGAAAAGTTGGTTTGATTTCATATGCTCCATTATTCCTTCTCTAATTACCATTTCCATTAGTTTACACACAACACTTGTCAAACTGACTGGTCTATAATTCATCTGCCTGACTATGAAGATAGCATCGGTTGTACCCCTTCCTGGCATAAAACTAAACTGCATATCATCAAAAGAGATGCTTTGCCTGATCAAACCCTCAAGGACTCTCTCACAGACCTTCATGATTTGGTCAAGCATTTTCAGGCCCCTATAATTTCCTCTATCTAGCGCATCCCCTTTTCCTTTGTATATATTTATTATTACACTTTTGAGCCAATCTTCTGGGATTTTCTCATCTTTAATAATGGTGTTCATCAACTCAGTGACTAAGTTTACACCAATCTCCCCTGAGGCTTTTATCATCTCAGCGACAATGTCGGAGCAACCTGGAGCTCTACCGTCCTTCATTTTATTGATTGCGTCGCTCACTACAGCTGGTGCTATCAAAGGAGGGGGCCCAGATATTGGTTTTTCGATACTAAGCTGTTCCTTATCCCATTCAAACTCTACATTTAGCAATCGTTCATAGTGTACCTTCCATGCCAGTTCTTCTCTTGATGGTATTACAATATCTTTTACGAGTACTGTATGTATGTTATGAGAATGTATTTTAAGCAATTTACGACTTGCTCTGACAGAGTTTTAGTGGTAGAAAATTTTGCTGTGCTCCGGCAATAAAGCGATATTTATAAGGTCTTTTGATGAAATCTAATATAAATATAATAAATAAATATAATAAATATAAATATGAAAAATTATACTATCTATCTATCGCCTGACGCCGTGATCCCCGAAGGTGTTGGCCACGAACGAACCGCCCCCATGCACCTCTGTCCCCAGTCAGTCGACGCCCCTCCTCCCAACCAGCACCGCCTTCATTCATATACTTCCTCACTCCATCCTTCCACCTCTCCCTCTCTGTCCTTCCACCTCGCTCTCGTACACCCTCTTAGTCAACCTCTCGCTTTCCATACGTTCCATATGGCAGAACCATCTCAAGTTGTTCCTTTTCACACTTTCCAGCACATCTACCTCCACACCACACCTCCTTCTTACTTCCTCATTTGTCTGTCTATCCCTCCATGTAACTCCGCACGCACTTCTCAAGTAACTCATTTCCACCGCTCTCACTCTTGGTCTGAGCCTCTTCCCAAACGTCCATGCTTCGCTTCCGTAAGTTAGTGTCGGGATTACCACACTGTCATGCATGGACTTCTTCACTTCCATACTGACCACTCTATTTCTTGCTACTGTTTTCAACATTCCTACAACCCTCTTCCCCTGTTGCACCCTCTCCCGCACTTCTTCATCCATAGTCCCATCTTTACTCAACACACTGCCCAGATACTTAAAAGAGTTGACGATCTCCATAGCCTGACCGTTCAACTTCACCTCACACTCTGTGACTTCACCCCATAACCTTGCTCTTCCCCGCATTTACCTTCAAATTCCGTTTTTCGCACACTGTTCCAAACTCATTTACCAGACCCTGCAACTCCCATTCATTATCGCTTATCAAAACTGTATCATCCACAAACAGCAGTATAGGCAGCTTCCACTCATTTCCCTCCCTTTTCAGCGATACACCAACATCCACTGCTCTTCCTAGTATTTCTTTCATGACTCCATCCATATAAACAGTAAATAACCACGGGGACATTACACACCCCTGTTTCAACCCAACACTCAGGTCAAAGAACTCGCTCTGCTCATTCTCCACACGTACTGCCGCCTTTGCACCCTCATACATGCTCTTCACTGCTTTCAGCAACTTGCCATCTACTCCGTATATTCTAAGTACTTTCCACATGCCTTCTCTATCCACTCTGTCATAGGCCTTCTCCAAGTCCATAAAGGCAACATACACCTTTTGTTTCTTCTCCAGATATTTCTCCACAACACAATTCAGGGTAAAAATCTGATCTACACATCCTCTTCCCCTCCTAAAACCTCCCTGCTCGTCGCCTATCCATTTCTCCGTTCTCACTCTCACTCTCTCAATCACTACCCTACTGTACACCTTCCCTACTACGCTTAAAAGACATATTCCTTAGTGGTTACCACACACTCCTCTTTCCCCTTTGCCCTTATATAGGGGGACTATTATGCCAGTCTTCCAGTCATCGGGTGCATTCCCCTTCTCCCATGCTAGTTTGCACATTTTCCATACCCATTCGATCACTATCTCACCACCATACCTCAACATTTCCCCACACACTCCATCTGTTCCTGGTGCTTTCCCCAACTTCACTCTTTTCATGGCTTCCCACACTTCTAACCTCCTGATCCCCACCTCCTCCTCCACTAGTTCTCCTCTTCTCCCTCCCATACCATATCGAACTATGTTTGCTGGCATTTAGCAATTCGTTGAAGTACTCCCTCCATCTTTCGACTCGCTCTTGCTTCTCGGCTAGCATTCTCCCATTCTTATCTTTCACACTCTTACTGTTTCCCTTGCTACCTTCCCTAACTTTCTTGACTTCTTTCCAGAACAGTTTCTTACTCTCCCTCCATTTTACACTCAGATTCCTTCCAAATTCCTCATCTACTCTTCTCTTACTTTCCTTCACTAGTCTCTTCACCACTCTCTTTCTCTCCACGTACCTCGCTCGTTTCTGACTCTCCAAATCTTCATTCCCTCTACTACCCAACCACTCTCTATACACTTTCTTCTTTTCATACACAGCTATTTTTACCTCTTCTGTCCACCATGCTGTACCTTTCACTCACCTCCCTTTTCTCCTCACTCCACACACCTCCTCACATGCTGCACAGACCTCTTCCTTAAACACCTTGCTTATCTCCTCCACTTCCTCCATATCTTCCAGGTCAAACCCACCTAGTCGTCTTTCTACTGCTCTCCTGTACTCTTCCCTGATTTCCTCCTGTAGCCTCTCCACCCTCCTCACCATTCCACCTTCCTCTCGCCTCCCTCCAGCTCTCCTCACCCACTTCTTTTGTATCCTAACCTTAGCTACTATGACATAATGATCAGACAGACCCCTCCAATACCCTATGCACCCTAGCATCCATCACAGATTTCTTCATTCTTTCATCCACACATATATAATCAATCAGTGACTTTCGTTCCACCACTGTCTTATCCTTCATTGTCCACACCACTTTCCATGTGTACCTGTGTATCATTCTGTGTCGGAAGAAGGTGTTGGCTATCCACAACCTCCTCCCCACACATACGTCCACAACTGCACTACCATTCCCATTCACCTCTGACGGTACACCCCACCCTCCCACCACTCATCAACTTTCCTATCACCCACCTTAGCATTCATATCCCCAATCAGAAATATTCTTTTGTTCTTGTCAAACTTATCCAGGCACGCCTCCACATTCACCCAGAACTCCTCTTTCTCTCTTACTTTTGTTATCCTCTGTCGGAGCATACACACACACAATCACCCACGTTTGTATTCCTACTTTCATTCTCACACACACAATCCTTGAACCCACAGACCCAGTCTCTTACACACTCCTTCCATTTGTTACTTACAATCAAACACGCACCTTCTCTCGCTGCTCCCTCACTCACTCCAGCACACACACCCATTCCACACTCCCACTCTCTCACATTTGTACCCTTCCAGTTGGTCTCCGTCATCCAGCCTGGCATTCACTAGCACTTCCAGAACCATGGTGATGGGCTGGTCTATCAGAGTGAGAACTGAGCGATCTCTGCCATACCCATAGCTTACTCTGACTGTTCCTTTTACTTATATATTTTCTAGATCTCAAGTGACGGCGCCTCTTCCGTGGATTGACCTCCCAATCTACCAAGATTGGAAGCCAAAGCGTCACATTTTTCCTTTGCCCCTCAACTTTCTCTTCATAATTGCTGAGGGGCACAGGGCCCTGGGTGGGGCTTTGGTTTCCCGGGCATTTCCGCACCCTCCTTAGCTCCCAGCCATGGAGTGGCTTTGGTCACCCAGGCTTTATTGTGGTCGGCAGGGAGGGTTCTGTGGGGGCGCTCGGTTGTGGCCTTGGCCTTCAACGGGGCCTTGGGGCTGTTCGGCCAGGCAGCTTGGGGAACAACAATAACAACTTCCAGAACCTCTCTTTCTTTTGTGCCATCATTCATGCCACTCACATTCCATGTCCCTATTCTCAGAATGTCCGTAGGCTTGTCCATAATCGGCCGGGGTTCGTCCGCATCCGAGGCCGATTTTTCGTTCATCGTTGCTATGTATTTTTTTTCCGGGTGGGGGTCGCAAGCCCAACCTCTTTAGTCGCCTCTTACGACACGCAGAAGGCACGTGGGGCATATTCTAATCCCTTACCCCCAGGGGGTAATATACATATAAATATATATATACGGTAATAAAACTAATAATCTAATATATTAATTTCACTCCCAACACCTCCCAATGAAATTAATGAAAGCATGTGATACACCCGGGATTCCAACCTGGGTTACCACACACAGATCTTAAACACTCTAACCATTACACCACTAACACAGTTAAAGGTTAAGTACATGACTACGATTTGATATCCATTTATGGAATACTGGATATCAATCTAATCATGTACTCACACTTAACTGCACACTGAATAGCCTAATGTTTAAAGGTGGTGGTGCATGGGTTGAGGTAAACATGGAATAATAATCTTGCAAAATACAATGGCACTGAAATAATTATTAACAATGGTATAAAGGATTATGCGGATCGTCTACACCGGACCTGTGACATCATCGTGACGTCACAGGTACTCATAGGAGTATCCTCATCCTGGACTGGATGGTGGACTTGATTCCTATGACGTCACAGGTACTCATAGGAGTATCCTCATCCTGGACTGGATGGTGGACTTGATTCCTATGACGCCACAGGTCCGGTGTAGTCGATCCACAAAGTCCTTTATACCATTGTTAATAATTATTATCAGTGACATTGCATTTTGCAAGATAATGATCTGCAGGTTGGTGATTATTATTCCATGTTTATCTCAACCCATGCACCACCCCCTTTAAGTGAAAGGAAAGAACATTTTATGGGGCGCAGATCTATAAGCAGAGATCCTATAGTAAATAAGCCTGGGTTGGCCATTCAATGTTTTGGTTTGTTTATTTTGCAAGTTTTACTTTATAATATAATACAGGTCTCCCTCACTATCCGATGCCACAATTTATGATATTATTATAGATTTTTAAGTGTTTGGTTTTGGGGTTTTGGTTGGTCCCAGAATGCATCCCCATTTACCTCATTCATTTTAGGGTTCACTTTGCCATTTTTCTATTTAAGGGGAGATTTCCACTTGAGGGAATATTTGTTTGACCCCTTTCTCGCTCATGTTTAGCCCGATTGCTTTTAAGATTTTAAGACGTTCGCCCCATTAGTTTGCCGATTTTAAGAAGATTCGCCCCATTTATGTCAATTTTAAGACTTTCGTGCTATTTAGGTGTCGATTTTTTCCTGGCGAGTGATAGCGAGCCAGTAATTTAAAATGTAAAACTTGCAAACCAAACAAACCAAAATTGGGACAAGGACAATATAAAGTCAAATTAAATTATCAAAATCGGCATGTGGAAACAACGCTTACTAAAAATTAAATCTATGAAATAAAAGAACACAATCCACCACATAGGGTGTACACTACACATTTACACATGTACACATTTTAGAGGAACCGGCCTTTGGCCGGGAAATTTTTCTACCGAAAAATGTACAAATGTATCCTGAAAGGGGGTCAAGGGGACATGTACTTTTAAGCTTGATGGATGTCTAGGTAACACACTAAAAACCTATGAGAGTTCCGTATGGAGCTCAGTGGTCTGGTTAACCTGCTCTACATAACTAACTACCACTAAAAACCTCCCCTTAAGATCGGGTTTTCAGGAACATAACCCAATCGTAAATCGAGGGAGGCCTGCATTTCTGGATTCCCAAAGATATCACATGAAAACGAACTCAAAAGTTACTGTTCAAATTAACCCCTTATTGGTGGCGCTCGACTTAAGTCGTGCACCAATTTGCAGCAAGTTAGGAGCATTATTAAGGCTTTTAAAGGGTTAACCCTCTCACCACGGAAGACCTCTTGAACGCCCATAAAAAAGCATATAACAGGTACCCGGAAGGCCTCTTGAACGCCAGTGGTTGAAAGCCTGTGAGCTTCGTGTGCGAGGCGTCGGTCCGACGCATGTAAACAACAGCCGGCTGGACCGACGCCCCGCATCTCCGGCCACAAGAAGGAGAGCGTCGCTTGTTCGTGTGTGCCTGTATGTTGTTGTTAAGTATCGAAAAGTGGTGTAAAGTGGCTGTTTTGGCCATAAAGTTATCTCCAATGAAATCATCATCACAGCTCAACCAGTTGACTTAGAGAGCTCTACTTAATGCCATTCTACAGGTAAATAACACAGCTACGCTTGAGGATGCGCGGGAATGCGGAAGCAGTCTGATTAACGAATATACGGTAGCCTAGCCTAGACGTTTTTCGGCCAAAACACCCGGGTTTCGAGGAATATATATATAATACATAGCCGGGGCTGGAGGGTTAAAATAGAGTGCAAATGGCCGGGAGTGCAGCGGGCCAGACAGCTGACTCCCAGGGCTTACCGCCGCCCATTAACTCATGTTCCCTGTGTTCTCGAGAGGCCGGCAGTGTAGCCAGTAGTGAGCATAGCTGGGAAAAATATACCGAAATACGCTAAACTCCCATGTTCGTGGCATCACTGCAAGAGAACCACGAGTGCTACGTAGCTCGTTCTGGTCTCATTTTGAAGCTTTTAGCGCCTATTTTTTTGCTAAATATTTTTTTTTTCATGCAGATACTTGATTTATCATGCAGGAGGGCCTGAATATGCCCAAATGAGCCCAAAACACCCCGCTAGACAAGGGTTAATATAACGAACTGGCGGGTGCCCAACCCCGAAAGGAGTTGAAATAGAGGAGCTATCCCCCCGCCAAAGGTGGCTTTCTAGGGCCTTTCCTAGCTGATGCCGAGAGGATTGGGTTCTAGTCATGTGGTGATGGGCTGGTCTATCCGAGTGAGAACTGAGCGATCTCTGCCATACCCATAGCTTACTCTGACTGTTCCTTTTACCTATATATCTTCTAGATCTCAAGTGGCGGCATCTTTTCCGTGGATTGACCTCCCTACTGCCAACCTAGAAGTTGGCAGATTGGGAGCCAAAGGGTCACATTTTTCCCTTGCCCCTCAACTTTCCCTTCATAATTGCTGAGGGGCACAGGGCCTTAGGTGGGGCTTTGGTTTCCCGGGCGTTTCCGCACCTTCCTCAGCTCCCTGCCTTGGAGTGGCTTCGGTCACCCAGGCTTTGTTAGTGGTAAGCAGGGAGGATTTTGTGGGGGCGCTCGTTTATGGCCATGGCCTAGCTCGAGACCTTGGGGCTGTTCGGCCAGACAGCCTGGGGAACCACAACAACAACGACGACGAACTGATCAAAAATAAACGTTATCGAAACGACAACACACTTAAACAAAATCTATACTGTATGTGGAAAATGCATATATATTTATCGGAATTTAGTTATTTTGTCTTTTTACTGTGTTCGTATACGTTTTGGGTTGTTTATTTTGCAAGTTTTACATTATAACTTTGAAAACAACAAACTTATAATATCCACAAACAGTATCTGTACACCACTGCACGAGACAGTATACATGTGGTACCGGTTATTCCAAGGATTCCAACCTAGGATACTCACAAGAAAATTTTGCGCCCAAACCATTACGCTATCAAGATAGTTAAGGGGACCGACCCGCTTGATTTTTCTTTTTGGGTAGTAGCCAGTCGACCCCATTCAGCCTACTGTTTTAAGACGTTTATTCTAATCCAGGTGTCGATTTACACCTGGAGAGCGATAGCGAGCCAGCATATTTTGGATTAGGTTTTAGACGACTTAATTTGTACATTTTTCGATAGAAAAATTTCTCCGACAAAGCCGGATTTCTCCATACAATGATGGCTCGCTCTCGCTTGCCAGGAAAAATTTGATACCTGAATGGTGAGAAACGTCTTAAAACAGTAGGCTGAATGGGGCCGAATGGATACAACCCAGAGAGACAAAAGCACTTCGGTCCCCTTATCCCTTAATGGACTTACCCTGGAGTTGGCCATCTCGAACATATCACCCTCAACCTTCCTGGCGTAGGCTACAAGGTTCTGCATCCGCTTGTCTAGCATCGCCTGAGGGTCGGGGGTCGGGAAGATTGCTTGTACGCTGCAAACAGACAAAAACTATATTGTAAAGTTGGTTTAACACTTTATAGGAGGGGGGGGGGGGGGGGGGGGGGTGCTTTGCGGGAGACACTTTTTTCCAACCAATTAACCTGCCTTTTGTCTCCTTCATACACATAGGATAAAAATTCTCACCATTCCTACACCTTGCCTAATAAGCCGATGGACAATACATACATACATACATACATACATACATACTGATAATGACTATAATAAGACCAAGATTAGAATATGCAGCAGTGATATGGTCACCACATTTGAAAAAACATATAAACAAATTAGAGAAAGTCCAAAGGATAGCAACGAAGATGATCCCAAGATTGAAGGAGTTGACATATGAGGAAAGACTTAAGACACTACAACTGCCTACCTTGAAAGAGAGAAGGGAACGAGGCGACTTAATAACGATGTTCAAGGGAGTAAAAAGTTTGGAACGAGTAGATAGGGAAGATCTATTCGTGAGGGATAATGGAAGGACAAGAGGGCACGAGTTTAAGCTGAGGAAGGGCAGATGTCGTAAGGACACAAAGAAATTCAGCTTCCCATATAGGAGTATAGAGACTTGGAACAACTTGGAGGAGGAGGTGGTGAGAGCGAGGAAGATTAACATGTTCAAATCTAGGTTGGATAAAAGTAAATATGGAAATAGGGCAACATAAGTTATATGTTAGTCCAAAATACTGGGAACTGGGAATATCCATTACGATACTTGTCTAAGTAAAATGGATTGATTATAAAGTAACTAAGACAGGACAACACGAGCGCTGCTCAATTCCTGTAAACTACAAATAGGTAAATACAAATAGGTAAATACATGCACAAATTTAAAGACCCGAGTGCTCCACCAGAAACGCAGTTCCGGTCTCACATCCTAATGGCGGCGTTCCAGGCAGCCCTGTTCAGAGCTGTCTCACATGTCAGGTTCTTTGATTCAAGATCAGATCGCACGTCTTTCTTGGTCTGCCCTTTGGTACAGCTCCCTCCACGTTAATGTACTTGCTTCTCAGCTCTCCAAATTTATATTTCTGCCAATAAGCTCGCTCAATGACAACTGAATGGGTTGAAAATAGTAAACTAAATATTTCTAAGCTCCCCTGATGGTCACTAAGGCTTTAACCCCTTCTGTTATAACTTTTCATTATATTCTGGCAACTAGTAGACGATTTTGTACAGCTTATGAAAGACGTCTACTAATTCAAAGGCTTCAGACAATCTCAATTAATCCTTTTAAGTTACAATATATCCTTCCTAAGCTTCATAAAATCGTCTAAATGGAGCTATAATTCATTAACAAAGATGTCTCCGGTACAGAAGGGGTTAAAGTGTCTCAGCGTCTAAATGGAGCTATAATGCATTAACAAAGATGTCTCCGGTACAGAAGGGGTTAAAGTGTCTCGGCGTCTAAATGGAGCTATAATGCATTAACAAAGATGTCTCCGGTACAGAAGGGGTTAAAGTGTCTCAGCGTCTAAATGGAGCTATAATGCATTAACAAAGATGTCTCCGGTACAGAAGGGGTTAAAGTGTCTCAGCGTCTAAATGGAGCTATAATGCATTAACCAAGATGTCTCCGGTACAGAAGGGGTTAAAGTGTCTCAGCGTCTAAATGGAGCTATAATTCATTAACCAAGATGTCTCCGGTACAGAAGGGGTTAAAGTGTCTCAGCGTCTAAATGGAGCTATAATGCATTAACAAAGATGTCTCCGGTACAGAAGGGGTTAAAGTGTCTCGGCGTCTTCCCGTACAGGAAAGGGATAATGGTTAAAAAATTAGTAACTCTAATATGACAATGTAAGACAAACCAAACACTATTATGTAACTTACAGTTTATGGACCAGATGATTCCGGAGTTCGTTGGATATACTGTGATGCCATTCTTTGGTCCCTTTAACAGGCTTGGCAGTTACCGCCCCGAACCCTCCCGGCAGCTGGGCGGGCTGGTTCGGAAGGTTTAACCACGAGTCAGGTAACGACTGCAAGAGAGAGAGAAAACCATTAGAGGAGGAGCACTTTTGTAATTATCATTCTTAATTACCACCAATAACTCTTTTAACTACATAACAACAAAATCAATCAGATAACAACTGCAAGAGAGAAAACCATTAGGAGGAGCACTAAAGTAATTAACCCTTCCCGCCCGGGCAGCATTTTAAAATGACACCGCAGCAGCTGGGCAGGAGCCCGGGTGTCCCCTTGAAATCCGTAAGCTTGAAAGCCTATTAAACTTGTTTTGAAAGCCGCGCGTCCGACGTATGTAAACACAGCCGGTCGGAGGCGACGAGCGCACCTTCAAAGACAAGAAGAAGATCGAAGTTTGTTATTGTGTTGTCTGCTAAAACAAATTCAGTGTTGAAAAGTGTCCCATATTGCTAACATCGCCTCAAAACTCTCTCCACAGAAATCGTCATCACAACTGAACCAGTTGACTTGGAGAGCTCTACTCAACGCCAGTCTACAGATTGGAAACAGCAGTACATTTAGAGATATGTGGGAATTTTCTAGCAGTTAAAATAACAAAGATACGGGTAGCCTATTAAATAAGTTTTTCGGCCATATCGCCCGGATCTCAACAACGTCCTTAGGATAGCGAGCCCGTGCGGGAAGGGTTAATCAACATTGTTCTGAAAAACAATAACTTTTTGTAACTCAGTGGTCTGGTTAACCCTTCCTGCCCGGTTGTCATTTTAAAATGACACCACGAAATAAGGGCAGGTGCCCGGGTGTCCTTTCAGGACTTTTAAGCTTGAAAGCCTATTCAGCTTGGTCTGAACGCTGTGCGTCCGACGCATGAAAACCAATAGTGTAGATGTTTTATCGAACTTATATGCGAAGTGAAATTTCTTTGTACACTCTCTACGTCATTTATTTCACCTGCTTTGTATGGGGATGTTAATACGCTACAGTGTTCAAGCCGCGGTAGCACTAGAGATTTGAAGAGCGTTATCATAGGCAATTCACCGCGTGTTTTAAAAGTACGCAGAATCCAACCCGTTAGACGTTTCGCAGCCGCCACTTTGACCTGGTTATGTACTTTGAAACCCATATTTTCAGACATTAATACCCCAAGGTCTTTCACACTGTCTTTCCGTTCTATTATGTGGTTAGATTCTGTTAAGTAATTTGTAATTTCTTTAACACCATTATTATCTCCGTACCGTATTAATTGGAATTTTTCCTCATTGAATTGCATGTTGTTTTCCCTGGTCCACTGGAACACTACATTCATGTCTTCCTGCAGTCGGCCCGTGTCCTCTTGTGTGTTTACTATCTTGCTTAATTTTGTGTCATCAGCAAAAGACGACACCGTACTGTGTCTGGTGTTGGTATCTATGTCGCAAATTAGTATGAGGAACAGAAGGGGCGCTAGCACTGTTCCTTGGGGCACTGAGCTTTTGACATCCGAAGGCTCAGAAGTGACTTGGTTTACTGCTACCGATTGTTTTTGGTTTACGAGGAAATTGTATATCCACCGTCCGATTTTCCCAGTTATACCTTTTGCTTTCAGTTTGTGGGCTATTATACCATGGTCACATTTATCAAATGCCTTAGCAAAATCGGTATAAATGACATCCACGTTTTTTTCTTCTAGCTATTTAAGAATTTTGTCATAATGTTCCAAAAGTTGTGAGAGACATGATCTTCCCGCTCCGAACCCATGTTGACCGGTGTTGTGTAGTTCATTTGTCTCCATGAATGTTGAAATTTTGCTTCGCAGGACTCGCTCGAAAACTTTAATGATGTGAGAGGTCAGAGCTACCGGGCGGTAGTTTTTTGGTAGTGCTTTACTCCCTCCTTTATGCAGTGGGGAAATTATTGCGTTTTTCAAGCTATCTGGTATGTCACCAGTGTCTAGACTCCTTCTCCACATTATAGCTAGGGGTTTTGAGAGGTTTTCCTTCTATCTATCTATCTATTGCCTGACGCCGTGATCCCCGAAGGGGTGGCCACGAACGAACCGCCCCCATGCACCTCTGTCCCCAGTCAGTCGACGCCCCTCCCCCCAACCAGCACCGCCTTCGTTCTTTTATCGGTCTACCTCTCCCCCTCTGTCCCTCCACCTCGCTCTCGTACACCCTCTTAGTCATTCTCTCGCTTTCCATACGTTCCATATGGCCGAACCATCTCAAGTTGTTCCTTTTCACACTTTCCAGCACATCTACCTCCACACCACACCTCCTTCTTACTTCCTCATTAGTCTGTCTATCCCTCCATGTAACTCCGCAGGTTTTCCTTACATTTTTTCATTAGGATCGAATTCCATGAGTCCGGGCCTGGTGCCGAGTGGGATGGCATGTTGGAAATGGCCTCTTCTATGTCTTTTGGACCGAAATCAATATCCAGCATCTGAGGGGTTTCCGTGGGGGAGGTTTCCATGAAAAATATATTTTGGTCTCTGATGACTTTTGTTTCATCAGGCTCACTGAATGCCATTTCATACTGCCTGCTTAAGAGTTCGCTCATTTCCTTTTTGTCCCCTGTGAAAGAGCCGTCCCCTTTGCTCAGTGGGCCGATGTTTGATGTTGTTTTAGCCTTTTGTTTGGCGTATGAAAAGAAGTATTTGGAATTTTCCTTTATACCTGCAATAGCTTTCCTCTCCTCTTCCATATGTTGTAGTTCATATGATATTCTTAGCCTTTGTTCAATTTCCACAATTTCTCTATCTATTTCGACCTTTTGCCTATCCTGTAGATTTTGATGTGTGCGTCTTTGTGCGAGTAATTTTCTTCTTCTGTACAGCCTCCTCCTTTCCCGATCTTGTTTGCTTCTTCGTTTTGTTTGTCTTGCAGGTATATGGTGGCTACAGATTTGAGTCATGGTTTCTGTTATTAAGACTAGACATTCTGCTGGTGTCAGGTTATCCATTAAATCTTCCCAGTCTATTTCCTCCATTTCTTGATTTACCTCTTCCCACCTAATGTTTTTGTTATTGAAGTTAAATTTACTGAAGGGGCCGGTTTTTGTTCTCGATTCTGAGGTTGTCTGTACACTTTCTAAGGTTGTTTTGATCTCAATTAATTTATGATCTGAGTATGTTGTGTCCGATATGTTAATGCTGTGTACTAGAGAGTCGTTGTTAGTGAAGACCAGGTCTAAGATATTGTTTTCCCGTGTGGGTTCAGCAATATGTTGGGTAAGACTAAAAAAATCACAAAGTTCAAAAAGCTCTCTCGTATTAGTATTTGCTTCTCCGGTGTTATTTGCCACTAACTGGTTTTCTAGTTGTCTCCATTTAATGTTTGGTAGGTTAAAGTCTCCTAGCCATATACTATTTGGTGTTGGGTTCCCCAGGGTTTCCACTTCTGATTTTATTTTGTTGAGCTGGGTTTTGAATTCTTCTCGGGATGAGTCTGGAGGCCTGTATGTAACAATAACTGCTAAATTTAGGGATTCTATTTTAACTCCAAGTATTTCCACCACTTCGTTACTGTTATTTAGGAATTCAGTACATATCAGTGAGTCATGTATGTACAAGGCTACACCTCCATGTGATCTATGCGTTCTGTCCGCCCTATGTAGGTTGTAACCAGGAATCCATACCTCACTATCTTCCTGATCTTTAATGTGAGTTTCTGTGAGAGCCGCAAATATAGCGTTTCCTTCTTCTAGCAGGCCCCTAATAAATGGTACTTTGTTCGTGGTTCTATTTTTTAGGCCTTGGATATTTGCAAACAAGATTGGGGAGGGATTGTTTGGAGTACAATGTGTACTATGTGTACCTAATAGTCTTCGGGATGTATTGGCCACTCTTGGGAGGCCAGGAGGTGCTCAAGGTGTTCTATGTGCTCTTCCATCTCCCTCAGTCTCTTCATCTTCATCTGCCCTTTCCCTCCTTGCCTTTTTCCTCTGTCTCGTCCTCGCATAGCTAGAGAGTTTTTTGGGCTACCATTCGTGTTAGGTCTAGCATATCTCCAAGTCCCTTTAATATGAAAAGCTGGGCATTTCATATTGTAGCAGGTCTTGTTCTCAAGTGATGTCTTGCAAAGGGATGGGTGGTGGTATTTGCAGGTTTCACCAAATCTACATTTTCCATGACTGGTTATGTTGTTGCAAATTTTGGGATGAGCAAATCTACATGAATTCCCATTATATTCGCCCTTTTGACCAAAGTAGCACCTTCTTTCCAGATAATATCTGCACACTGGTGTAGACAACCCCAGTAGGTGTGGCTGGGGCTGCAAGGGGTTATGTGGTGAGCTAAGTGTGGTTGTGGGTGATAGTGGGCTTGGTGTATGGGTGGGTGAGGCCTGCAGGGGGGTGGAGTTACGGGTCGGTTGTAGGTGGGCAGGTGGCAGTGGTGAGGGGGGAGACGATGTGGAAGGGGAGCCTGATATGGGGGCTTGTTGCATCCTACGTTCATCCTGCAATTGTATTTGATCAACAGCAGTAGGGTGGTCAATGGCCATAGATGGGATTAATGTGGGTGTTTTCTGGGTCTGGGGAGGTGTGGGGAGATGTGCCAAGGTCGATCCAGCATTCCCCCGGCCCCCGACCACCCGGAGAGGCTCCGATCTCGGCAGGTACATGTAGCGGAGCCAAAGCCACAAGCCCGCCCACCACACTTCCAGGCGCACACTTCATATTAATCGTCTCCCCGGGCCAGGCACCTGATGGACTATTATCTAGTCTAATTTGCGCCCGATCCCTTCCCCCAAATGACCACGTGTTCACTCAACTATTCACAAGCATTCTCCATTCATTCCTGTTTATTACCACTTCCTTTGCCTGATCTATAGTCATTCCTCTATCATCCAAACCTTGTCTTACACAGCCTCTCCATCTCAATGGGGGTCTTCCTGCCCTTGTATCTGACTCATATATTCTCTTTGTAAGCCTTTCATCTCCCATTCAACATGACCATACCAGCTCAGCACCCTTCTGTCCACTCTGGCTGACAAATGTTCCTGCTGCCCCACTCTCCTACGTATCTCTTCATTCCTCAATCTGTCTCTACGAGTAACTCCACACATACTCCTCAAGCAGCTCATCTCCATCACATCCAGCTTTCTTCTCTCCTTTTTCTTCAGAGCCCATGTCTCAGCCCCATACATCACTGTTGGCACAACAATTCCTTGATACATTGCACTTTTTACTTTCATTCCGAGATTTTTCGTCTTCCACATACTTCCCATTGCTCCGAAAACTTTCCTTCCTTCACACACTCTCTGTTTTACCTCCATTTCCATACCTCCACTCATGCTTATCGTTCCTCCTAGATATTTAAAACACTCTACTTGTTCCAATATTTCCCCATCCAGCCTCACATCTAGATTCACCCTATGATCACCCCTATTACACACCATTACTTACTTTTATTGACGTTCACCTTCAGTTTCCTCCTCCCACAAACCACTCCAAACCCTTTGACTACCCGCTGCAATTTCTCCTCAGAATCCGCCACCAACGCTGTGTCATCAGCGAACAGCAACTGATTCAACTCCCAATCTCTACCATTCTTTCCTACTAAACCCAATCCCCTTCCCATAGTTCTCATTTTCACCTCCCTCACCACACCATCCATAAACATATTAAACAGCCATGGTGACAATACACAACCCTGTTGCAAACCTACCTTTACCTCAAACCATTCAATCAACTCGCCATTTCCTACTCTAACACATGCTCTGCTCCCTTCATAAAAACTCTTAACTGCTTCCAACATAAACATAGATAAATAGATATATACTGACCATAGTATCAACAACAGGTGTACTTTGATTGAGACCAACATTAGGTGGCTTCCTGATAATCTGTTGTTGTTGTTGTAGTAGTAGCGTACCCATAGATAGATAGATAGATACAGAATAGATAGATAGATACAGTAAATATAGATACAGTAAATAGATAGATAGAAAGACATAGATACAGGAGAAAGATAGATATACAGTACATAGATAGATACGGTAGATATGTATAAACTTACCATAGTATTAACAACAGGTGTACTTTGATTGAGACCAACATTAGGTGGCTTCCCGATAATCTGTTGTTGTTGTTGCTGTTGTTGTTGTTGTTGTTGCTGCTGCTGCTGTTGTTGCTGCTGCTGCTGCTGCTGCTGCTGCTGTTGTTGTTGTTGCTGTTGTTGTTGTAGGGTAGCCATGGGCCCGGCGTTGGTGTTTGGGCCCCGGACCATCATTCCAGGGGAGTTCATGCCGGGGGGAGCCGCGCCCCCCATCATGGTGGGTCCTCCGGGACCGTCCGGGGGTTTGTTGGGCACGCACCCGGGACGTACCAAGGGTGTGGGCATGTTACCCCCGGGCCCAGGGACCCCCCCAGGACCAGGGATCCCTCCGACAACACCCATACCTAGAATAACAACAATAATTATTATAAAATACTATAATAATTATTATGATAATAATAATAATAATAATAATAATAATAATAATAATAATAATAATAATAATTCTTATGTTCTTTATAACAACCAACTTTACTTCTAAACTCAATTAATGAAATCAACAAATCCATGTGGCAGTCCGAAGATTCGAACCCAGGACGCTCACACCGAAAATCAGTGCACTCACTACGCCACGAAGACAGTTAAAAGAATTATGTACAAGGCTACGATTCATTATGCAGTTTCAAATTCTGCATAGTAATCTGAGCATGTACAGTTTGCCGCACATATTCCATTTCTCAACCATCCCAGCAAATCGTAACTTGGCAGCGCCGCACCTACCTCCCCAACCCCCCTCCTACCAATAGTGGAAGAGAAGGAGGTGGAGCGAGGGAGGGGGGTTGGGGAAGTGGTTTCAGCGCTGCCAATTCACGACCAACAGATTAGAATATGTGCGGAAAACTGTACATACATTCCAACTGCGCTATCGTAGCATATGTGAATGGAAAGAGTATTTAATGGGGCGCTTAACCCTAGGGAAGGCCTCTCTATAAATCACTTCAGAACCAGAATAATTCTTATAATAATAATAATAATAACAATAATAATAATAATAATTTATGTATATACTCAGGCACATACCCCATTGCTGGGGTTGGCCGACACGAGACAGAGCCCGAACAGAAACAACATTTAATGTTCCTATTCTCAGGGTCCGGGACCACTTTCGCGTTCCCTCGCCCGTTTCTCCGTCTTGTCTATCTATCTATTGCCAGACGCCATGATCCCCGAAGGGGTGGCCACGAACGAATCGCCCCCATGTTCCTCTGTCCCCAGTCAGTCGACGCCCTCCTCTCATCCAGCACCGTTCACTCATATACTTTTTAACTTCATCCTTCCACCTCACTCTTGGTCTGCCTCTCCCTCTCTGACCTTCCACCAGCTCCCCTCCTCCCATCCAGCACCACTTTTACTCACATACTTCTCAATTCCATCCTTCCACCTCTCTCTCGGTCTGCCTCTCCCTCTCTGTCCTTCCACCTCACTCTCATACACTTATTCTCTCACCATACGTTCCACATGGCCGAACCATCTCAAGGTGTTCCTCTTCATACTCTCTCCAGCACATCCACACCACACCACACCACTCTCGTACTTCCACATTCGTCTGTCTATCCTTCAATGTAACTCCGCATTCTTCTTTCAAGTACTGTAACTTATTTCCACCCCTCTACACATACATACATATTATAATGTAAAACTTGCAAAATAAATAAACCAAAACTTGGACGAACACAGTAAAAAGACAAAACAACTTATCAAAATCGCTATGTGGAAACAATGCTTAAGCAAAATAATAATTCTTTATATACAGTATACAAGTTTAACCCTCCAGA